>CM039122.1:9499613-9658574 GCA_022036555.1 Microstegium vimineum | reverse complement strand
GTCTTCCTTGAGGAGTTCTTCGTTTTGCTCCCTTTTTCCCCAAATCCAAGTTTCCCGTGAATCCTCTCCAAATTGAGCGATGATTTCTTCGGGATAGCTCCCCAACTGTACAAGGATCATGCCTACAAAGTTTGATTGCAGTTGGTGACCATTTGGATCGAATTCGGAAAGTTTTGGTGAAGAGAAAAACGATTTTCACATTTCTGCGCTCTGTTCGAGGGAGTCGGACGGTCTAGGGTTTGGCGTCGGACGCTCCGAGGGTTTTGCGTCGGACGCTGGTACGTGCTGATGTCAGCGTCCGTCGCTCGCATTGTCTGCATCTTTTGGTTTGGTGTCGGACGCTCTACAGAATCCGTCGCCCAGCGTCCGTTGCGTCTTGTGTGCTGTGCAGTTTTGTTTTGCTCTCTGGAAGGCCGACGCACGATCTTCTCAGCGTCCGTCGCGTAGCGTCCGACGCCAACGGACGCTCACCCAAGCTTCCGTCGCCCAACGTCCGACGGTCTGCTTTCTGCTTCTCCTCTGCAAGCCTTTCTGGAAGGTCGACGGACGATCTCTCAGTGTCGGATGCCTAGCGTCCGTCGTCCTGTTGTCCAGCGTCCGTCGCCTCTGCTGCTCGCTGCGAGTTTCCGTTTTCGTTGTGGTTTGTCTCGTTGGTTTCGTAGCTAGCTCCGCTGTGTTCCTAGGACTTCTCCTAGAACATCCACCCACTTGTGGGTCGTGAGCCTAGCTTGCTCTTTGGGAAGTGTTTGGGACAAGGGTCAAGATCTTCCGAAAGGAATTTTTTATTTGGCTCCCATTCACCCCCCCCCTCTGGTCGCCATTTCTGGTCCTTCAATTGGTATCAGAGCCGGTTAAGGATCAATCCACCTTACATGGTTCTTGATCCGCGAAGGCGACATGGAGCGAGATGCTGGTAAACCTCCCTACTTCGATGGAACCAACTTTCCCTATTGGAAGGTGCGCATATCGGCTTACCTCCAAGGGCTTGACACAAAGTTTTGGGAGATTTGTGAGAATGAGAACTACGTGGTTCTTGAGGCTCGGATCACCGATGCCCAGGTTACGCAGCATGAATCTAATGCAAGAGCCCGTAGCATTCTCTTCTCTTGTCTGTCTCTTCCGGAGTTTGAGCGGGTTTCGAGTCTCACTACGGCACAGGAGATCTGGCAAACACTCTTGAGATATCTTGAGGGTAACACCCAGATCAAGTCCAGACTCTTCGACACGTACCGTAGAGAGTACGAGAACTTTTCTCAGTTGGCCGGCGAATCTGTTGATGGGATCTTCACTCGCTTCTAATCTATCGTCAACAAGATGCGTGCTAATCGAGCCAACTTGCCTTATGATGATCATGAGATGGCTATCAAGCTTTTGCATGCTCTTGATCGGAAGGTGTGGGAGATGAAGGTGGCTGCCATTCAGGAGTCACCGGACTATGATGCCCTGACCGTGGACGAGCTATTCAGCAAGATCAAGTCCTCGGAGATTGACTACCAGACCCGGGCCAAGTTTGAAAACTCGTCGAAACCATCTATGGCGTTGGTTTCTGGCCCCGGCGGTACGTCTTCTTCCTCCTCTGACCCTTCACACTCCTTGTTTGCTTTGTCTTTGATTTCTGTGACAGAGGAGCAAGTGGATGCTCTTGGAGATGATGAGCTGGCTTTGGTCATCACCAAGTTCTCACGGTTTCACAACAACCGTTTGAACCGTCGGCGTGGTGGCTTAGCCAAGGGGTGCTACCGTTGCGGTGATGAGGATCACTTCATTACAAACTGCCCCAAGAAAGCTGCGGGTGACTTCACCAAGCGCAAGGACAAGCGCGAGCATCACTTCGAGGACAAGCACAAGCCCAAGGGTGGCTACCACCGAAGGTCCTCCAAGAAGGTGATAGACAAGGTGAAGGCCAAGCACCGAGCCTTCCTCACCTCCCTCAGCGACATCGATGCCTCCTACGACGGAGGTGCTTTTTCGAGCGATGATGAGTCCAAGGGAAAGGTTGAGGACAAGTTCAACGGCCTATGCTTCTATGCCGACGCCAAGCACGGTGGCTTTTGCACCATGGCGATTGAAGAAGGCAAGGTCGGCAAGCGCAAGGATGGCCCCGACTACGACTACGACTCCGACACACCCGAGGTACCACCCACCATCGCATCCCTCTCTCTTGAGATTGAGTCTCTAAACGACGCTTTGATGAGTCAAGATGCGTTGCTCAAGCGTGCTGCTGTAGAGAAGAACGATTTTAAGGCGAAGTACCTTAGCGCTCTTCATGAGCTAGATTTTGCTATGGCGTCTGTGGTGGTTACCGAGGAGGTAGAGTGTGATGCTTGTGCCATTCACATGTCTGATGTTGTCACTCTCCAGGACAAGTATGGCACTCTACTTGAGGAGGTCAGTGAGCTGAAGGCTAGGCCTAGCTTACTTGGTGCGTGCAAGTCTTGCTTAGGCTTGCGTTCTGAGCTGGCACAAAGAGATGCTAGGATTGCTGTGCTAGAGAAGGTCAGCTTAGATAGCACTAGAGAGTCGGAGCGCTTTGAGGCGTTGGAGCTTGAGATTCCATCATGCAGACATGACAAGGTGTGTACCGAGGAAGAAAACACATACTTTCGGTCCATCTTGAGCTGGGTGTCTTGCCGAGAGCCGCAGTTGGGGATGATGCTTAGCTAATGCAAAAGGGCTGGCAGCACGGGAGTAGGCTTTGCTATAGGTGGGAAGGACGGTAGCATGTTCGGTAAGATCACTGAGTGCAGTGGTTTGAGCAAGAATGAGAAACCCACCACAACTCCCATGCTTACCAAGATCATTCCACCTAAGCCTACCAACCCCTCTGAGTTTCCTGTGAGAGATGGTGTGTTTGAAGAACTACCCAAAACCACTCCACAGAAGCAAGTGTGGATTGCAAAACCGAACCATCTTCGCAACCCACTTGACACACTGCCAGACATCTCTAGTGATCTCCTTCCTAAGAAAGCTAGAGCCACCCAACCCAACAAGAGAGTGCCTACCAAGAGTGCGGTGAGGTACCATTGTGAGTATTGTGAGCGGGATGGGTATTTGGCTGAGTTCTGCTATAGGAGGAAGAGAGATGATCGAAGGCAGGTTGAGTTGAACAACCGGGACATGTACCACCCACAAGTTGGGGTGCGTGAACCGGAAGTTCTGAGGCGCACTACTAGGCCTAGAGGTACAATGCCTCAAGGTGCTAGGCCCCAGGAGGTGAGACCACGCGGTGGTCATGCCCGACGGGGTACCGGTCGTGACCCATATGGCTATGGGCCTCGTGGCGGTGGCTTCACTCGACCCTTCTTTAGCGGACCACGTTTTCCCTATCGTGGTGATTGCTATTCCCCCGTGGGGCAGAAGATGTTTGGTTTTTCTTCTAACCCATTCTTTATGCAAGTGGGACAACATTGGTATCCTTCACAGTATACTAACCCCAGTGTTGGTCCGTTTGCTCACCCTATGTCTTTTTATTGATGTAGGAAGGAGGACTGGAGGAGACTTGGCTTGTGGATTCTGGATGCTCACGCCATATGACCGGAAGTTCCAAGTGGTTCTCCAGCGTCGACCCCGTGCGCCACACCGAGTTCATTACATTCGGGGACAAGAGTAAAGGTAAGGTTGTGTCCCGTGGGTCAATCCGAGTCAATTCGTCTTTTGTCCTCAAGGATGTTGCGTTGGTTGCGAATTTGCATTTTAACCTCCTGTCAGTTTCGCAACTCCTTGAAGATGGTTTTGAAGTGAGCTTTAAGACAAATTTGTCTCGGATTTTGGACTCTCGTGGTGATCTTGTTTGTCAGATTTTGCCCTTCGGGAAGATTTTTCGTGCAGATTTTTCTATCTCTTCCGGACCTTCTCGTTGTCTTCTTGCCGGTTCTTCTTCCGAGCTTTGGAAGTGACATAGGAGATTGGGACATTTGAGTTTTGACTTGCTTACAAGGCTTAGCTCAATGTACCTTATCCACTGATTGCCAAAGCTGAAATTCGAGAAAGATTTGGTTTGCCATCCTTGCAGGCATGGCAAGATGGTTGCTGCTTCCCATCCTCCTATGACTGAGATCATGACCACTCGACTCGGCGAGCTCTTACACATGGACACAGTTGGTCCAGCTCGGGTCAGGTCGGAAGGAGGGAAGTGGTATGTGGTTGTAGTCATTGATGACTACTCGAGATACTCTTGGGTGTTCTTTTTGGAGAGTAAGGATGAGGCTTTTCCAATTCTTCGAGATCTGATTTTGAGATTGCAAAATGAGCTACCTATGAATGCCATGAGAGCCATCCACAGTGACAATGACATAGAATTCAAGAATGCTCACTTTGCAACTCTTTGCTCTTCTTTGGGTCTCGATCACCAGTTTTCCTCACCTCACACTCCCCAGCAGAACGGTGTTGTTGAGCGCAAGAATCGGACCCTTTTTGAGATGGCCAGGACGATGCTCGATGAGCATAGGACGCCTAAGCGGTATTGGGCCGAAGCACTCAGTTCTGCTTGCTATGTTTCCAATCGCATTTTTCTCCGAGCTTTCAAGAAAAAGACCTCTTATGAGCTGCGATTTGGGAGACCACCCAAGGTAAGTCACCTACGGGTGTTTGGGTGCAGGTGTTTCATCCTCAAAAAGGGCGGTAAGTTGGATAGATTTGAATCACGGTCTTCTGACGGTATCTTTCTTGGTTATTCTACTCACTCTCATGCTTATCGTGCACTTAACCTTGAGACTAACCGAGTGATGGAGACTTGTGAGATTACCTTCGATGAGACTATGCCCTGTGTTTCCACTACTTTTGAGCTTGCAGGTGATGATGAGGTGAACACTAGCATCTTTGTGGAGGAGGAGCAGGATGATGCCGATTGGGGTGATCCCGAGCCAACTCCACTGGCTGCCTCCGTCGACCCTGCGACGTCCACTTCGGCTCATGGTCCCGATCTGACTACTTCCTCTACATGGGGGCCGTTCGAGTAGCTTACTCAGTCGATGCCCGTTGCACCTGAGGGAGCTCCAGCTGCTATTGAGGGGGAGGCCACTTTGTCCAGGCAGGCTCCCCGCCACATCCAGCGTCAGCACCCGCCGGAGAACATCATCGGCGACATCGACCGTTGAGTCACGCGGTCTAGGTCCTATCTCTCTCACTTTGCTCATTCGGCTTTTGTCGCGTCTTTTGAGCCCCGAGATGTTGGATACGCTTTGATGGATCCGGATTGGGTTAATGCCATGCATGAGAAATTAGAAAACTTTGAGCGAAACCGCGTTTGGGTCTTAATTCCTCCACCACCTAGTTGCCACCTCATAGGTACCAAATGGGTATTCAAAAATAAACAAAGTGAAGATGGGGTGGTAGTGCGCAACAAGGCTAGGTTGGTAGCTCAAGGCTTTTGTCAAAAGGAGGGAATAGACTATGAGGAAACCTTTGCTCCCGTAGCTCGTTTAGAAGCCATTAGAATCCTTCTAGCTTCTGCGGCTTCTAAGGGTTTCAAAATTTTTCAAATGGATGTTAAAAGTGCTTTCTTAAACGGCTCATAGAGGAGGAAGTTTATGTTAAACAACCTCCCAGTTTCGAAAATCTCAAGTTTCCAAACCATGTTTTTAAACTTCACAAAGCTTTGTATGGTTTGAAACAAGCACCTAGAGCATGGTATGATAGGCTAAAAACCTTTTTGCTTGCTAAGGGCTTTAAAATGGGATGGTAGATAAGACGTTGTTTCTCCTCAAGCAAGGCAAAGACACTCTCCTTGTCCAAATATACGTGGATGATACCATCTTTGGTGGTTCTTCTCATGCTCTTGTTGCCAAGTTTGCAGATCTTATGAGCAGGGAATTTGAGATGAGCATGATGGGAGAGTTGACTTTCTTTCTCGGGTTCCAAATCAAACAAATCCGGGAAGGGACGTTCGTGCACCAAGGCAAGTACACGAAGGATATCTTGAAGAAGTTTGACATGGGTGAGGCAAAGCCTCTTTCGATGCCCATGTCGACTATGACTGCCTTGGATGCGGACGAGGAAGGAGAGGCGGTGGACCAGACGGAGTACCGCAGCATGATCGGGTCGCTTCTGTACCTGACGGCGACCCGGCCGGACATTCAGTTCGCCGTCTGCCTGTGTGCTCGCTTTCAAGTGACCCCACGGACTTCGCACAAGCAGGCGGTGAAACGCATCATGAGGTACTTGCGCTTCACTCCCGAATTTGGTCTTTGGTTCTCCACCTCTTCCTCTCTTGTGCTTTGCGGTTATTCTGACGCCGACTTTGCTGGTTGCCGACTTGATCGAAAGTCCACTTCTGGGACTTGCTAGTTTCTCGGGTCTTCTTTGGTTTCTTGGTCTTCTCGCAAGCAATTTAGCGTGGCACAATCGACGTGTGAAGCTGAGTACATTGCCGCGGCTAGTTGTTGCTCTCAGTTGCTTTGGATGATTGCCACTTTGAGAGATTTTGGTCTTGAGCTTACTAAGGTGCCTGTGCTTTGTGATAGCACGAGTGCAATTAGTGTGGCTAAAAATCCCGTGCTTCATTCAAAGACCAAGCACATTGAGGTCCGCTTTCACTTTTTGCGTGATCACTACGAGAAGGGCGACATTGACCTCCGGCATGTCGAGACCCAAAACCAGCTTGCGGATATTCTCACTAAGACATTGGATCAAGCTGCGTTTTCTCGCCTTCGGGGCGAGTTGGGTGTTTGCTTTCCTTTTTAGAGGAGGAAAGTTTTGTGTATCATAGTTCTTTTTGATTCTTTTAGTCTTTTCTTTGTCCTTCTTCTCTCTTGATGTCTTGTTTGTGTTAGTTGGTGTCATTGCATTTTGCATCTCATTTGCATTTGTGACATAGTTCATTTTAAGCTTCATATCTATAGCCAATATAATGAATCTATGCTCTGTTTGAGGTGCTTTATGTGTCTATGGTGTTGCCTAACTTAGACTCTTTTTGATCTATATGATATGCAATAGAGCTAAGTTAGAAAAGCTTTAAAACTGAACTTAATTCCCCATGTCACCTCTGAAATGGCACTAGCATGTGTAGGCTTTTGAAGATCCTTCTTGGCTGCCTTGTATATAGCTTGTAACTATGGCTCTTCATTGTTTGATTCACTACCTTTGAGCACCATGTTTAATATCTAAACTGAAATTGCTCTCCGTTTTGTGAATTGGAAAGATCGAGTTGGGTCTGCATTGTGAGCACTTCACCGTGTGTTCGAGACTGCTTCCCATATGGGTCGATACTTGAGCGGTGTCGTGTATGACCAAAACCGGTGTGTCAAGTCCTTTGACTTCGCCCGGTTGGTAAGCAGTGGCATCACTTTGCTTACAACCACTCGGATACAACTTAAATGTGCCTAAAACTGAATTTTGGCTGCATAACTCTGAAATTTGAAAAATTCATTCAGTTGGGTCATTGGCTTGTTGTATGAACTTTGCTAGGGATAGTTCTACTTGCTATACATGAGATTGCTTTGAGATAGATCTTATCTTGTTTGCCATGTTTAGTTGTCTCTAGGAGGTGGTACCCTTTCTCTGCTCTCACATGATATGCTCTCTAAAATAGCTTCTAAAGTGATCATAAGATCAACTTGAGTCTTTGCTGGGCATGTAGAGCTTTTCCAATTCTCACAGGATCACATCACTTAGAGCATCTATTCATTATCTTTGCTCTAAGTATGAAGCTTTTGCACTCATTTTGCATTTCATGGCATTTGTTGCTGGATCTTGAGTTGTTGTTTGATGAGCTACATGTGTCAACAAGGTGGAGAGATGTGCATTTCATTCCATTTTCAGCCATCTACCTCCAAGGGGGAGAAAGAGTGCTTTCTCTTAGTGTTCCAATTGGTATCTTGCTCAGGGGGAGCTTTTGCTAGATGTGTTGAGCCTTTGCCTCTTCTGGAGGGTCTAGCTTGCTTTGTTGGCTCCGACAGGTTTCGATTGCTTCTTGAGAATTAGGGGACGTAAGTGGTTTCAATTGGTATCTTTTGAGCTCCCCTAGTGTTTAAATTGGAAGTTTGAGCTTTGAGAGCGGTGATTGGTATTTTGGACTTGCTAGTGGTGCTGAGCCCGTTTCCTACCTCTTCTTGAGGGCTAGTTTTGATTGCCCATATGCTTTTGTTTGGCATCAGTAAGTGGCTTTGTCTTGAGGTGTTTTGAAGGATTCTTTTCAATTGGTATCATTTTTTGCCTCTCTCTTTTAATTGGTATCGTGTTTGCTTCTCTCAAGTGACCCTGTTTTGGCTTTGGTAGCTTTTTGGTCATTTGGAGAGCTTTATCTTGTGGCTCAAATCTCAAATGCACTTGTGTTGACAATGCACTCATCAAAGGGGAGATTGCGAACACATGGTGGAGAAGTACCCATGGATGTTCAGTTTTGATGATGAGTGATTGACCAACACGTGAGTGTTTCAGTTTGAGTGGCTTACCCTAACCTCTGCAAAAGCAGGAATGTGTGCTTGTCTATCAGCTTGTGGTGTGCAGGTGCTATGCCTAGTGATAGTGGTCAATGGCGTGGAGAAGGTCGAGTAGAGGCTTGCTGTGCCGATGGACTGAGAGTGGTGAAGGGCGGAAGCGGGGCTCGGACTGAGGGACCATGGGCGCCGACGGACTAGCTGTGGTGGCTAGTACTTGACACCGGCAAGTGCGAGAAGACATGGAGGTAGACCGAGTCAAAGCTTCGCCACCTTATTGTCTAACTTGTTGTTGAGTTTTATTTTTGCGAACACATGGTGGATAAGTACCCATGGATGTTCAGCTTTGATGATGAGTGATTGACCAACACGTGAGTGTTTCAGTTTGAGTGGCTTACCCTAACCTCTGCAAAAGTAGGAATGTGTGCTTGTCTATCGGCTTGTGGTGTGCAGGTTCTATGCCTAGTGACAGTGGTCAATGGCATGGAGAAGGTCGAGTAGAGGCTTGCCGCGCTAATGGACTGAGAGTGGTGAAGGGCGGAAGCGGAGCTCGGACGGAGGGACCATGGGCGCCGGTGGACTGGTTGTGGTGGCTAGTACTTGACACCGGCGAGTGCGAGAAGACATGGAGGTAGACCGAGTGAGCGGAATCCTGGAGGTTGCGTTGAGGAGACGGCAACTCCTGGCAGGAAGCGGGGCCATCCATTCAAATCGAGGAAGATCTTTTCCAGAGCTTGGACTGCAATGCTTAGGCTAGGTAGTTCACTCATGTACCTAGGGGGGTCTTTGGGAAATAGCCAAAGCCCCGTTAAATAGAGGATGAAGGGGTATCCACATCCTAATCTCTTGCATTACTCTCTCTCCCACCTATTCCTAGGTTTTCCCTTCCCTATTTTCTTCTTGCTTGAGATCCACCGCGTCACCGGTGTAAGAACTTGTGATTTTTGCAAGGAATCGGAGGCCGTAACCTCCGTAAGCCATGGTGGCTTCGATTTTGTGATCGTGTCCTCGTTTTGCTTGTGTTCTTCGTGTTTTGCTTTTTGCTCCCTCTTTTCCCGAGATGATTTCTCTTTGTAGGGAGTAACTCCTGCAAATCCGTTCGAACCAAGTTGTTCGTATTCATGAGGAGCATCTTTGCACCGAAGTAATTTCCCTCAAACCTCACGAGTGCGTAGATCGGGCGTCTTCCTTGAGGAGGTCTTTGTTTTGCTCCCTTTTTCCCCAAATCCAAGTTTCCCATGAATCCTCTCCAAATTGAGCGATGATTTCTTCGGGATAGCTCCCCAACTGTACAAGGATCATGCCTACAAAGTTTGATTGCAGTTGGTGACCATTTGGATCGAATTTGGAAAGTTTCGGTGAAGAGAAAAACGATTTTCGCGTTTCTGCGCTCTGTTCGAGGGCGTCGGACGCTCTAGGGTTTGGCGTTGGACGCTCCGAGGGTTTTGCGTCGGACGCTGGTACGTGCTGATGTCAGCGTCCGTCGCTCGCATTGTCTGCATCTTTTGGTTTGGCATCGGACGCTCTACAGAATCCGTCACCGAGCGTCCATTGCGTCTTGTGCGCTGTGCAGTTTTGTTTTGCTCTCTGGAAGGCTGACGGATGATCTTCTCAGCGTCCGACGCCAACGGACGCTCACCCAAGCGTCCATCGCCCAGCGTCCGATGGTCTGCTTTCTGCTTCTCCTCTGCAAGGCTTTCTGGAAGGTCGACGAACGATCTCTCAGCGTCGGACGCCTAGCGTCCGTCGCCCTGTTGTCCAGCGTCCGTCGCCTCTGCTGCTCGCTGCGAGTTTCCGTTTTCGTCGCGGTTTGTCTCGTTGGTTTCGTAGCTAGCTCCGCTGTGTTCCTAGGACTTCTCCTAGAACATCCACCCACTTGTGGGTCGTGAGCCTAGCTTGGTCTTTGGGAAGTGTTTCGGACAAGGGTCAAGATCTTCCGAAAGGAATTTTTTATTTGGCTCCCATTCACCCCCCCTCTAGTCGCCGTTTCCGGTCCTTCAGGTACGCACCTCGTTGTGTCTGCACGACGCGATCTCAAGCTCCAAAGCCTCAAAGCGTTCCGACTCTCTAGTGCTATCTGAGCTGACCTTCTCTAGCACAGCGATCCTAACATCCTTATGCGCTAGCTCGGAACGCAAACCTAAGCAAGACTTGCACGCACCAAGTAAGCTAGGCCTGGCCTTCAGCTCACTGACCTCCTCAAGTAGAGTGCCATACTTGTCCTGGAGAGTGAGAAGACTAGACATGTGGATGGCACAAGCATCACACTCTACCTCCTCGGTAACCACCACTGACGCCTTAGCAAACTCTAGCTCATGCAGCGTGCTAAGATACTTAGCCTTGAAATCGTTCCTCTCGCACGCGGCACACTTGAGCAAAGCATCCTGACTCATCAAGGCGTCGTTCAAAGACTTAATCTCGAGAGAGAGAGATGCGATGGTGGGTGGTACCTCGGGTGTGTCGGAGTCGTAGTCGTAGTCGGGGCCATCCTTGCGCTTGCCGACCTTGCCTTCTTCAATCGCCATTGTGCAAAAGCCACCGTGCTTGGCGTCGGCGTAGAAGCATAGGTCGTTGAGCTTGTCCTCAACCTTTCCCTTGGACTCATCATTGCTCGAAGAAACACCTCCGTTGTAGGAGGCATCGATGTCGCTGAGGGAGGCGAGGAAGGCTCGGTGCTTGGCCTTCACCTTATCGATCACCTTCTTGGAGGACCTTCTGTGGTAGCCACCCTTGGGCTTGTGCTTGTCCTCGAAGTGGTGCTCGCGCTTGTACTTGCGCTTGGTGAAGTCGCCCGTAGCTTTCTTGGGGCAGTTTGCGATGAAGTGATCCTCATCACCGCAACGGTAGCACCCCTTGGCTGAGCCACCACACCGACGGTTCAAACGGTTGTTGTGAAACCGTGAGAACTTGGTGATGACCAAAGCCAGCTCATCATCTCTAAGAGCATCCACTTGCTCCTCTATCACAGAAATCAAAGACAAAGCAAACAAGGAGTGTGAAGGGTCAGAGGAGGAAGAAGACGTACCGCCGGGGCCAGAAACCAACGCCATAGATGGTTTCGACGAGTTTTCAGACTTGGCCCGGGTGTGGTAGTCAATCTCCGAGGACTTGAGCTTACTGAATAGCTCGTCCACGGTCCGGGCATCATAGTCCGGTGACTCCTGAATGGCAGCCACCTTCATCTCCCACACCTTCCGATCAAGAGCATGCAAAAGCTTGATAGCCATCTCATGATCTTCATAAGGCAAGTTGGCTCGATTAGCACGCATCTTGTTGACGATAGATTGGAAGCGAGTGAAGATCCCATCAACAGATTCGCCGGCCAACTGAGAAAAGTTCTCGTACTCTCTATGGGTGTTACCCTCAAGATATCTCAAGAGTGTTTGCCAGATCTCCTGTGCCGTAGTGAGACTCGAAACCCGCTCAAACTCCAGAAGAGACAGACAAGAGAAGAGAATGCTACGGGCTCTTGCATTAGATGCATGCTGTGTAACCTGGGCATCGGTGATCCGAGCCTCAAGAACCACATAGTTCTCATTCTCACAAATCTCCCAAAACTTTGTGTCAAGCCCTTGGAGGTAAGCCGATATGCGCACCTTCCAATAGGCAAAGTTGGTTCCATCGAAGTAGGGAGGTTTACCAGCGCCTCGCTCCATGTCGCCTTCGCGGATCAAGAACCGTGTAAGGTGGATTGATCCTTAACCGGCTCTGATACCAATTGAAGGACCAGAAATGGCGACCAGAGGGGGGGTGAATGGGAGCCAAATAAAAAATTCCTTTCGAAAGATCTTGACCCTTGTCCCAAACACTTCCCAAAGAGCAAGCTAGGCTCACGACCCACAAGTGGGTGGATGTTCTAGGAGAAGTCCTAGGAACACAGCGGAGCTAGCTACGAAACCAACGAGACAAACCGCAACGAAAACGGAAACTCGCAGCGAGCAGCAGAGGCGACGGACGCTGGACAACAGGGCGACGGACGCTAGGCGTCCGACGCTGAGAGATCGTCCATCGACCTTCCAGAAAGCCTTGCAGAGGAGAAGCAGAAAGCAGACCGTCGGACGTTGGGCGACGGACGCTTGGGTGAGCGTTCGTTGGCGTCGAACGCTACGCGACAGACGCTGAGAAGATCGTGCGTCGGCCTTCCAGAGAGCAAAACAAAACTGCACAGCACACAAGACGCAACGGACGCTGGACGACGGATTCTATAGAGCGTCCGACGCCAAACCAAAAGATGCAGACAATGCGAGCGACGGACGCTGACATCAGCACATACCAGCGTCCGACGCAAAACCCTCGGAGCGTCCGACGCCAAACCCTAGAGCGTCCGACGCCCTCGAACAGAGCGCAGAAATGCAAAAATCATTTTTCTCTTCACCGAAACTTTCCAAATTCGATCCAAATGGTCACCAACTGCAATCAAACTTTGTAGGCATGATCCTTGTACAGTTGGGGAGCTATCCCGAAGAAATCATCGCTCAATTTGGAGAGGATTCACGGGAAACTTGGATTTGGGGAAAAAGGGAGCAAAACGAAGAACTCCTCAAGGAAGACGCCCGATCTACGCACTCGTGAGGTTTGAGGGAAAGTCCATTAGTGCAAAGATGCTCCTCACGAATACGAACAACTTGGTTCAAACGGATTTGCAAGAGCTACTCCCTACAAAGAGAAATCATCTCGGGAAAAGAGGGAGCAAAAAGTAAAACGCGAAGAACACAAGCAAAACGAGGACACGATCAATAAATCGAAGCCACCATGGCTTACGGAGGTTACGGCCTCCGATTCCTCGCAACAATCACAAGTTCTTACACCGGTCACGCGGTGGATCTCAAGCAAGAAGAAACTAGGGAAGGGAAAATCTAGGAATAGGTGGGAGAGAGAGTAATGCAAGAGATGAGGATAAGGATACCCCTTCATCCTCTATTTAACGGGGCTTTGGCTATTTCCCAAAGACCCCCCTAGGTACATGAGTGAACTACCTAGCCTAAGCATTGCAGTCCAAGCTCCAGAAAATATCTCCCTCGATTTGAATGGACGGCCCCGCTTCCTGCCAGGAGTTGCCATCGCCTCGACGCAACCTCCAGGATTCCGCCACATGCCATCCCCGCTTCCTCGGAAGCTCCGCCTAGGTTTTGAGGCCCAAACCCAGGAACCCATCACCGGTAGCTTTGGGCTCAACTACCGAAACCCATGTTTTGCGGCCCAAACTCGGAAACCGACGTGGATGGTTTTGAGGCCCAAACCACCAAACCACTCGATGCGAGCCACCTTGCCACCGGCTCTGATACCAATTGAAGGACCGGAAATGGCGACCAGAGGGGGGGGGTGAATGGGAGCCAAATAAAAATTCCTTTCGGAAGATCTTGACCCTTGTCCCAAGCTCGTCCAAAGAGACGAACTAGTATCACGACCCACAAGTGGGTGGATGTTCTAGGAGATGTCCTAGGAACACCGCGGAGCTAGCCACGAACCTGGAGAAACAAACCGCAAAACAAACGGAGAAAACAGCAAAACACAGGAGGCTCCGGACTACCTTAGTCAAGACCACCGGACCAATGGAAGTGGTCCGGTGCCTTTGGTCCGGTGCACAGCAAGGCACCACCGTACTAGTCCGACGCCTCCTCTGAGAAGTCCGACGCCTGCCCAGAAAATATGTAGTAAGTGCCTAGGCTCCGGACTACCAGTCCGACGCTCACCGTCGGACTATTGGAAGTAGTCCGGTGCTCACACCCACCACAGAGCAGAAGAGTACAACAAGCACCCTACCTCCGGACACCTGGTCCGACGCTCACCGTCGGACTAATGAGACTGGTCCGGCGCGTGAGTGACACCCTCAACAGAGCCACCAGACCACTCGCCTATAGTCCGGTGCTCAAAAACTGGGTGGTCCGGAGGATAGTCCGACACCCCTTGCTGCTTGACACTTTGAAAGTCAAGACCACCGGACCACCTGCTATGGTCCGGAGCTTAGGGAAAAGTGGTCCGACGCTCTCAGTCAGAAAACTGAACCTCGCGAAAACGAACTTCTCTCCGCCAAATTTTCCCAAAACTCACCCAAATGATCACCAACTGCAACCAAACTTTGTAGACATGATCCTAGTGCAGTTGGGAGCTATCCCGAAGAAATTATCGCTCAATTTGGAGAGGATAAATGGGAACACTCGAATTTTGGGGAGAAGAGAGAAAAATGAAGAACACTGCAAAGAAATTGCCCAATCTACGCACTCATGAGGTTTGAGGAGAATTCCATCGGTGCAAAGAAGCTCCTCACGATTACGCATAACTTGGTTCAGACGGATTTGCAAGAGCTACTCCCTACAAAGAGAAATCATCTCGGGAAAAGAGGGAGCAAAAGCAAAACACGAAGAACACAAGCAAAATGAGGACATGGTCACAAAATCGAAGCCACCATGGCTTACGGAGGTTACGGCCTCCGATTCCTCACAACAATCACAAGTTCTTACACCGGTGATGCGGTGGATCTCAAGCAAGAAGAAACTAGGGAAGGGAAAACCTAGGAATAGGTGGGAGAAAGAGTAATGCAAGAGATGAGGATGAGGATACCCCTTCATCCTCTATTTAACGGGTCTTTGGCTATTTCCCAAAGACCCCCCTAGGTACATGAGTGAACTACCTAGCCTAAGCATTGCAGTCCAAGCTCTGGAAAAGATCTTCCTCGATTTGAATGGATGGCCCCGCTTCCTGCCAGGAGTTGCCGTCTCCTCAACGCAACCTCCAGGATTCCGCTCACTCGGTCTACCTCCATGTCTTCTCGCACTCGCCGGTGTCAAGTACTAGCCACCACAACCAGTCCACCGGCGCCCATGGTCCCTCCGTCCGAGCTCCGCTTCCGCCCTTCACCACTCTCAGTCCATTAGCGCGGCAAGCCTCTACTCGACCTTCTCCATGCCATTGACCACTGTCACTAGGCATAGAACCTGCACACCACAAGCCGATAGACAAGCACACATTCCTACTTTTGCAGAGGTTAGGGTAAGCCACTCAAACTGAAACACTCACGTGTTGGTCAATCACTCATCATCAAAGCTGAACATCCATGGGTACTTATCCACCATGTGTTCGCAAAAATAAAACTCAACAACAAGTTAGACAATAAGGTGGCGAAGCTTTGACTAGCTATACAAACTAAAAGATGCGAAGCCTCCTATCACAATTACTATCCTAATAGTTCTAGGATCAAACAATTCCTACTCAAGTCTAGAAGCCCTATAGGCACAACCTAATATACTAAGCAAGAAAAAGAAAGGTAATGCAAAGATGGGAGGAGTGATTTTACCACCGAGTAGAGGATTGAACCAATCACAATGAGATCACCAATCAATCACACAAGGACGATACTTGATTTTTCACCAAGGTTCACTAGTTTGCCCACTAGTTACGTCCTTGTTGTGTCGGCTCACTTACTTGGAGGTTCAAGAGCTAATTGGCATCACACGCCAAACCCGTCACCGGGTGCCTCACAACCAACACAAGATAAGGGCTCTCCAAGACACGCGCAATCCACTAGAGTTACCTTTGCGATCTCTCGCGGGGAAGGCACAAGAACCCCTCACAATCTTCACTAGTGGTCGACGAAGCACAATCACCAAGCTTCTCGAATCCACACCGCTTGCTCCAAACCGTCTAGGTGAAGGCAATCACCAAGAGTAACAAGAAACTAGCAGCGGTATCAACTCCCAAGTGTCACTAGGATGAATCACTTCATGCAATGCACTTGATCACACAACTCACTCAAAAAGGATGATCAAAATCAACTAATTGATGAGTGGGAGTGTGTATGGTTTGCTCTCAAGAGTATGCAACAGCCAAATGTCCAAGAGAGGTTCCTAGAACCAGTTACATACCCTTATATAGCCTCCTCAAAGAAACTAGCCGTTTTCCCTTTTTGGAGCCGCAGAACGTGACCACCGGACTACTTTTGGAGACCACCGGACTATTGCAGCTGGTCCGACGGTATGGTCCGATGCTTGGTACGGAGCCTAGTCCGACGCTTCTGTGAGTGCCACGTGTCCATTGTCTTCTGATTTGACCATTGGAGATTCAAACATCTGACCACCGGACAACTTGCAATAGTCCGGAGCCCCTGGTCCGACGCTTTGGCCTCAGCCAAACGTCTGAGTCCAGTAAGCACCCTGTGAAGGTGGATCTCCGCGCACGCCCGTGGACGAAGTTCCCGCTTGGACCCTGACAACACACTGCAGTCTTGCCGACCTCTTCTCAAGCTGGCATAGTCTTCGCGAGTGGTGGTGGTAAGCTTCCATTCCCCATTTTTGCTGCTCAGATTTGCTATGTTGCCTGTTTCCTTCTCCAGGATTCAGAACGTCCTAGGAATAGAGAGATAGTCATGGAGTCAAAAAGATGCAAGTCGATAAAACTTGCCAAGTGAAATTTCTTCTTGGGGCTTCTACATGTATTATTTTGTTTTTCCAGTACAAGCTCTCTTTTCATACCTCACGGTCAGACCTCTGAGGTGCGCAACGAGGCGTGGAGCATGGCACAGGCATCGTGTAAGTTCTTGAGGAAGGCGAGGCTTGGGAGCGCGTCGGGACTCTCATAGCCCTCCGGTATACCGGCCTCGGCGCACGGGAGGAAGCGGATCGGGAGACCGTGGCCGAGGCAGGGCAGGTACAGCGGCGTGGTGACGAAAGTGACGAGCGTGCCTCGGTCTGCCAGAGCGCTCGCCATGTCGAGCATCAGGCCGGCGTGGCTCGCGGCCAGCATAGGCACCAGCTAGCATCGCTGAGTCTGTGTCGATAACAGCTGGACCATAGCCAAGAGAAAGCCTGTGGCTGAACAGAGTCTTGCTTCAGAGCAGACGTCATATGGGAGTTGTGACGGCGAGGTTGGATTGGATGGGAAATGTCCACGGCTGCTAATCATATCGTCGATCAGTCGTGCTGATGTAACTATTTGGGATAGGAACGCTGCAGTCTGCAGAGATGGGGACAGTGATCGGGACTGAAAACTTTGGAGACAAGTGCAAAGTGCAAACGTTCACAAATCTGAAATACTAGTGTCCGTGCAGGAGAGTGTGGGCTGAACGCAACTAGGGGTCTCTCGCTAAATCTGATAGGCTTTTTGAAACTAAAAAAAAGAAATGTAGGGGTAACGGTGTCTGATGAAAAATAGTGTTGGAGATATATACCTCGGCATATCCCAGGGACCTTTTAGGCCTGCCGACCAGAAGATGCCCAGCCCATGAGGCCTTGCGGCATGCGACCAGCTCGTCGTGCTCGCCAAGGACTCCGAAGAAGCCTTACTCGTTACGAAGGATCCTACAAGATAGACTCGGATCTCTTACCTAAAGGGATCGATCGTAATCTGTTAGGATATGAAAACTGTAACCCTGCTCCCCGGCTATGTAAGGCGAGCAGGGACCCCTCCGAAACAATCTCTACACAATCCCCTAGATCGCATCTACGGGTCTTGTAACCTAATATACACATCAATCCAGCCATCAAAACATAGGACGTAGGGTATTACGGTGATTTGCTGGCCCAAGCCTGTCTAAATCGCCGTGTCTACGCTCTCTGTGTTACGCTTGATCGCCGTCGCCACACCTCCGCTTACAATCTACTACCGTGGGGTACCCCCTAGGTAGACTGCGACGCGTATTTCGTCGACAGTTGGCGCGCCAGGTAGGGGGTGTGTGCATTGACATCATGGCTCATCAAACGGTTACGTTCCAGGATTCGATGGTCTTGCCGATGGCCGGCACCGTACTTCAGACCGGATCTATCTCCTGGACCGTCGGATCTACCCTTCGACCGACGAACACGCCGTTGCTCGCGCGTCGTCCTACCACGCCGACACATCGCCCCGCGAAGAAGATTAGCATCGACGACCTAGTTGGGGCCATCGACCGCTCCAACACCAGCATCGACGACCATTGCGACCAGAAGTTCCCACATACCGCCGACTATGCCTTACGGGCTTCGCAATCAGGCGGCGCTTTTTCAGCGCCAGATATCCCAGTCGGCCTTTGACCACATCTCCGCACGACCCATCGTAAACACCGTCATCATCTCTGCAATCGACAACGACTCCGAGCAGGCAGTGTCTACAGGTGACACTACCTCCCCAGGCTCGACTACCAGCGCAGGGACCGAAGTCACGAGCTCATCCAGGTCCACCGGCATCTTCCCAGAGTTCCCTCCAGGCTTCGGAGGGAGGATTTTTCAGATCTCCGTCGATAGTGTCGCCCCCGACAACGAAATCGACGCCGAGCGCACCGCAAGGGAGCAGCTCAATGCCGACCGCGCACAAAGGCGCGACGACGAACACCACGAGCAAGAAAGGCGCAACTAGGAGCGCCTCGAGCAAGAGCGCATTGCACGAGAATAGCGCGAGCGGGACCAGAGGCATCATGGTCAGCCACCATGATGCAATCTCTAGTACGAGTTCGAGATGATGGGCAACGTTCCGGTATACTCAACACCCAACGCCAATCTGGCAGCAGCCGTCTGCGAGCTGACCAAACTCGAAGGTATGCCCCTGGTCGAGAAGACAGACGCCCACATCAAGGCGGCCTCACTCTAGGTAAAAAGAAAGCAACGAGTGGTCGAGTCCTCCGGTCAATCTCACAGCAGGAATCGCTCACAAAGCTCTCTAAGAGAGCGCCAGCGAGGATCTCCGGGACACGACGAGGAAGACCACAACGAGGCCCCCCATGGTCGAACACCAGAACCAGTGCGCCGGAGCCCCCTGAGGGACGGAAGACAAAGATCGCCGCGATACGACGACAGGATCTGGCGCAACTAGTCACCAACTCCACCATGTCGGAGCCCTCTGAGGGACCAAAGATAGAGACCCCCGCGGTACGACGATAGAGAGAACGTCAGGGCCCGACGTGATCAGTCACCTACCCCGCCACGCCGGAGCCCTCCAAGACAACATCAATGAAGATTGCCAGGGTACGACGATGACGAGTATCACAACCCCAGACGCAACCGAGTGCCAGCACCCCAAGCCACGGGAGGACTACGCCTCTTCTCAGCCTGCCTACGCGCCATCTGCTGGCCCCAGAGCTTCAGAGTGACATCAGTCGAGAAGTACGATGACAAAGCAGATCCGGAAAATTGGGCATCAATATACGAGATCGTTGTGTACGCTGCTGGAGGAGACCGGGACGTGATGGCAAACTACCTGTCGGTAATGTTGTCCACCTCTGCCATCAGCTAGCTCTAGAAGATTCTGGACGGCACCATCGACAACTGGAAATACCTCAAGGACATCTTCGTCGAAACATACAAAGCCACGTGCGTCCAGCCAGGAACACGTTACGACCTGGAGACCATCCGCCAGAGAAGTAATGAGAGCCTCCGAGAATACATCAGGCGTTTCTCCAACAAACGCCTGAGCATAACAGAGATCTCCGACTCAGAAGCTATCGCCATCTTCTCCAACGGCCTACGAGGAGACAACCTCCGAAACAAGTTGGTCCGGAAGAACGTGAAGACCATAGAGCAGATGATGATGATCACGAACCCCCTACGCCAACCAAGACGACGCTACTCGCAGTAGAGAGAACATGTGACGCTATTCCCGCTCTCCGGAACGCGCACGGGACAATAATCGCCGACCAGACTACAGGAACGGGAAAGGACATAGTGACCACCGCGACCACCGATCAGATAACTCCGAACGCCGGCCGCAGAGGAACGACTACAGGCAAAACAACTGCTATGTCGCAAGCACGGACGACCGCCCAAAGAAGAACTACTACGAAAGCCACGAGAAGATCCTCGATGGACAATGCCCGATACACAAGAACTCCAAACACTCCTTGCGAAATTGCGAACTTATAGAGACGACAATGAAGGACAAGGTAGACAAAAGACAGAAGAGGGACGATGAAGATGGAGGCAGGGACCAGGGACCGCCGACGCCAAAATTCCGAGAAGCCTCAACAACATACTCCATATTCGGGGGCAGTGTGCTTGAGGGAGAAAGACAACGCCGCCAAACTCGCAACAACGTCTACTCACTCGCCGCAGCGGGAGGGAACGTAGCCAACACTCAACCCCTTAATTGGTTGGACCAACCAATCAACTTCTCCGGAGAAGACGAGTGGGCAGACGGCAGATACCCAGGGCGCTTCCCACTAATCGTGAACCCAACCATTGCAACGTGTTGCTTTAGGAAGGTCTTAGTCGACGGCAGCAGCGCCATCAACATCATCTTTGCCGATGCATTCCGTCAGCTCGACTACTCGAAGAAAGACCTCCAACCGACGAATTTCTCCTTTTGGGGAATCGTCCCCGATAAGGTGTCAACACCAATAGGGAAGATAACCCTCCCTGTGCAGTTCGGCGATAAGGACCATTTCAGAGTTGAGAATATCAACTTCGTCCTCGCCGAATTTGAAACAGCCTACCACGTGATACTGGGCCACCCGACACTAGCTAAGCTAATGGCAGTCCCGCATTACACGTACATGTAAGGACTTGATTAGCCTAGAGGGGGGGGTGAATAGGCTTGTTTTTCAAAACTTAACAACTTGCTGTTAGCACAGGCCTGGCACTATCGGCCTTGGGTTCGGCACTGCCGGGGTGGCCGGCACTGCTGGCCTCTAGGGAGCAATGCTGGTCACAGGGACAGATCAAAGCACAATTCAAAATATAAACTGAATATGGAAATTGTGCTTGAATAGAAACCTTCCTAGAGGTGTAAGGAACCTCTAGTACCACCTGAAGATGGTAGCAACACACCCACCGAGTAGATCGGGTCCAAACCCTAGAAATCACCTTGCAAGCAATATATATCAAAGTAAAGTAACAAACACGCGGTGACACAAGATTTGACCCGTGGTTTAGCTCACCACCAAGGCTTGCCTACGTCCACGTTGTTGAGGTGCACCACACAAGGCTCAAGCTCGCCACACAAGGCTAGCTCTTTCCTCGGTCTCAAGTCAAGAGGATGAACCCTTAAGATGAGAGAAGTGTATTAGCAAATGATGGGTGATACAAACTTCCCTAGGCTGCCACATGAAGGAGGCAAGCTCAAGGGCAACCTCTAGTTGGCTAGGAGCAAAGCTCCAAGAGTAAAGAACTCAAACCGTCGGCCACCACGCAAACCAAATGCTTGTAGGAGTGAAGATCCGAGGGAGAAGCTTCTTCTCAAAGCTTGGAGGCTCAATCTCTCAAAGAATGATTGGAGATCAATGGAGGAGTGTGGTTGAGCACCAAGGGAGAAGGGAGAGCAAGAGAGGAGCTTCTGTTTCTATTCTGTTGAAGTGTGAGAGTGAGAATGGCAGAACTAGCCATTGGGGGTGAGTGAGGGGGTATGAAATACCCCTTCACTGTCCACTGGCTAAATGAGTCACAGCAGTGCCGGCCTGGGCAGAACAACAAAGGATAGATCTTCGAATAGCTAGCTGATTTGCCCACTATATATGTGGAGGTGTGATGTATATGTATAGGTATGCATTTGGTTCACTTATTGGCATGTGTGTTGAATCCCTCTTTATAGTACGACATACCTAACTCAAATTCAAAGTATAAAATAATTTAAACGCTTTGAGCTTGTTGTCATGCACTTTTGTAGTTGGAGGGGTTCGCCAACCTGTTCATCAACCTCCTTAAGTTTAACATGCTTGTCATACTCACAAAGTCTCATTAGTCTTCTAATTGCGTTGTCATGTCACCAAAACCCACTTAAGTCTTGATTGCACTTTCAATCTCCCCCTTTTTGGTGATTGATGACAACACACTTAGAACTTACAAAAGTGAATCATAATCTGAGACAATGCAAGTCATGGGTGTAGGAGCTCCCCCTAAATGTGTGAATAGGAATTAGAATTTCAAAACTTGGCATGAAAGGACAAAATTCACACAATGAAGTGAAGTAGGACTCCCCCTACATCCATGGCTCCTGTGGGGTGCTGAAAGAGTGTCACAAGAATATACGTGATACATATGAACATGTCTCAACACAAATGAGAGGGCTTGTTGTCTGAGCAGCCCGGCACTGCCGGCCTGGCTGCAAACAGCAAGCTTGCAGAAGCACAAGCACAGCCACACATCGCGCTATAAATATAAACTAAAAGCATTCTAAGACAAGCATGATATATATGAGAGAGTACATGTCCACAACTAAAACAAATAAAGTACTTAAGTGACAATATTACAATAAAATAGTTTCATGTTGCTCTCTCATCTCACAAACTAAAAACTAAGATAACTAGCAGCTGCTGCTCCTCCATGACCGTCAAAAGATGTTGTACCCCTTCACTTAGTAATTCTCCTCCTTTGGCAACAAGTCACCAAAAAGAGATAAGAACAAAAGGAGAAAAAGATACAAGCTAGTCGTTGTCCTCCTCCATGTGGTCATCGTCGTCGTCTCCATCATCATCTTCACCATCATCATCAGGAGATCCTGTGAAGTGAACACTGGGAGCAGATGCACGCTTATTGCATCATCGAGTCTGGGGCTGCTTAAACTCCTCTTCCTCCTCATCCTCCTCCTCCTCATCATCATCACCATCATAGGTGGACTCCTCACTGAGCTCTGGAGGTGGAGTAGGAGGGTCAATTTGTCTGAGGCCTTGCTCCTTTCTGAGCTCCCTGATCTCAAGACTGGTCTGGTAAGAGTGATCATTTGCATAGCAGATGCCAGCAAAGATCTTCTTCAAGATCCTACTAAGCTTGCCCTTCTTCCTGCCTCTGGAAGCTGCTGCACCTGAAGAATTAGGGTAGTCTGAGGCTACTGCACTGGTGCTCTATCTGGGAGGAGTATTCACTTCCTAAACTACTGTGGAGTGAATGGTCTTCTCTGCTCTGTAAGGCTCATGTACTATATCCTTGTTGAAGATCTGGCCAGTCACCATCGCAATGATGAACATCAGATAAAAGAGCATAGGGAAGCCCCCTTCTAGCATCCTCTGTAGCAATGCATATCTCATCTCATAGAAAGCGAGCAACTGAAAATGGTGGTGCTCCACCTATCATCCTCCTTAACACATTTTTGGATTTGTTGTAGAGGTTTGAAGCAGATCCCACCTTGGGATAGAGAGTGGTCCTGAAGAGGTTGTTCAAGATATAATACTTGCTCCTCAAACCCTTGATAATACCATCCGCCTTATGAGGCTCAATGTAGAGAGAAGAGATCTCATCATTTAGCAGCCCTCTCTCATCATGAACATTGAAGCATTCTATGTCCTCCTCACCAAACCCAAGGAGGCGAGCAAAGGTCACATAGTCAACTCTGTAGTGCACACCCTCTGTCATCCAGTGCATCACCAAGTTATCCCTATCAAGATAGTAAGTGGAATAGAACTGGTGGATGTTCTCTGTGTTCCATCCATTCTGGAATCCCATCCAGTGATACATCCCAAGCTGCCTGCACTGATCAATGACCCTGTCAAAAACTGGGTCTCTCTTGATTTCCAAGTGCTCCCAATCAACATACTTCATCTTGATGATTTTGGGCTTGGCAGCTTGAAAGAGGACAGTGACATAATAGTCGGAATGAAACACATTCCAAAACCTGTAATCCACACTCATGTCCTTTGGCACATCATAGGGATTGATGGCCCTCTGCTCCTAGACTGTCCTCCACTGATTCTGATAGTTCACTCTGACTCTGTTAGGAGTGTCCTGAGGCTCTCTGACAAGCAGCTCCTCAGGATGCTCAACAAGATGTGAGCCATCGAACAAACCAAGATCCAGAGGTTTCTCAAGACAAACACCTTCTCTGATGGTTCTCCCTACCCTCTACAACTCCTCCTCTTGAATGATTCTTTGCCTAGGATTCAAGCCATCATCAGCTCTCTAAGTGCGAATCTTGGACCTCACTCTTCCTCTTGCACCGCCACGCAATCCACCGGCGTCCATCTATGCATTTAAATGGAGAAAAGGTTAAGTTGCTGCACTTAGATAGTGACAAGAACTCTAGTGGAAAGATTAAATCAAAATCTAGGGTCAATAGATGATTGTAGGAGCAAATGCACAGGTGCTGTCACCAGGGGTCCGGCACTGTCGGCCTGGTGCAGACAACACCATGGAATGCTCCATCAATCCTCCATTGAAAATAAGTTTTGATCAAATCTAACTACTGGAGGTACATCACCATACATAATGCAACCACTAACAACCTAAATCCCATCTCAAAAACTATACATTGCATAGATAGACCCAAGTTAGGGTTTCAACATTATTACCTTTGAAATAGAGGGAATAGGTTGAAGAAGGTCGGGCTTGAATGAAGCTTGACGCAGGGAGGAAGATCCTCCACACCTCCTCCAATGGCGGCACCACCGAAGGGCAGCACTGCCGAGGGGAAGAGAGGGACCTCCGGGCTCCCTAGGTCTCCTTAGGGTTGAGAGAAGAGAGAAGAGGTGTTGTTGTTGGGGGATATGACTTGGGATGGTGTTCCCTCGGGTCTGGGTGAAGAAATAAAGCAAAACCCGAGAGCAAGGACTTGGGCCCGACAGGCTCGGGTCCTTTAAGTCCTGGCACTGCCGGCCTTAGCCCGGCACTACCGGACACCCCGACACTGCTTGCCTAGGGCCGGCACTGCTGGCCTTGCCAGGTAGTGAGGCACTATGCCACTACTATACTCTATATTTATGCAATTGTGGACACATACCCCTTGCCATGTGCTGGTCAGTAAGAAAATCATCAATCATACAATGACCAACACATTCAAGTTTCTTGCAAAATTGGTTTTGAAGCACATAATTGAAGCTTTTCAAAGTTTTGCCTAGGTCGCTAGGTGGACAAACAAATGTGTGCTATAGTTCAAACCACGTTACGGGAATCAAGTATGTTCAGCTCACTACGCAAAGCACAAAACCTTGTCTCATCGAGAGGATTAGTGAAGATATCCGCTAGTTGTTTTTTGGTGCTCACATGGCGAGTTGCGATATCTCCTTTTAATTTGTGGTCTCTCAAGAAGTGATGACAGATGTCTATGTGTTTGGTTCTAGAGTGACTAACCGGGTTATTTGCGAGTTTGATGCCACTCTCGTTATCACACAAGAGAGGTATCTTGGTGAATTGACATCCGAAATCTTTTAAGGTTTGCCTCATCCAAAGTAGTTGAGCACAACAAGCACTGGCTGCAACATACTCGGCCTCGGCGGTGGAAAGGGCTACTCAATTTTGCTTCTTAGAACTCCAAGACACTAGGGACCGTCCAAGGAATTGACACGTCCCCGAAGTGCTTTTTCGGTCTACCTTGCAACCAGCGTAATCGGAATCCGAATACCCAAGTAGATCAAACTTAGAGCCCTTAGGATACCATAAGCCAAGGTTAGGAGTGAAAACTAGATATCTCAAAATTCTCTTAACAGCCATTAAATGACACTCTTTCGGGTTAGCTTGAAATCTAGCACATATGCACACACTAAGCATTATGTCCGGCCTAGATGCACATAAGTAAAGGAGAGAGCCGATCATGGAACGATATATCTTAATGTCCACGGATTTCCCTCCTTCATCAAGATCAAGATGTCCATTAGTTGGCATAGGAGTCTTGATTGGCTTAGCATTGGCCATGTCAAACTTTCTCAACATATCATGGGTGTACTTGGTTTGGCATAAGAAAGTCCCTTCCTTGAGTTGCTTTATTTGAAAACCGAGGAAGAACTTTAGCTCACCCATCATAGATATCTCAAATCTCTTAGTCATAATCCTAATAAACTCATCACAAAAGGATTGGTTAATACTACCAAATATTATGTCATCTACATATATTTGGCATACAAAGATATCATTATTGAGCTTATGAGTGAAGAGAGTAGGATCCGCTTTGCCTATTTCAAAGCCTTGTTTGATCAAGAAATCCTTAAGGCATTCATACCATGCTCTTGGTGCTTGCTTAAGCCCATAGAGCGCCTTATGGAGCTTGAAGACATGATGAGGGAACTTTGGATCTTCAAATCCTGGTGGCTGCTCAACATATACTAGCTCTTGGATAGGGCCGTTGAGGAATGCATTCTTCACATCCATTTGTTGAAGCTTGAAATCATGATGGGCAGCATAGGCCAAAAAGCATTCGAATTGCTTCAAGCCTAGCCACCGGTGCATATGTCTCTTCAAAGTCTAGGCCCTCCACTTGAGTGAAACCTTGAGCTACCAATCTTGTCTTGTTCTTTGTCACCACGCCTTGCTCATCTTGCTTATTGTGGAAGACCCACTTGATTCCAATCACATTAGTGTTGGGTCTTTCCACCAACGACCACACCTTGTTCCTTTCAAAGCTATTTAGCTCTTCTTGCATAGCCATCACCCAATCCGGATCATCTAGAGCTTGCTCAACCTTGAGAGGTTCGAAAGAGGAGACAAAAGAGTAATATTGACAAAAATTTGCCAAATGTGAACGAGTAGTTACCCCCCTTCGAAGACTCCCAAGTATGTTATCAACGGGATGATCCTTTTGAATTGTTTGCCTCAATCTTGGGTGCTCTGTGGCTTCTTGTTGATCAACTTGGTCATCATACTCATACTCTTCAAATATTTGTTGTAGGTTTCTTGGAGTAGCTGGTGAAGGACTTGTTGTTGCCTGCCTGCTGGGTCCGGTAGTGCCGGCCATAGGGGCAGAGCCCTGACCAGGGAGCACTGCTGGCCCATCTTCTTCCAATCTTGGGGCAGTAGCTTCACCATCTTGAGGTTCCACATCTGTGGCATGTACTTCTTGTGGCCTAATGTCACCAATGGCCATGTTCTTGATTGCTTCACATGGTGGTTCCTCATTACCTACAATCACTTGATCAATTTGCTGTACTTGAGAGCCATTAGATTCATCAAATGTCACATCTATCACAATTTCAATTTTCCCTAAGGTTTTGTTGAATACATGATAGGCATGCTCATTTGATCCATAACCAAGAAGAAAACCTTCATCAACTTTAGGTGCAAACTTAGAGGTTTTGGGTTTCTTGTTAAGTATGAAACACTTGCACCTAAAAACTCTAAAGTATGACACCTTTGGTTTGTTATCGGTTAGGAGTTCATATGAAGTCTTCTTCAAGATCTTGTGTAGATAGAGCCGGTTGATGGCATGACAAGCGGTGTTGACGGCTTCGGCCCAAAAGATATCCGAAGTCTTGTACTCATCTAGCATTGTCCTTGCCATGTCAATGAGTGTCCGGTTCTTCCTCTCTACTACACCATTTTGTTGAGGGGTGTATGGAACTAAAAATTCATGCTTGATGCCCTCATCATCAAGAAACTCCTCCACTTGAGTGTTCTTGAACTCAGTTCCATTGTCACTACGAACTTTCTTGATTTGGAAACCGAATTCTCTTTGTGCTCTTCTAATGAAGGTTTTCACCTTTTCTTGCACTTGTGCCTTATCATACATGAAAAACACCCAAGTGAAATGAGTAAAGTCATCAACAATAACTAAACCATGTTTGTTACCACCAATGCTTATGTAGACCACCGGTCCAAAGAGATCTATGTGAATTAGCTCCAATTGTTGCTTGGTGGAGACAATGCTCTTTGGTGGGTGGGGTGCACCTACTTGCTTTCCGGCTTGGCAAGCGCTACAAACTCTATACTTCTCAAAATGAACATTGGTTAGTCCAAGAATATGTTCATCTTTTAGGAGTTTGGCCAAGTTCCTCATCCCAACATGAGCTAGTCAGCGATTCCATAGCCAACCCATGCTAGATTTTGCCACTAAACAAGTCTCAAGCTTAGCCTTACTTTTGTTGAAATCAACTAGGTAAAGCTTGCCCTTCAAACGACCCGTAAAGACAATAGAGGAATCCTCCCTCTTAAAGACTTCCATACCCTTATCCGTAAAGAGACAATTGTAGCCCATCTCACACAATTGTGAAACCAACAACAAGTTGTAACTTAACGAATTCACATGTAATACATTTGAGATGGAATGATCAAGAGTAATAGCAACTTTACCAAGTCCTATCACTTCCCCTTTGGAGTTATCACCGAAGACGATATTCTCACTTGCATTTGATGTAGGGGAGTATGATGAGAACATACTCTTCTCTCCGGTCATATGATTGGTACATCCACTATCAAGCACCCAACTTGATCCACCGGAGGAGTATGCCTACAAAACAAGTTTAGTTCCTAGATTTAGGTCCCCAATCAATCTTGGGGCCTTGCATGTTAGTCACCACAATCTTAGGAACCCAAATGTTCATGCTTCTTTTGTCATTTTTCTCATCACCCACAAATTCTACAATGACTTTACCACGGTCATTGCATTTCAACATGTAGCATGAGGACAAACTTTCTTGAGGTGACCTTGTCTTGGGTTGATACACAAACTTGTTTTTCGCCGCCCAGATTGAGTCCTTGGGTTTCTGAGAAACCTGCTTTTGCTGGGGCATCCTCTTGGCATGGACTTGGGGCTTAGCTTGATCAGGTGAAGCAATGGTAGCCTTCCCTTTCTTGGGGCGCGACACTGCCAGCCTCTGGTCCAGCAGTGCTGCTGTCTATGCAGGCTTATCTGCACCAATGCTTCCCTTCTTCTCAAACTCTACACACTCAATACCTTTGATCATTTTTCTACCATTGGTTTTACCTCCTTGAGTGTGTCCAAGCCCATCTTTGATTGATGGATGCCTTCTATCCTTGTATTGGATTTTCTTGGGCTCAACTTTGTCTTTGTCATTCTTCTTTGAAACTAAGATGACATTGTTGAGCCTTACTATTTCTTTCTTCATGGCCTCCATGTTGGCAATGTTAGTGGAATAGGCATTCATATCAACATTATAACATTTCCACAACCTTGACTAGTGGATGGAGAAGAGGCATCATTTGCTTTAGAGAGATGTGAGTTGCCCTCCCAAAGAAGAGAGTATTGTGCCTCAAGCTCTTGATGCTTTTCAATTAAGCCACAATGCTTTTGCTTGAGGTCACCACACTCCTTAGTGAGATCATGAGCTTCTTGTTCTTTGGCCAAAGCCTTAGTCAAAGAGCTCACCTCACTTCTTTCTAATGCAAGAGCTTCCTCACTAGCAATATAGAGATCCTCTTGTTTGATAAGAGTCTTTTCCCTAGATGCTAGCTCAACTTTGGTTGCCTCTAGTTCATTTATCTCTTCATCACTAGATTCATCATCACTAGAGTAATCACTAGAATCACTACTAGAGATGTCTTTGGGGGGAGGAGCTTTGGCTTTGGGTTTTGATTTTACCTTCTCACCTTTTGCCATGAGACAAGTGTGAGGGAAGCCTTCATCATCATCAGACATGTTGTTGAAGAGCCTTGGTGAAGTGGATGGCTTGTGAATTGCAATTGTGGCCATCTCCTCATCTTCACTTGAGCTATCGGTTGATTCATCCCAACCATGTCCAATGTGAGCTTCACCCACATATTTCTTCCCTTTCTTGTAGTTACCCTTGTCTTCTCTTTTGCCTTTGCCAAATTTGTTGTCTTCCTTCTTGATTTGGCAATCGGCAATGAAGTGTTCGGTGCTACCACATGTAAAGCAAGTTCTTGATTTCTTGCTTGGGAACTTCCTTCTCATGAGCTTGTACCCATTGCTCTTAATGCCCTTGTTGAATCATCTCATGAATAGGGCCATGTCATCTATGTTCTCCTCTTGTTCACCTTCACTTTCACCATCACTTGAAGTTGAAGCTTCGGGTTCATGCTTGATGGTCTTGGTTGATTGAGCTTTGCTTGAAGATGCATGCTTGCTGTTTTTAGGATAGCTAGGGGCTGATTTTCTTGTGCTCTTGTTTTCCTTGAGAGCCACATCCTTGATCTTCATGCCCTCCAACCTTTCTTGCATCTCTCCAAGCTTCTTCCTTTCTTGTGCTTCTTCCCTTTGCAAATCAAAGGTGATGATCCTTCCAAGCACATCACTTGGTGTGAAGTACTCAAACCTCTTCTTATCTCTAATCAATGTTACCACGGTTTCGTTTCTTGGAGAATAGGCTTCAAGCATGATCTTGACAACCTTGTAGTCATTGACTTCTTCACCACCAAGTCCTCTTATCTTCCCAACAATAGTCATCAACCTATCAAACATCTCTTGTGGCCCTTCACCTTCATTGATCACAAACCGGTTGAGCTTGGCCATGAAAAGATCAATCTTGGATTGCCTTACTTTGCTCACACCCTCATGTGCAAGATGCAAAGTGTCCCATATTTCCTTGGCAACCTCCAAGCCCATGACCTCACCATCCAATGAACTTAGCAACAAACTAGTTGCTTGTGCGTTGAGTTGTATGCAACGGAGCTTGGTGGTGGTGGGGCTTGTGGGATCAACCGGAGGATCACATCCTTTGTGCACAATCTCCCAAGCACCGGGGTGAAGACCTACAAGATAAGCTTTCATCAATTGTTTCCACTTGGCAAAGTTAGTCCCATCAAAGTGAGGCAACTTGCTCGCGGGAACATGGAATATAGGTTTATGCTCATGCTTAGAAATGGATGAATAATCAAAGGATATGGTAGAGTATTTCTTGTTGGCATCCTCCTTCTTCTTCTCATCCTTATTCTCTATCTTGGAGGAATGGTATGATACATCATCATCACCGTCGGAGCTACTATACTCAACCTCCGCTTGAGAGGCTTGCTCTTTGCTTTTCTTGAGCTCCTCTTCCTTTGCCTTGAGCTCCTTCTTGAGAGCTTTTACTTCTCTTCTATGAAGCTTCTTGGCAAGCTTCAAGCTCTTGGATTCATTGAGAGCTTTTTCTTCTCTTTGTAATATTTTTCCTTCTTTTCTCAATCTTCTAGCTTCTTTTCTTCTAGCTCTTTCTCTAGCGGACATGCTAGGAGTGGTTAGGTAGTTCTCCCAATCCACACTCTCGTTGATGTCCGTGGAGTTCACATTCACATCCTTGGGGTCAACCACCTTGGGGTCAACCACCGCAACTTTACCCTCTTCGTCCATTACCTCGCACAGTAAAGTGCTAACTGAGGTAACCTTGCTCCGATACCACTTGTAAGGACTTGATTAGCCTAGAGGGGGGGTGAATAGGCCTATTTTTCAAAACTTAACAACTTGTTGTTAGCACAGGCCCGGCACTACCGGCCTTGGGTCCGACACTGCCGGGGTGGCCGGCACTGCTGACCTCTGGGGAGCAGTGCTGGTCACAGGGACAGATCAAAGCACAATTCAAAATGTAAAATGAATATGGAAATTGTGCTTGAATAGAAACCTTCCTAGAGGTGTAAGGAACCTCTAGTACCACCTGAAGATGGTAGCAACACACCCACTGAGTAGATCGGGTCCAAACCCTAGAAATCACCTTGCAAGCAATATATATCAAAGTAAAGTAACAAGCATGCGGTGACACAAGATTTGATCCATGGTTCAGCTCGCCACCAAGGCTTGCCTACGTCTGCGTTGTTGAGGTGCACCACACAAGGCTCAAGCTCGCCACACAAGGCTAGCTCTTTCATTGGTCTCAAGTCAAGAGGATGAACCCTTAAGATGAGAGAAGTGTATTAGCAAATTATGGGTGATAGAAACTTCCCTAGGATGCCACACGAAGGAGGCAAACTCAAGGGCAACCTCTAGCCGGCTAGGAGCAAAGCTCCAAGATTAAAGAACTCAAACCGCCGGCCACCACGCAAACCAAATGCTTGTAGGAGTGAAGATCCGAGGGAGAAGCTTCTTCTCAAAGCTTGGAGGCTCAATCTCTCAAAGAATGATTGGAGATCAATGGAGGAGAGTGGTTGAGCACCAAGGGAGAAGGGAGAGCAAGAGAGGAGCTTATGTTTCTGTTATGTTGAAGTGTGAGAGTGAGAATGGCAGAACTAGCCGTTGGGGGTGAGTGAGGGGGTATGAAATACCCCTTCACTGTCTACTGGCTGTATGAGTCGCGGCAGTGTCGGCCTGTTTCAGACATACACACTTCCGGCGACAATGACAATCCAGCCACCAAGAAGCAGAAAGAAACAGAATCGACGACGATCAGCGCAGACGCCACCCGCGACCAGACGCAGAAGCTACCACCACTCGGCGGTGTGTAAGGACTTTCCAAATGTAACGATAAAGTTTGTACTAGGTGCTCCTCCATCAATAAATAAAAGGTGTTTCATCTCCCATACATCCCATACAACGAAACTGACCTGTGCAAAACGCCCACGGCGTAACAATGACATCGGCTCGAACACCCACGACGTATGACGACTCACCCATGGTGCAACGGCGACAAGTTCGACAAAGCTCACAAACATTCGATGACCTCTCCAAAACACTCCCACAGTGTTCGACGATCCTGCCCAAACGCAATACGTCGTTTTCTCCAAACAACCTGGCCGTGACCAGAAAGCTTCTGAATCTGGCCTGCCGGTTAACCAAAGCAAATAGAAGTAGCTACCCTAAGCGCTATGGTTACATCGACAGGCCTCCCAGCCAGTACTTCCCCAGAAGTTAGGCAATACTGTTTGGGTTGGTAGCCATGAGGTTGTGCGCCCAGAATCTGTACACGACCACGGTACGATCGACAACTCTACAAGCAGCCTGGCTTTGCGCCCAGCGTCTTCGGGAACGATCTCCACAGGCCCAAAGTCACGCCACGATCGAGCCTCTTGGAAAAAGGCCATGTCCATGGCATCTCCCTAAGCGTGCATGAGTTGTTCGCCCTCTGCGCTGCGAGTTGTCACTGCACGCCTCCTTGGGAGTCCTTATGTATCCGACGCATGCAGCGGCGCTAGCTCTACGATATGGAGCATTTGAGAACCAAGGCCGAACGTTTCATCGCTACGGCTCATGACTTAGTAGGCAGTCAAGGACATACAAGTGAAACAAAAGCTCACCGCCCGGATATTTAACAGCTTTGCAATTTTTCACTTATACGTCCAACCACCAACACCTGAGCGACAAGTCATAGCTGTCCCGCAGCAAAATAACAGACGACACAACATCTCGACACACCAAAAGAAAGGACAATGCTTCCACAAAAGCACCTGGCGACTACAACCTCATCCTACTAATACGATACATGAACACTTCGCTAATAATCCTAGTCCAGAGATCAAACTCATGCCGAATCTGGCACTGCAAACTACAGTACATGATGACCCTAGACATGTCACTACCCTTCGGACCAAAGCTATGGCACCCCTCCCAGACGCAAAGGTGAGGCTCAAGCATGACCACCAAGCCTGGGACGTCCTTCGGGGCATGAATCCACCGCCGCCTTTGGATGACATGAAGATCATCACGAGAACGCCTCCGAAGACCACGAAGACCCTTATCACAAAATTGACCATTCGGAAGAGCACCACCGCCAAGGCGACCAATGAGGATAGGCGTCTCCATGTTCGCCGAATCTGCATAAAACAGCACCATGGCCCTAAAGTACATTGCGACACCCTCACCAGCCGCCACTGCTCCACCAATCAGCAATTTCCCAACAGGGTCTTGTTCCCACAGCATCAGTAACTCTAGGCCGCGAAAGAACATGGCTTCCCGGTGGTCGGCATTGAGAAAGCGCTGCTCGAAGGCAGTCTCCAGGAAGGGGAAGTAGGGACGACAGTAGTCCTGGACGCGTCGAAGGGACACAAGCCGAATCGTCGATGGATCATCGCAGAAGTTGCGAAAGAAGCGGCAAAGTGGGCGAATTTTCATATACTCACGCACATTGTTGCCGTTATCGATCACATGAAGGAGGATCCGATACGCCATGTCTTCTGGCAAGGCCATCATGGCGGCAAGATCCATCACAAGACACGTGCCGCCAACCCTCGTCACACCTAGAACGGAATAAAGCGTCAACGAAACCCTCTCAAGAACTTGCGGCTAGGCAATGCAAAGGAAATCAACGCAATAGGAATTGATACCCACCCGAAGCTTCACGGGGATATATAGACGAATCTCCGTCCTGATCGAATAACCCAGGCAAGGGAGTCGCGCCTCTTCGAATCTTACACACCTTTGGATAAAAGACCAAAAGACACGACCGTTCCCGTTCTGCCGCGGATTCACCCTTTATACAATCGGCGCGTCGCTTCGTCTCCCAGGGTTTTGGAAAACTGCAACGGCCAAATACGGAACCGCCACGACACCAGTCCCCCACGCTGTGATTTGGGCCGTTAAACCGAATGGTTAATTCGGCCTAATACCTCCCTTTACTTTACTTACCTCTTTTTTCTTCGATAATGATTTTCGGTCAATACCTTTTTTATACCATTGACATCACAGTCCTAGGACTAGGCACGCGATTTTGTTATGATTTCTTTCTAAATAGGAACAGTAGCACAGTTGCAAACACACAGGTCAGCAATTCTCGGGGACTCGCTGACGAGAAACGATGACTTAGCCACCTGCTCACAGACTCGACCAGGCTCGGGGACTCCGTCTAGAAACACGTCGAGCAAGGCTCAAGGATTGCCCCCACCACGAAGCAGCGGCACCACCAGACAGCACAACACCCGGGGATTGCAACCCGGGGACTACGAATAAGACCTCGACGCAAGAGCATTCCACCTCCTCGCAAAAGGATTGGGTACTATGGGTATTCGCAATCGTCTTTATTAAATTCATTTTTTCAGCTGTTTTTTATATATACATCCTAATATAAGAACCCAGCAGATCCTTATATCAGGCTCGGGGACTATGGGTATTCGCGGTCATTTTTTGCAAAACTCATGCTTCACTCATTACCTATACTTACAAATACATCCTTCATTGTTATAAAGCTTGGCACCACGTGCACACTTCACCTGCTACCAAGCTCGGGGGCTAAGTGGGTACACTTCACCTCGCAGTGAATATACTTATTTTTTCTCGACAAACCTCTGTTGTTTCCTGTGGTCTTTTTTGTAGAGCTTAAGTGGGTACACTTCACCGGGGAACAGACCAGTCGAAAAGTTTTTTCCTTAGCACGCCACATCCTCCTGACGAAGTAGCCGCAACATCCAATGAAGGTGATCTGCTTGCGCATCAGGCCACGACGTTCTCAACCAGCTTTACCTGGTCGGGAGGCTTCTCTGACCATCGCCCCGACCAGCTGACCTAGTCGGAGCCCCACAACGACGACCTCACGCAAAGGGCGACCAGATGGACTTCTTCAAGGATTAAGCTGCTGACTCGCCAGAAGGACGCAACGTGCTCGGGGACTTGTTGGGATATACACCTCGGCATATCCCTAGGGACCTTTTGGGTCTGCCGACCAGAAGACGCCCAGCTCATGAGCCTTGTGGCACGCGACCAGCTCGTCGTGCTCGCCAAGGACTCCAAAGAAGCCTTGCTCGCCAAGAAGGATCCTAGAAGATAGACTCGGATCGATCTCTTACCTAATGGGACCGATCGTAATCTGTTAGGATATGGAAACTGTAACCCTGCTCCCCGGCTATATAAGGCGAGAAGGGACCCCCTTTGAAACAATCTCTACACAATCCCCTAGATCGCATCTACGGGTCTTCTGACCTAATATACTATTGACACAAAAAGCGTCAGGATCTGCGAACACCTTGGGCTATTACCCGAATTCGATTTCCGAGGGTGTGCTAGTCGATTTGACCAGTTAATCGACAAGGACGATAACTAGAACAAGATTTGAACAAGACAACGGTGATACGCCCAGATGTCAAGATTTAGACTTGATCAGGATAACTAGAGCAAAGCTGAACGAGACAACAGCGATGCGCCCGGATGTCAAGGCTCAGATTACTCCCACGCGGAACTTACAAGGGTTTGACGGAGATCAAGGAGATGCAGCCCGTCGAAGCTTGAAGAACTCGTAAATAAACTAAGACTAATCGGTGATCGGTTCATAATCGGTGAAGACACCCTTGGAACCGACGATGGGATCGCAACAGATGTCGATTCGAGTTGACGAAAGTGACCTGCCGTGGCGACGGCGGATCTTGCTTCTGAACTGCTTCGCCGATTCTGTTTAGGATGAAGGATTTGAGATATAACAGCTTGTACTCCTCCATAGCCTGCTCCATAACCTGCTTCTGATCATCTCTCAGATTGGCTTCGGAGACTCCGATGACGTTCTTCGGATTGACGCCGGTATGATCATCCATAGTAAATGTATAATTGGTCCCACCGGGTGTGCCAAAAGAGGTGTTGACACAAAAAGCGTCAGGATCTGTGAACACCTCGGGCTATTACCCGAATTCGATTTCCGAGGGTGTGCCAGTCGATTTGACCAGTTAATCGACAAGAACGGTAACTAGAACAAGATTTGAACAAGACAACGGCGATACGCCCAGATGTCAAGATTCAAACTTGATCAGGATAACTAGAGCAGAGCTGAACGAGACAACAACGATGCGCCCGGATGTCAAGGCTCAGATTACTCCCACGCGGAACTTACAAGGGTTTGACGGAGATCAAGGAGATGCAGCCCGTCGAAGCTTGAAGAACCCGTAAATAAACTAAGACTAATGCAATAAAAGGGTAAATTGCAGTAAAGGTAAATAAGAGTAATTGATTTGTTTGATAGATTGATTATGATTTTACACGCAGCCCTTGGGCACATATTTATACTCCCGCATGGAGAGTTGTACAGAAACACGACTCGTACCTTTCCTAAACAAAAACTCCTAACTTTAAGGAAATAACTGACTCGCGCAGGAGCCGGACTCAAACAATAATAATTTTTATAAACAAACTCTTCTATTATTAAGGAAATAAAACGACTCGCGCAAGAGTCGGACTCAAACTGACATAATAATACTGGTATAAAATCACCAGTTTCCTTATCCATCTCCTTCACGATGAAACCTTCCATCAGCAGACTCCTTCAATCCGCAGCTTCCTTCTATCGCCATCGGTAGCCTTCCGCTGACGCCATCCACTTCATCCTGCTTCCATCGGCAGCTTTCCGATTCCATCGGCAATAGGCTTTGTTTCTCATTAGCAATGCTTTTTTGCATTCATCACGTGTCTTCCTGTCAGCAACATTCCTGTTTCTATCGGCGTCATCCCCTTGCTTTCAACAGCGTCTTCCTGCCTCCATCAGCAACAAACCCCTGTCTTCAGCAACATCCTTGCCTTTATCAGCAATCTGACTGGTAATATTTCGATACCGATAAGGAACGGCAACTACCCTTTTACCGATTGACACAAGCCTTGGCTCATATTGACACGTGTCAAAAAACGGTGTCAACACATGCCCCCCAATTTAGGAGTATAAAATATCTTATGCGCCGAAATTTTCTCTATTGCAATCCTCTTCTTTTTGCAGCCAATAAATTCATCGGTAGTTGCTGCCAGTGCACAAACTCTTCACGCTTAGCTTACCGATGCCCCCAAGTGCAACAGTTGAGACACCAAGGCTCATCAAGTGCTGCTCCCAAGCCAAAATGGTCAAGGTCATCGACCCTAGTTAATCTATCGGTAACATATCGATATCTGCCGATGGACTATCATATTTGCGCCTTGGCCTTCATTGCTTGCCCTAAGATTCCCCTCTGGAAGGGTTTCCATCATGACACAAGTCTTCTTGGTGCTCGCGCTGCATCCCCCTTCTTTTAGTCTTTGTAAGACCCTTGGGAAACCATCGAGGGAGCTTAATTTTCCAAACAGGCTGATACCGCTTCTCGCTACTTGTATCTGCATTACCTCTTACGTTTGGATCCCTCGAGAAAATTTCTTCATCGGGCACCCTGGCATTGGCCATCTCCTCAAGCTCTTCCTGATCAATACGTCTGCCAAGCCTATCGTGTGCACTGAGCTTGCCCCCCAGCCGTTCATGTGCTGATCTCTTCTCTTTGATCAGCGTGCGATAGCTTGATGCCCGATCGTCAAAACAAGACTTCCTTTTTGACCGATCGGCAGGGTAGTACCCATTGCATTCAGGGCAATTATGGACAGTGGTTAGCTTGATGCCTTCTTCCCAACAGTGAACAAAGAAGGGACAACTCCAATGATTTCTATGCCGATGCCATTGTCGGTGCCTTCCTTCCTCTTGCTGCCGATATTGCTCTTCTCGTGACTGCCGATACTCCTGTCTTGGTCACCTATGCGTGATTATAATACCAGGAGACCTCTTGTCATGACTGCTTTCATCGGCAACCCTCTTGCCTTTCCTATCATCGGCAAACTTCTTCCCTGTTACTTCATGCGCAGCTATCTGATGTCCAGGGTCTGTCGATGCGCTTTTCCTGGCAGCTTTCGATGTCAACACCTTAGTTTTACTAATTTCTACCATGTTATTTGGAAACGGGTCCTGATTGATCTTCATCGGCTTCTGGGCTTTGTAATTTTCAAACTTAATCCACCTAGACTCAATTCCTGACTGCAACTGCTGCCTAAAGACTTTGCAGTCATTGGTATTGTGCGAAGTCGCATTGTGCCACTTGCAATACCTGATTTTCTTGAGCTCTTTGGCCGATGGAATTACCTGGTTAGGTGCTAGCTTAATCTTCCCTTCTTGGAGCAATAGGTTAAACATCCTATCGGCCTTGGTGATATCAAAAGTGCAACTCTCAGCTTCTTTCTGATCGAACGGACAAGATATCGCCTTTTTATTCTCTACCGATTCAACTAAACCGATACCTGCTTCTTCGTCCGAATCTGTCTTCTTGGTTAAAGACACCTCTTCATCCCAATTTTCTCTAGGCTCAAAAACTTTGGTGTCTTGATTAGCAACCCTTCGCACAAAATGGCTCAAGCTTTCAAACTCTTGAGACGCATATTTGTCTCTGATGTGCAGCAGTAATCCCTGGTAGGCCAAATCTGCTAATTGCCGATCATCAAGTACCAAGCTATAGCACTTGTTCTTCACGTCTCGCAGTCTTTGCACGAAGCTTTCTACCGATTCATCATTGCGCTGCTTCAACTTAACCAAATCGGTAATTTTCTTTTCACGTGCGCCAGCAAAGAAGTATTTATGAAATTGTTTTTCTAGATCGGCCCAAGTGATCACAAAATTCGGAGGTAATGAAATAAACCATGTAAATGCCGATCCAGATAACGATAACGAGAACAATCTTACCCTCAGTTCATCCCTGCCGGTTGCCTCCCCACATTGGATAATGAATCGGTTAATGTGCTCCATTGTGAACATATCATCTTGACCAGAAAACTTGGTGAAATCTGGCACTTTGTACCGATTTGGAAAGGGGATTAAATCATAAGCTGGAGGGTATGGAGTCTGATAAGAATATGTATCAACTTTAGGTTTAATACCGAATTGTTCTTTCGGCACTTCGGCAATCTTATCGGCTAAGTATGCATCTTGATCCTGCTGATGTACTGGCTGGACGTTGACTGGTTGAGCAGGTTGATGCACCTCTTCATATCTTTGTGGTAAATAGGCCGGGGTAACCGGCACATTTACTGCATCAGTCTTTTGAATATTAAGCATCGGCTGATTGGCCGATGGGCAACTTTGAACACCCACTGGTTGAGTAGGTTGATGCACTTCTTCGGGTCTTGATATCAAAGTGCTCGAAGTGATTGGCGTGTGTGCGGTATCAGTCATCTGAACATTATGCATCGGCTGAGTTGCCGATGGGCAATTTTGCACATTCACTGGCTTATGCTGTGGCAGTATATTCATCGGTTGCTGAACCGATGTCTCATTGTGCACATTTACTCGCGAGTACTGCGGAAAAGTAGTACCTATCGGCTGATGTACCGATATTTCATTCTGAAGACTCGCCGGTGAATGATACTGCGGAGCTTTCGCCACTTGGTATCCAGGCTGCACAACTTGCTGCTGAATCGGTAATTGACCAATCCAACTTACATTAGATGGCATCAGCATATGATTTGCCGATGGCTGATATCCAGCTGACGCTTGTAGCCCTTGTACCCTTGGATGATCGCCTTGACTCACGGGTACCACAGCTTGAGCAGCCATTGCCGATACAGGCTGATTGACAATCGGCATGCCTTGTTGCATCGGCCAAGAATTTGTCGATAGCTGATAACTAGCTGATGCTTGTCGTTCTTGTGGCGTCGGGTAATTAACAGAATAACTACCTTGGTTAGCAGGTATTCCAGTTTGAAGAACCATTGCCGCCATGGGTTGACTTGCAGCTGCTGGGCCTTGTTATATCGGAAAGTGATTTGCCGATGGTTGGGCGTAAGGCACTCTGGGTATTGCCATTTGAAGATTCCCTGTCGGCAACTGCACCGTTGAAGAAGATGTAGCATAATGCATCACTGGAACCATCGGCTGTGCAGGTGTTGCTGATGCCATGGGAATCTTCCACCCTACATGGTTACCTTAGACCAATCTGGAATCAGCAGATGGACTTGGAGACATACCGTATCCCCACCAGTTGGCAGAAGTTGGCTGATTCTGGATCACAGGTCCAGACATTGTTGAGGCCACCAGATTTGTATTCACCTGAGTGATGCTTGCTGGGCTCGATCTTGGTGGCATGATCTCATCGGTAGATCGGTTCATAATCGGTGAAGACACCTTTGGAACCGACGATGGGATTGTAACAGATGTCGATTCGAGTTGACGATACTCCGGACCAACATAATATGGTGCCTGTCCTCCCTTGAACGTTTGCTTAACAACATTGCATACAGTATCGGACAGTACATTGGATTGGCTAATTAATACATTATTTCGTGCAGAATTAACCATCTCTTGTAATTTACCAGGATCGGCATCGAAAGTGACCTGCCGTGGCGACGGCGGATCTTGCTTCTGAACTGCTTCGCCGATTCTGTTTAGGATGAAGGATTTGAGATATAACAGCTTGTACTCCTCCATAGCCTGCTCCATAACCTGCTTCTGATCATCTCTCAGATTGGCTTCGGAGACTCCGATGACGTTCTTCGGATTGACGCCGGTATGATCATCCATAGTAAATGTATAATTGGTCCCACCGGGTGTGCCAAAAGAGGTGTTGACACAAAAAGCGTCAGGATCTGTGAACACCTCGGGCTATTACCCGAATTCGATTTCCGAGGGTGTGCCAGTCGATTTGACCAGTTAATCGACAAGAACGGTAACTAGAACAAGATTTGAACAAGACAACGGCGATACGCCCAGATGTCAAGATTCAAACTTGATCAGGATAACTAGAGCAGAGCTGAACGAGACAACAACGATGCGCCCGGATGTCAAGGCTCAGATTACTCCCACGCAGAACTTACAAGGGTTTGACGGAGATCAAGGAGATGCAGCCCGTCGAAGCTTGAAGAACTCGTAAATAAATTAAGACTAATGCAATAAAAGGGTAAATTGCAGTAAAGGTAAATAAGAGTAATTGATTTGTTTGATAGATTGATTATGATTTTACTCGCAGCCCTTGGGCATATATTTATACTCCCGCATGGAGAGTTGTACAGAGACACGACTCGTACCTTTCCTAAACAAAAACTCCTAACTTTAAGAAAATAACTGACTCGCGCAGGAGCCGGACTCAAACAATAATAATTTTTCTAAACAAACTCTTCTATTATTAAGGAAATAAAACGACTCGTGCAAGAGTCGGACTCAAACTAACATAATAATACTGGTATAAAATCACCAGTTTCCATATCCATCTCCTTCACGATGAAACCTTCCATCAGCACACTGCTTCAATCCGCAGCTTCCTTCTATCGCCATCGGTAGCCTTCCGCTGACGCCATCCACTTCATCCTGCTTCCATCGACAGCATCCTTCATCAGCAGCTTTCCGATTCCATCGGCAATAGGCTTTGTTTCTCATCGGCAATACCTTTTTGCCTTCATCGGCAACGTTTTGCCCTTGCCTTCATCACATGTCTTCCTGTCAGCAACATTCCTGTTTCTATCGGCGTCATCCCCTTGCTTTCAACAGTGTCTTCCTGTCTTCATCGGCAACAAACCCCTGTCTTCAGCAACATCCTTGCCTTTATCAACAATCTGACCGGTAATATTCCGATACCGATAAGGAACGGCAACTACCCTTTTACCGATTGACACAAGCCTTGGCTCATATTGACACTTGTCAAAAAACGGTATCAACATATACACATCAATCCAGCTACCAAAACACATGACGTAGGGTATTACGGTGATTTGTCGGCCCGAACCTGTCTAAATCGCCGTGTCTACGCTCTCTGTGTTACGCTTGATCGCCGTCGCCACACCTCCGCCTACAATCTACTACCGTGAGGTACCCCTGGTAGACTGTGACGCGTATTTCGTCGACAAATAGCATCTGGTGTAAATGTTTGAAGTGGTTCAATGCTATCACTGAGTTATAAACTGCTGGGGTGTATTGTGCTGGGCTTAGCCCATTTTGTTATCTGATATAAACTCACTATGTGGATGACTGCGAAGTCAGCCAACAAGAACTAAAAACTAATCCTACTTTTCTCCCGTGCTCGTCTGCTCCCGAGACCGCGCTGTCATGCTCTGATCCCCTCCACGCGTGCTTACCGGCAGCCCTGTAATCAACAGTAGCTACCGTAACACATGACGAATTGACGAGGCAAGATCATTTGGAGGCCCCAGGCAGTTGTGCAGCTTCTGGTGAGATCGATGATGCCAAAGATTGATCACATCAATGGTGCGGTTCCTGACAAACGGTCCGACAACATCTCCAACTGAAACTTTTCCAAGGAATTCACATCGTAGAAGAGATTGCCCGTGGATGAGTTTGGAGAGGCTGAGATTGCGCATTGTAGAAGAGATAAAAATTGCCAAATAAAGTTGCTCATGTTCTGTTCTAGAAATAGAGCTCATAAAAATATTTCTCGGTTGTGAACTTATCATAGATCAGCTGGTTGAGTTTCTTGTGGTGGAACCTATCCACTCAAGTTTAAGTCATCGACTATGTTTTCAGTGATAGGCGACGTCGCCTTAGTTATATATTTGCCTTTCTTGGGAAGAAAATACTGATGTTCAGAGTTTGGTTGAGAATTTGAAGGTTAAGATTGAATGACCCTTAAATTATGAATCCACTTTTGACCTCTGCATAAAGCAAAAAGCCTAAAAAACAAAAGAAGAACATGACACTCAACGACTATCAATGCTATTATTAGATTGTCACCTATTTGTACTAAATCATTTCTACATAATCAAAGCGACCAATAGGTAGTTGCCGCCCCAGCAGAACTGAAGGTTTGAAGTCATTCTCATACCGTCAAAACCACCTCCTAAACATATGAGAAATACTATGAGATTATGGAATGCTTAAAGCAACATGTATGCATCCAACCTGTATGGACAAACCGGCGTTCAAAAATGTGGTGCTTAATTGTCTCATTTTTTTACTTTACTGTCTTGCCAAATGCGTTTTGTTAAGTTATCTTTTGTTACAGTCCTCTGCGAGGATACCACAGAAACATTTTTATCTTCAGTGGAACTTTTAGCTTCCAAATAATTTTGTTTACGTTGGAAAGCTCTAGTTGAATCAAAGCTTTTTTTTTTAACATGGTTGAATCAAAGCTGGATAACGTGATCTCACCGAGAACTGGCCTTTTGGGTCAAAGATCCAGTGAAAAAGGTTAATAGGAAGAACCGTGAGACGGATATAAACATCTCACGGGTTTATAATTATTTATTTAGCTAGAATTTCATTTTTACTTAATTATATCATTTCATTGTTTATTTTATAAACAAAGTTAAGGCTTGTTTCTTTTTAAAACAAAACGATCTTATGAGGTAAATCTCAAATCTTTCCGTCTTGTTTGCTCATAAGAGTGAGAGCATTGCATATTTGTCGGTGTTATGACCCGGGGGTCAAGACCACAAACTAGTAAATTTGTATATTGCGTGCTCCCTCTCCCAGATGTGATGCAAGAAAGACACAAGATTTATCCTAGTTTGGGCAAAGAAGGCCCTACGTCCAGCGGGGAAGGATGACTTGTGTTATCTCGCATCCGAAGTGCTCGTACAGGGGGTACAAGCTGGTTTACATGGAGTTGCTCAAAGTGAGCTGAGGCCTAAAGCTAGCAGGGCTATCCTAGGCAGTTGGTTGGTTGCTCGTGGGGTCGACCGAGCAACGGAGTGAGTGGACTGTGAGGATCAGAGCTGAAGTCTGAGTCCGTAGTGTCCGAAAAAAGGATCCCCCTCTTCTATCTCGGCGTCCCCTTTTATAGACAAAGGGGAGGCCCGAGGGTACAGGGTCCTAAACTGTGGTAGCATGGGACGCGTGTCCGTGGCATAGTGCTGGCGAAGGGACGTCGAGCACTGTGGTGGCGTGGCCTTCTTGCTCTTCCGGGGCTCTGGGGCGTGGTGACAGTAGAAGTCGTCGTGGCATGTCGCGGCACAGCGGGGTCGTTCTTCCATAGACGGGCGCGAGTCCCACAGTTGAAGCAGGACGGGGCGAACGGGACGGGCCCCATACCGGAGTTGTTGGAGGTAAGGGTCGAGCCCCCCGGTCGAGGGGAGGGGTCGAGACCCACGTGGCCTCGTTGTATCCCCGAAGGCGTCGTCGAGGGTCGTCCTGTTCACGTCTCGAGGGGTGCACCTGGAGTCCGTACTCGCGACGTGGTTACATTGGCGGCACAGTCGACGGAGGTCCGAGTCATGGCGGTGAGTTGATGGATTTGACTGCGGTCGTGGGCGCCCATGGCGTTAGGCGGATTTACTTTAACCCATGCCGGGAGCAGTTGGGCTGATCGAGCTTCCCGTCGAGGGGTCGTTCGTTCGACCCCTTTCCGTCAGTTAGAGTAGAGGCGGAGTCGGAGAGGTCGAGGTGGAGGCAGAGGGGTCGTTCGTTCGACCCCCTGGTCCGTCACTCGGCGTTGAGGTAGAGGCAGAGGGGTCGTTCGTTCGACCCCCTGGTCCGTCACTCGGCGTCGAGGTAGAGGCCGAGGGGTCGTTCGTTTGACCCCTGGTCCGTCATTCGGCGTCGAGGTAGGGGCGGAGGGGTCGTTCGTTCGACCCCTGGTCCGTCATTCGGCGTCGAGGTAGGGGCCGAGGGGTCGTTCGTTCGACCCCTGGTCCGTCATCTTTCCGGAAGCAGGCCGGCCCATGACTGGTTGCTATAGCCGGTGCAGGGGGCCTTTGTGTGATGGGCCCTTCTTTGTTGGCTTGAGCAGTAGGTCGGTTCCTATCTTAAAAATGGTTGCTATGTTTAGCGTTAAATTATCGAAGGGTTTAGGGTACCCCTTACCTTTGTACCCGACAGTAGCCCCCGAGCCTCTGTGCGGATGAGGAGAATCCGCATAGAGGTTTTTGGCATTGACCTGCAGAGTTAGTAGGAGATTCGATTCTCCGTGGGGTGCGCGCGAGTGCACCCCACGGGGGTAGCCCCCGAGGCCCCAGAGGAGTGATTAAGAACTCCTCTGGGGGCTATGATATGTTTTATCAAGCGGTTTTACGGTTACCTGGAGATGTGGCGCCCTACCAAGGGGTTGATTTCGTTCCCCAGGCTATGAACGTTCCTTTCCCTAAAAAGAGAGGTGCTCGAGGGCAGCTGTCGAACCCTACCGAGGGCCAGCCTTCGCTCCCTCGAGCATTACTGGAGTCACAACGCCCCTCCCGAGAGGTCAACTCTGTCTGCCAGGTCACGAGTGTTTTCGACCCTCTTTCGTCGAGGGGCGCCGTGCGTATTCGGACCCTCGAGCCCTCGCATGGCTAGGCCTTCACTACCTCATAGCGTCCTTCCCACGGATCCTTGCGTTCGGATTGTAGGGTGAAGAGCATCGTGCTATCCCCGTTAGGACGAGCCTCGAAGTCCTCTGTGAGCTGGTGTCGGGCATGTGTCCATTAGAAATGGTGCCCAGTACGGGTAAAAATCTAAGTGAGGACTCGTGCCCCATTCGATAGGGGTCGATTAGCAGCCCGGAGGTGTTCTCATGAGACCGTATGGCTTACTAAACAAGACCGTATGGCTTACCAAGGGGCCAACTCCGTTCGATGGGAGTTGGTGGCTCGATGCCTCCCAGCGTAGGGATCCTTAGGTATTCCTTGGTTATGCCTCGGATATGTCCCAGGGGACCTCGAGAGTTCGTTCTCGAGCTAGGGGCACGCGCCTGGGCCCCCCGGGTCATCCCTGACTCGCATACTCGGGGCGGCTGTCGAACCCCGTTCGTGGGGCCAGCCTCTGCTCCCTCAAGATTTTAGGGGTGGACCGGACTCCGGTAACCATGGGTCCTTCCTGACCTCAGGTACTCGAGGGCGGCTGTCGAACCCTATGTAAGGGCCAGCCTTCGCTCCCTCAAGATTTGACGGATGGTTCGTCATCCGACGCTAGCCTCCGAAGGTGGAGTCCTTCCCTGTGGGATGTGGATGGGGAAAAGCGGGGAATTGTATTGAACTTAGGGACATACCTGTGCCTTTGTTGGATCTGCCCGTTGGGCTCGAGTCCTCGAGGGAGGCTGTCGAACCCTGTGTAAGGGCCAACCTTTACCCTCTCGAGACTAGGGAGTGGACTGGAGTCGATAACCCGAGGCCTCCTCAGGCCTCGGGTACTCGAAGGGGGCTGTCGAACCCGTTCGTGGGTCGGCCTTTGTCCCCTCGAGATTTTGGGGGTGGACCGAAGTCCATAACCCGAGGTCATTTCTGCCCTCGGGTACTCGAGGGTGGCTGTCGAACCCTCTTTCGAGGGCCAGCCCTCGCTGCCTCAAGATTCCTTACCTCCGAAGATAACGCTTCCTGCCGCACGCCTTTTTAGGAGATATCCGTTTGGCCGCAACAGTTGCAGACGCAGGGCGGAGTGCGGTGCGGAGTCCGATGATGGGACAGAGCGTCTTACCCTGGAGGAATACGAGGGGGCGGTATGCAGGCGCATTAAATGCGGAGATTCACTTGCCTGTTTGTCGGATCCGCCCGTTGGCCTCCCGGTTATAAATACCGGAGGTGAGGAGTCCGCCGCTCCTTTCTCGCATTCGCCTTCCCTGCCTCCTTCTTCCCACCGTTCCCTTAGACGCCCTTTGAGCCGGACTTCTGCGCACGCAAGAGAAAAGAGAGGAGAGATTGGGAACGTACCTTCCACCCCCACACCCGAGCGCATCAGCCTCCTTGCTCCCATGGCCAGGTACAGCTTGCTCGGACCCGATGACTGGCTCCCGTCTTCAGTGACCGCCGCGCGCCTGGGCGACCTGGTGGAGAGCAGCCTCCTCCGGCCCGTTACCTCCGTCGACCGGCCGGAGTGGGTGGTGCCGCCGCCAGAGCACGCCGAGCCCAATCCGCCGGAGGGCTACGTGGTCAGCTTCGAGGTCTTCCATCGGGTGGGGCTAGGCTCCCCACCCAGTCGTCTTCTACGCGGGATCCTCCACCACTACGGCGTGGAGCTTCAGCACCTCACCCCAACGGCATCTATCACGCGGCGGTCTTCGCCGCCGTGTGCGAAGGCTACCTCAGGATCGAGCCGCACTGGGAGTTGTGGCTACATCTGTTCGAGGTGAGCATATTCCACGCGTCGGTCGGCCGCGGAACCCGCAAGACAGTCAGGGCCGGGTGCTACAGCATCGCCCTCAAGCGGGCGGACAGTTGGATCCCGGCGAAGCTTTCGTCGAGCCACTCCGGATGGCATTCCAGGTGGTTCTACATGAGGGACGACGACGACCTGCTCCCCACCTACACCGGGAGGACGATCGACGCGAAGCCCGACCACTGGAGGTACGGCATCGAGAAGAAGAAGTGGTCCCGCCTCACCCACCTGCTGGATGCGATCGAGGGTCTGAAGAAGGCGGGGCTTACAGCGGCGACCGTCGCTTCGGCTTTCCATCAGCGGCGGGTCGTCCCGCTAATGGCTCGACCCTGCGCCTCGACGAGATGTGCCCGGGGGTCGACCTCACGGGGTGCCGCCTCATGGGGGATGAGCTACCCCCCGAGAGGGTGGCCTGCCGCGTACGTGTCTTCTTCGCGGGCGGGTTCGAGGTCGCGAGCGTCTCCAGCGTCCCCATGAGGCCGGACCAGGGATACGTCCAGCTGGTAAGGCTCCCTTCCTCTGTTAGTGCTCTCGTGTTTTCCTTGTTCACCTTCTCTGCTTGCATTCTAATTGCCTTGTGTTCTTCAGGGGAACGTTACCTTCCGGAAGTCGCTACCGCCGGTGAAGGAGGAGCAGGGCGACGCCCAGGTGACGCGCCTCCAAGCTGAGAAGGCCAAGAAGGACAAGGGCAAGAGAGCCCAAGAGAAGCAGGAGCGGGAGCAGCGCCGGGCCCGGCAGAGGCAGGCCGGCCTTTCCGAGGAGGAGTCGCCCTCGGAGGAGGATGAGAAAGAGGAGGAGAGCAGTGACAGCAAGGTCGAGGAGGAGTGGAGCGAGGAGGAACAAACGGCGCCCAAACAGCAGAGGGCGGCCATCGGAACCGGAGGAGGACAGGGGTCGACGTCGAGGTTGGCCCCTACTGGTGAGGTCGAGCTGCGGGGGGAGCGCCCCGAGGCTCCTCAAGGCGAGGTGCCGCGATTGACGCGCGGGCGATCATCACGGGACGACCGCGGGAGGAGCGGCTCCCGGCGCGTTCCATTCAAGCCCTCGAGCGTTCCAAAGTCCGTTGGCCGGAACCCCATGGTCCCGAAGGGGTAAGTTGCTTTTCTGCTGATCGAGGGTATTTATTATATTTTTCTTTTTGTCGCTCACGAATCTTGCTTACCGTTGTGCATGGGTCTCTTTTTCAAGTCGAAGCGCTCAGCAGAGGACGGGTCCCTTGCCCCGGCCAAGAGGCTGAGGACGGGGGCTGCAGTCGAGGCGGCCGTCGAGGCCAGTCCCGCTGCTCCGTCCCCCTCGATGCTCACCCCCGAGGCGGCGTGGGCGGCCAGGGCCTGGAAGGCGATGGAGCGAGGGGCAGCGCAGGTTGCCTCGGTGCTGGCCCAAGCGGGGGAGGAGCAGGGTCCGCCCGCGGCGCCGGCGAGGTCCGCCGAAGCGGCGGGTGAAGCCGCGCCCGCCCACCTGTCGGAGGGGGGCGCACCCAGCGCCTCGGAAGGCGCGGGGCCCGCGTCGACGGTGGTCGCGACCGAGGGGGTCGAGCCCCAAGCCGCCGCCGAGGTGGAGGTGGTGGACGTGGCCTCCGCGGACGAGGAGGAGACCCCGGCTCGCCCGACGCCAGCGCGGTGGCCCGAGAGCCTTGCTTCGTTGGAGGCGCATCTGCGGCTCGAGCGCGAGGGCGCGGCCGCTGCTGCGTCTGAGGGCCCGTTGCCGACACCGGAGGTCGAGGAGGGGGGTCGGGTCGAGCAGCCCGAGGCGACACCCGCGTCGGGGAAGGCGGGGATGATGATGACGGTCACTGCCGAAGAGGTGGCCGAGATGGTGGCCGAGCTGGTGGGCTCGGCGGAGATGGCCGCTGTCTCAGCCCCTCGGGCAGAACCGGAGGTGGCTCGGCCTCACTTCGAGGTCGGGGGGTCGTCGTCTCGAGGTAATTCGTGCTCCGACTTAGTCGAGCCATAGTGAGCCTGCGGGATTAGGTACTAATCGTTTGGTGTCTTTCACCGTGCAGGGTTGTTCTCCCGACCGGGACTTCCCCTGCCTGGTGGTGATGGCTCGGCAGGACCGTCGACGTCCTCGCAGGGTGGCCCCGAGACCGGGAGGGCCCAGCTGGAGGAGTTTTCCCCCTTCTTTGCTTGGGTGGAGAAGGTGGAACGCTGCGGGGGTAGCGCTGAAGTGCGCCGGGGCATCATGCGGGAGGTCCAAGAGAGGATCGACCGCCGCAACGCGTTCTGGGGACAGGAGACCCTTGAGCTGGCCAATCCTCAAGACCCCGAGCGGATCTTCCTCACTCTCGATGACCAGGCCGAGCTCAGGACGTGGGAGCACCTGGAGGAGTTCCGGGCATGGTTCGAGCACTCGGTGCGCCTTGCCGCGGAGGTTGCTGTCGTGGACATGTGTCAGGGGATGGAGGTGAGTTTCGTTCTCCCTTCGATTTTGCTTGGATTGCCTGACTGTTCTTTCTCTGATGATCTTCCTTTTCATCCCTGTCGACGCTGAGGGCGAGGTCCTACGACAAGTCCCAGTTCATCCTCCGGGCGCAGGAGCAGCTTCCTGCCCTCCGTACCTCGCTGGAGAAGGTGGAGGCCGAGGCCGCCCAGGCGAGAGCCGAGGAGGCAACCGCGCGGGAGGAGATCGAGTCCAAGGTTGCCCACGCGAGGGCCGGGGTGATGGCCGTACGGGAGGCTGCTCGGGCCGCCCAGGAGACGGCGCAGTCGAGGATCGACGACGCCCTCCAGTCGGTCATCAAGGTCGAGCAGGAGCGGGATGCTGCCCAGGAGGCCCAGTGCAAGGCGGAGGAGGAGGCCCCCCGGCTGAAGGAGGAGCTGGCCTGGGTGGCGGAGAGCATCCGGGGGCTCCGGGGGGACGTCGACGCCGTCTCCCGCGAATGCGACGCGCTGGTCGCTGCGGAGGAGAAGGCTCGGACCCACATGGCCTCTCTGGGGGGTGGTGGCGGCCAACCAGAAGAGAGCCCTCGATGACGCTGGCAAGGTCATCGAGGGCCTCGAGGCTAAAGTCGGCGACCAGGCCGCCGAGCTCGTCGACGTCCGCCGCCAACTCGAGGAGACCGAGCAGGGCTACGTCACCCTGGAGGCGCATGCCCAAGGTAAGCTTCTTGAGAGTGTTGCTAAGTTTGTCCGGTCTCAACCCTTTTTCTGCTCTTTTGGTTTTGACCGAGTTTTGTGCTTGCTTTGACAGAGCTCGCAGCAGACAAGGTCCGAGCCCACGAGGACCTGACCAGTCTTCAGGGCCTCCTCGGGGCGGAGGCGAGCCTTAACAAGACGCTCGAGGGCGCCATCTCCTCCTTCTGCGACGACCTCATGGTCGAGCCGGAGCCAACGGTCGAGGGCGACGCTCGAGGAGACTCCCTGTTGCGCGGCTTCTACTCCATGACGCAAGAGGTGACGGAGAACGTCTGTGCTGCCCTGCATGTGGGCGTGAAGCGGGCGCTTGCGGTCGTCCGCTCGGGCTACAATTACGACCTCAACGTCGTCGCCAGCGGGTTCATCACCGACCCGAGGCTGACTGACGAAGAGAACGACGCGAGGTGCCACGAGCTGATCGAGCTTGCGGAGGTGCTCTCGCGCCGCCTGCTTGATCGGCACGAAGAAGAGCCGCGAGACCTGCTCGAACGTGAGTTGATCGAGCTTGCGGCGGTGCTCGGAGGCGAGCTGGCGAAGTTCTTCGAGCCTGAAGTGCTCCCCTTGGCGGACGGAGATGGCGCCGAGTAGCCCTAGGCCTGCGAGCCAAATCTGGACAGGAAGGTCCATGTAACAGTTAGGCATTTGTAATGATACAATGCCAAGCCCCCGAGGGCTTCTTATATTAATGCATTTTGTTCAAAATGCGTCTTGTTATTTTTGTTTCTCGAGCTATCTCTGCTTTTCTTTGCCTGAGTCGTCGCTTGTGGACTAAGTGTTTGACGCACGCTCGTATCTCTAGAAGGGGGGGAGCGAGCGGGGATACCGTAGCCCTGGGGCGTAGGAGAGTCCCTCGCTCGACGACCCGCGACCCTTAGGGAGTTTGAGGCATCTTTACTTAGTCGTAAAGCGTACTCGGGGCAAAGATCGAGAGGGAAAGCCAAGTTTCGAAAAAAAAAACGTTCGGGTTTTTAGGGGATTTAGGAGGGGGGCCCCCCCTGTCAGCCCCCGAGGGAGGCTCGACTTTGCCGGAGCAGAGTCGAGGCTACCTTAGAGTTATGAACGAACGTGAAATGTGTTTCGAAAACATTTTATTCATTCCTAATGCGATAAGTGTACATAATGCGGGAAATGTACGAGGCGTCGAGGCCTTAGGGATAGAAACGACGTAGTTGTTCGATGTTCCACGCGTTGGTGAGGATCTCGCCCTTCTCGTTCTTCAGTTTGTAAGTGTCGGGCTTCAGCGCCTCTGCCACGATGAAGGGTCCCTCCCAAGGTGGCGTCAGCTTGTGACGTCCCTTGTTGCTTTGTCGACGGCGCAGAACGAGGTCGCCGACATCGAGGTCCCTTTTGCGTACGTTTTTGTCGTGGTAGCACCGGAGCGTCTGCTGGTACTTTGCCGACTTGAAGAGGGCCACGTCTCGGGCTTCCTCGAGTTGGTCGAGGGAGTCCTCTCGGGCTGCTGTGTTGGCTTGCTCGCTGTAGGCTTTCAGTCGAGGCGACCCGTATTCGAGGTCGGTGGGGAGGGCGGCCTCGGACCCATAGACCAAGAAGAACGGAGAGAACCCCATGGCTCGACTTGGTGTCGTTCGGAGACTCCATAGAACAACGGGCAGCTCTTCGACCCATCTCTTGCCGTGTCTATTCAGCCGGTCGAAGATCCTTGGCTTGAGGCCCTGCAAAATCATACCATTGGCGCACTCGACCTGGCCGTTAGTTCGAGGGTGGGCGACTGCAAACCAATTCACCCTGATGTGGTGGTGGTCACAGAAGTCTAGGAATTTTTGGCCGGTGAACTGCGTGCCGTTGTCGGTGATGATGACGTTGGGGACCCCGAAGCGATGGATGATGTCGGTGAAGAATAGCACGGCTTGTCGAGACTGGATGTTGGCGATGGGTCGAGCCTCGATCCACTTCGAGAACTTGTCTACAGCCACGAGGAGGTGGGTGTGGACACCCTTGGTTCTTTTCAGGGGGGCGACCATGTCGAGCCCCACATACTGCGAACGGCCAGGTTATAGGTATCATCTGAAGCACTTGGGCGGGTAGGTGGGTCTGCCTGGCGTAGAATTGGCATCCCTTGCAAGATCGGACGAGTTTGGTGGCGTCGGTGACGGCTGTCGGCCAGTACAAGCCTTGTCGGAAGGCGCTTCCTACCAGCGTTCTCGGCGCCACGTGGTGGCCGCAAGCCCCCGAGTGTAGGTCCTTCAGCAATGCCCTCCCCTCCTCGAGGGTGAGGCAGCATTGAAGGATCCCGGAAGGGCTGCGTCGATACAGCTCGCGACCATTCTCATACAAGACGTAGGTTTTGGCGCGTCGGGCTATATGGCGGGCCTCGGTGCGGTCCTCTGGGAGCTCGTCCTGTGTCAGGTACTCGAGGTAGGGTGCGCGCCAATCCGTCGGGGGGGTTGCGTCGCGGCTGTCTCGTCGATCTCCATGACTTCTTCCCCGTTCGAGGGGGGATCAGTCGAGGGGGGTGGATCGACCCCTTGCTCGAGGGCGGGAGCCCCCGAGCCTAGGTCGACGGATGGCTTGTGAAGGTCCCTCGAGAAGACGTCGGGAGGAACCGTACCTCGAGTAGACGCGATTTTGGCCAGCTCGTCGGCAGCTTCGTTGTACCGGCAGGCGGTGTGGTTGAGCTCGAGACCGTAGAATTTGTCTTTGAGCTTTCGAACCTCCTTATAGTAGGCTTCCATCTTGGGGTCATGGCAGCTCGAGTCTTTCATCACTTGGTCGATCACCAACTGCGAGTCCCCCCGCACGTCGAGGCGTCGAACCCCGAGTTCGATGGCGATGCGCAGACCGCTGACGAAGGCCTCGTACTCGGCTACGCTGTTGGAGGTGGGGAAGTGGAGACGGATGACGTAGCGCATGTGGACCCCTGAGGGTGATATGAATAGCAATCCGGCTCATGCCCCTGTCTTCATCAACGACCCGTCGAAGTACATGGTCCAGAGCTCGGTCTGAACTTGCGCCGGGGGTAGATGGGTGTCGGTCCCTTCTGCAACGAAATCTGCCAATACCTGAGACTTGATGGCCTTCCGAGGCGCGTAGGAGAGAGTTTCCCCCATGAGCTCGACCGACCACTTGGCGATTCATCCAGACGCCTCCCGGTTCTGGATTATCTCCCCGAGGGAGAAAGATGAGACCACAGTAATCGGGTGGCCCAGAAATAGTGCTGGAGCTTGCGCCGAGTGAGGACGATTGCGTACAACAGCTTCTGGATGTGGGGGTATCTCGTCTTGGTCTCGGAAAGTACCTCGCTCGCGAAGTAGATGGGCCTCTGAACCGGCAAGGTGTGTCCTTCTTCTGCCCTCTCGACCACTACGGCAGCGCTGACTACCTGGGTAGTTGCTGCGACATAGAGCAAGAGGGGCTCGGCCGGGCTCGGGGGTACCAAGACAGGTGACGAGGTGAGCAAGGCTTTGAGCTTCGAGAGTGATTCCTCGGCCTCAGCGGTCCACGCGAAGTGTTCCGTTTTCTTCAGGAGGCGGTAAAGGGGTAGCGCCTTCTCTCCGATCCTCGAGATGAACCGGCTGAGGGTGGCTAGGCACCCCATGACCCTTTGTACGCCTTTGAGGTCGTTGATCGGGCCAATCCTTGTGATTGCGGTTACCTTCTCGGGATTGGCCTCGATCCCGCATTGGGAAACTATGTACCCTAAGAGCATGCCTCGAGGAACCCCGAAGACACACTTCTCGGGGTTTAGTTTTATGTGATTCGCCCGGAGGCACCCAAACACGATCTCGAGATCTCCGACCAGGTTTCCGACTGTCTTGGATTTGACCACGATGTCATCGACGTAGGCTTCGACGGTTGGCCCTATGTGTTTCCCAAAGACGTGGAGCATGCATCGCTGATAGGTGGCCCCGACGTTTCGCAAACCGAAGGGCATAGTGAGGTAGCAAAACATGCCAAAGGGGGTGATGAAGGAAGTCGCGAGCTGATCGGATTCCTTCATCTTTATTTGGTGGTAGCCGGAATACGCGTCAAGGAAGCAGAGAGTTTCACATCCCGCAGTGGAATCTACTATTTGGTCGATACGTGGTAGTGGGAAACGAACCTTGGGACATGCTTTATTTAAACTAGTGTAGTCTACACACATCCTATCCTTCCCATTCTTTTTCGTAACAAGTACGGGATTTGCTAACCACTCAGGATGATGTACCTCCTTGATGAATCCGGCCTTCAAAAGCTTATCGACCTCCTCCCCGATGATCCCACGCTTCTCCTCGTCGAAGCGATGCAGGCGTTGCTTCACCGGTTTGGACCCGGCTCGGATGTCCAAGGAGTGCTCGGCGACCTCCCTCGGAATGCCCGGCATATCTGAGGGACTCCATGCAAACACGTCAGCGTTCGCACGGAGAAAGTCGACGAGCACGGCTTCCTATTTGGGCTCGAGGGTGGCGCTGATCGTCAGCACCTTCCCATCCGCGTGGCTGGGGTCGAGCAGGACGGTCTCGGTGTCTTCCGCCGGCTTGAAGTTGCCGGAGTGTCGCTTGGGGTCGGGGATCTCCCTGGACAAGTCATCGAGGGTTGCGAGGATGGCCGACTCTTCGACAGCTTCGGTGCTTTCCACGCACTCGACGTCGCAGTCGTATGCGTGCTCGTAGGAGGTGCCGACGGTGATGACCCCGTGGGCCCTGGCATCTTCAACTTGAGGTAGGCGTAGTTCGGGATGGCCATGAACTTGGCATACCCCGGTCGACCGATGATGGCGTGGTAGGTGCACCGAAACACAACCACCTCGAAGGTCAGCTCTTCCTATCGGAAGTTCGAGGGGACGCCGAAACAAATGGGTAGCTTGACGCGGCCGATCGGGAGTGCCTTCTTCCCTGGGACGATCCCGTGGAACCCCCCGCGCTAGGCAGGAGCATGGTCCTCGGGATCCCCAGGAGGTCGAGGGTCTCGGCATAGATGATGTTGAGGCTGCTTCCCCCATCCATAAGTACCTTTGTGAGGCGGGTGTTGAGGATGATCGGGTCGACGACGAGCGGGTAGACCCTTGCGTTGGGGATGTGCTCGGGGTGGTCGTCCTGGTCGAAGGTGATCGGCGTGTGTGACCAGTCGAGGTATCGAGGAGCCTGGGCTCGAACAGAGAAGACCTCTCGTCGCTCCCTCTTGCGCTGGCGCGTGCTGAGTCGAGCCGAGGGTCCCCCGTAGATCATGTAGCAGTCGTGAATTTCGGGGAAGCCCCCTTTCTTCGCGTCGCCTTTGACGTGGAGGTCATAGGGTGGATCTTCCTTGCCGTCGTCTTTCTTGAAGCCGGGAGGGATGAAGTGCTTTCTAAGCATGCGACAGTCCTTGAGACGGTGGTTGGCCGGTCCCATATGATAGGGACAGGGCTCCTTCAGCATCTTGTCGAAGACGCCCCCGTCGGGAGGGGGCCCTCGAGGCTTCTTCTTGTCTACTGCAGCGACAAGGTCGTCGGGCTCGACATCGGGCTCGACGTTGCGTCGGCCCGGCTGGTTCTTCTTTTTCTTCCTCCTGCCGCCGTTGCCGTTGTTGTTCCATTTGGGCCCATTGTTCTTCTTGGGCCCGTTGTCAGAGCCCCCGGGCTCGTCCGTATTGCCCTTCCCCTGGTCTGGAGGTATCTGGAAGAACGCGCCAATGGCTTCCTCGCCAGCCGCATAGTTGGCGATGATGTCCATGAGCTCGTTGGCGGTCTTGGGGGTGTTCCGTCCCAGTTCCCGCACCAACTCCTTGCAGGTCGTTCCGGCGATGAACGCCGTGATGACCTTGTGGTCAGAGATGTGGGTTAGCGCGGTACGCTGCCTCAAGAACCGGCGGGTGAAGGCGCGGAGGGTTTCCCCTGGCTTCTGCTTGCAGCTGCGGAGATCCCAGGGGTTGCCTGGCCACTCGTAGGTGCCTTTGAAGTTTCCCTCGAAGATCCTGACCAGATCGGACCAGTCTTGGATCAAGTCCGGGGGTAGCTCCTCGAGCCATCTAGGAGCGGTGTCGGAGAGGAAGAGTGGGAGTTGCCGGATGATGATGTGGTCGTTGTCGGCTCCTCCCAGCTAACACGCCAGCCTGAAATCAGCAAGCCAGAGCTCTGGCTTGGTTTCGCCGTTGTACTTGACTAGGCTGGTGGGTGGACGGAAACGGACAGGCAAGGCCGTTCGCCGGATGGTTCTGCCGAAGACTCAGGGCCCTGGTGGCTCCGGAGACCGACATCGATCTTCGTCGCTGTCGTAGGGCCCACCTCGGTGAGCACTGTAACCTCGAGCCTCGGCGTCGCCGTACCGGCGTCGATTGTTCACTCGTGGTGGTCGGTCATCGACGATGCGTTCTCGAACTGGTCGTCGCTCTACTTGGCCTTGGGGCGCTTTGTCCTGGTGGACGGATACCTCTCGATTTTATCGAGGGGGTACTTCCTGATGCTCGGAGGCGGCCCCTCGACGCCTCGAGGCCGAGCTCTCCGCCTGCTGCACGGCCGTAGTTTGGAGAAGCCCTTGGATTTTGTTCTTGATACGCCGTGCTTGGGGGGTCGATGGCGCCGGCATGTCGCGAAGCAGCATTGCGGCTGCAACGACATTTTGGCTGGCGCGGTTGTAGACGCGGGGTTCGTTTGCCCCTTCCTCGACGATTTGTCGATGGACCTCCCGGGCCCGCTCGCGAGCTCCTCCACCCTGTGGGCGCCCGCGATCTCACTCGAGGGCGTGCTCGAGCTGCTGAAGTCGTAGACGTTCCTCCTCGAGCTTGCCGAGCAGCTCTCGGACTTGCGTGATCAAGACGTCCGGAGGTGGATCGGCTTTGTCAGGACTCGGGGGGTCAGCGTCTCGTGCTGGTGTAGCGTTGCCCCCTCCTCCTTCATCTGTGGCCGCGGTGTCGTCAACGTCGTCCTGGGGGTCAGCCTGACCATCGAGGTGGAAGCATTCCCAGGTGGGATCGTAATCCTCATCGGGAGAGTCCTAGTCGGGGTTGCTATGGTAGAAGTGGGGGAAAGATCCCCTGCGCTCCTCCGCCATGTGTCGCCGCAACATGCCCCAGGTCGGGGCTCGTCTTGGCTCCGGGTGCTCGCCCGGTGGAGGGGTGGTGACGGGGTTGTCCGTCGCACGCGGCGGGGTCCCTGGGGACCCGCAGCGTGTCTGTATCTACAAACCTACGAGGGCAGAGCAGAGTCTTGTGCTGTTGCGGAGCCCGTATGGAAACGGGTTACGCGGTGGTGGCGGGGTCGAGTGTGTCGGAGAGGCCACGGGAACCCCCTGAGATGATGATATGGCAGAGCCAACGTCACGCTCAGAGGGGTGCCCGCCCTCGACCCACAAGCATGGGTCAAACAGGCTCCCAAGGGGAGGGACTGTGTCGCCAGCTGGGGCCGGGGGAACGGCATCCGGCGTCTCGGCATCCGCACGGTGACAAGTGCGTCGGAGTCGCTCGCGCCTCCTCCTAATCGTAGGCCAAAGGCGCAAGCGGAGGGACCGTCGCTTGATCCTTCTTAGCCCCGGCGTACCGGAGCTGCTGTTGTCCATGCCACGAACAAAGGGAAAGACTATGTAGTGGCCCTGGCCCATGGATATGAACCCTAGACTGGCGAACCAGACGACGGTGGTGAATGGAAGTGATGGGATCGTGGAATCCATCTGAGAGAGTAGTTCAGAGTTGATCAACACGCAATTCCCCCTATCTGGCGCGCCAACTGTCGGTGTTATGACCCGGGGGTCAAGACCACAAACTAGTAAATTTGTATATTGCATGCTCCCTCTCCTAGATGTGCTGCAAGAAGGACACAAGATTTATCCTGGTTCGGGCAAAGAAGGCCCTACGTCCAGCGGGGGAGGATGACTTGTGTTAACTCGCACCCGAAGTGCTCGTACAGGGGGGGTACAAGCTAGTTTACACGGAGTTGCTCAAAGTGAGCTGAGGCCTAAGGCTAGCAGGGCTATCCTAGGCGGTTGGTTGGTTGCTCGTGGGGTCGACCGAGCAACGGAGTGAGTGGAGTGTGAGGATCAGAGCTGAAGTCTGAGTCCATAGTGTCCGAAAAAAGGATCCCCCTCTTCTATCTCGGCGTCCCCTTTTATAGACCAAGGGGAGGCCCGAGGGTACAGGGTCCTAAACGGTGGTAGCATGGGTGCGTGTCCGCGGCATAGTGCTGGCGAAGGGACGTCGAGCACTGTGGCGGCGTGGCCTTCTTGCTCTTCCGGCGCTCTGGGGCGTGGTGACAGTAGAAGTCGTCGTGGCATGTCACGGCACAGCGGGGTCGTCCTTCCATAGACGGGCGCGAGTCCCACAGTTGAAGCGGGACGGGGCGGATGGGACGGGCCCCATACCAGAGTTGTTGAAGGTAAGGGTCGAGCCCCCCGGTCGAGGGGAGGGGTCGAGACCCACGTGGCCTCGTTGTATCCCCGAAGGCATCGTCGAGGGTCGTCCTGTTCACGTCTCGAGGGGTGCTCCTAGAGTCCGTACATTGGCGGCACAGTTGACGGAGGTCCGGGTCATGGCGGTGAGTTGATGGATTTGATTGCGGTCGTGGGCGCCCATGGCGTTAGGCGGATTTACTTTAACCCATGCCGGGAGCAGTTGGGCTGATCGAGCTTCCCGTCGAGGGGTCGTTCGTTCGACCCCTTTCCGTCAGTTAGAGTAGAGGCGGAGTCGGAGAGGTCGAGGTGGAGGTAGAGGGGTCGTTCGTTCGACCCCCTGGTCCGTCACTCGGCGTCGAGGTAGAGGCAGAGGGGTCGTTCATTCGACCCCCTGGTCCGTCACTCGGCGTCGAGGTAGAGGCCGAGGGGTCGTTCGTTCGACCCCTGGTCCATCATTCGGCGTCGAGGTAGGGGCCGAGGGGTCGTTCGTTCGACCCCTGGTCCGTCATTCGGCGTCGAGGTAGGGGCCGAGGGGTCGTTCGTTCGACCCCTGGTCCGTCATTCGGCGTCGAGGTAGGGGTGGAGGGGTCGTTCGTTCGACCCCTGGTCCGTCATCTTTCTGGAAGCAGGCCGGCCCACGACTGGTTGCTATAGCCGGTGCAGGGGGCCTTTGTGTGATGGGCCCTTCTTTGTTGGCTTGAGCAGTAGGTCGGTTCCTGTCTTAAAAATGGTTGCTATGTTTAGCTTTAAATTATCGAAGGGTTTAGGGTACCCCTTACCTTTGTACCCGACAATATTGTAGCATAGTACAGTCCAATTACAAGATAAATTAGAACACATGACATGATTATTAAATAGAACTCTGAGCTCCAAGTCGCTTATGTAACCCAACCAAGTTTCTAGAAAGACGTCTTTTGCTGTGTTTAATTTTCCTTTACAAAATCACAGACACGACGAGGCAAGATCATTGGAAATCTCACGCTGTTCTGCAATCTTTTGATGAGATCGATGATGCCAAAATTGCTGGCATGATGCCATGATCGTGTGCGTCCTGCAAAATGGCTCGACATCTCCAACTCAAACTTTCCAAGGAATTCTGATGTTCGGTGTCCCACTGCCCACGAATGAAGAAGTTACAGACTCTTAGGTCTTGTTTGATGCACTTAAATTTAGCTCAATCCATGATGTTAGAGTGGATTTTTTTCTTTTCTCGAACACGACTTCACGTGTCTTTCATATTAAGAAGAAGCGCCGAGACCGGCGAGTACAATGCAACATGACCACAGGGAGAGTGGCCACACATGACACGACACAAACAACAACGAGAACGAATACAAAATCAAGAAACAGAAAACCTCCCCACCAACCCAAACAACACGAACTCAATGGCCGAGACACAGGAGCTGCCAAGCGTGACATTGGTGGTCGGAGCGAAGACCACAACTACGACGCAAGCACAGAGCGTAAACATCCGAGCTCGAGCCAGAGCGGAGGCGGAGCGAAGCTCACGCAACAAAGAAGGCACTACCCCAGTGCCAAGAACGCGTCGACGGCGCCTTAGAAAACATGGAAGCTCGAGGGCAGATGGTGACACATGAGCTCATGGCGGCCTATACGGAGCCTTGACAAAGTAGATGACGTCTGCAGACGTCAACTGCGTTGAGATAACCCACCGGAACTTTCGTTACCGAGCCCCGACATTCACCGCAGACGAACGGAAAGACGACGACGCCTTTAGGAAGGTGATGACGCGATTCTCCACCATCGTCACTCCCGGGCGGAAGCCCAGGGAGATTTGGTTTTCACCCTTGCCGTCGCCATGCGCCATCCATCAACCCATGTCCTGGTGTTGACACCGTTTTTCGACACGTGTCAAATGGGCCGAAGCTTGACTGGTCAGTGGCCGTTCTCCATCGGCATCGGGAGAATTTTTGAGCCGATGTTGCCGATGGGAGAGTGCTGCGGGAAGACCAAGTGCGTTGCCGATGGAAGTTGATGAGCTTTGCCGACAAATTGATTGGTGAAGTCTTACTGAAACTGATTGCCGATGAAAAGTCATTGTCGATGGCTTGCCGATTACCGATGGAGGATGGTTGCTGATTGCTGATAAGGGCTCGTTGCCGATTGCCGATGGAAGATGGTTGCCGATTGCCGATAAGGGCTCATTGCTGATTGCCGATAGAGGGTGGTTGCCGATTGCCGGTGAAGAAATGCTGCCGATTGCCGATCGGGAAAACGTTGCCGATGCCGATGGGCGTGACTTAGCACTTAGCGGCAGCAAAGGATTACAAGTGGCCAAAGAAGGAAGGTGTGGATTGAAGGGGTCTGCCGATGGAAAGTTTCCATCGAAAAGAAGTATAAGGAAACTGGTGTTTTGAACCAGTATTATTATAGTAGTTTGAGTCCGACTCTTGCATGGGTCCTTTATTTTCCTTTAAAATAGGTGTGTTTGTTTAGGAAATAAATATTGTTATCCGGCTCCTGCGCGAGTCAGTTTCCTTTAAAGTAGGAGTTTGTTTTAGGAAGGATATGTGTCATGTCTTTGTACAACTCTCCATGCGGGAGTATAAATATGTGCCCGAGGGCTATGGAATATAGACAATCCAATTCAAAACAAACCAATTTTATCTTATTCTACCTTTTATCGCAATTTACCCTTTTTTATGCATTAGCTATAGCTATCAACAAGTTCTTCAAGCTTTCGACGGGCTGCATCATCCTGATCTCCGTCAAATCCTTGCTAGTTCCGCGTGGGAGTACCTCTGAGCTTTGGCAATCCGGGCGCATCGTTGTTTGCCTCGTTCAGCTCTGCTCTAGTTATCCTTGATCAATCTGAGCCTTGACGTCCGGGCGCATCGTTGTCGTCTCGTTCAGTTTGTTCTAGTTATCATCCTTGTCGATTAATTGGTCAAATCGACTGGCACGCCTCCGGAATACCGAGCTTTGGGTAATAGCCCGAGGTGTTCACAGATCTGACGCTTTTTGTGTTAACACCTGGTGGGGAGGAAAGGCATCGCAGCGGTGCGGCCCGCCCGTCGACCCACCACCACCGGTGGGGAGGACGAGCGCCGATTGAAGTGCCAGCGGCGCCGCCCCGCGCTGGCGAGCCAATGGGAGGGGCCGACCGGCCGCCTGCCCTCCGCCGGCGGTGAGGACGCCACCCCCGGCCCAGGCCGAGGTCACCCTGACCTCGAGGCCGGGCTGGAGCGGCACGCCGGAGATGAAGCCGGTGAGGGAGGGGCTGCCGGAGAGGAAGAGGAGCCGGACGCCGCCAGCGGCGGCGCCACTCGACGGCCAACACAGCCGATCCAGTCGCGTGAGGCTCGGATCCGGTCGTCGGGGGACCGGATCTACCCTCCGCCGGTCGGCGGCCGCCGCTGCCGAAGAGGAGAGGAGGGGTGGGGCGGGGAGGGAGGATAGAAGGACGGGGGTGCACTGAGACAAGGGAGGGGGCGGGGAGGCGCTTTGTTGGGCCCTCTCCGCTGGCCGCCGGCGGCGGCGGCGGCGGTCCCATCGGCTGCAAGGAGGGGAGGGAGAGGCGGCGACGGGGGCGCCCTCGAGTCGCCCCCAGGGAGACGACGCGAGGGACGGGAGCGTTTACTTCGTTAGAGTCGATTTGAGTGAAAAATAGTCTAAGATCCACTCTGATGGATTGAGTTAAATACGACTACATCCAAATAAGCTTCTAGAGAACCTAGATATTGTGCATCATAAAATAGAAGAGATCAAAATATAGGGTTGTTCATGTTCCATTCTTGAAAATTAAGCTTGTAAAAGTATGTCCTCACAGCATTAGTAGATGCTAGAGTAACCCTTATATATGAAAGCACATTATTGTAAACGAAAGCAGTGTTTTGGTAGATGGGTGCTCAACATGTGCTATCGGCACCATTCAACATGCATCGAGATATGTTCACATCACATCATCAGTTTGAAACACACATTCCTAATGTAAATGCACGAATCTCGAAGCACTTGTAAGGTCTAGGATTGGCTAGAGGGGGGTGAATAGTCTAATTAAAATTTCTACAATAACACTTAGCAAACTTGTTAGAATAAAACACGGCGAAAAGCAAGTTTGCTCTAGCTCTAAGGTTAGGCAAGCCACCTACCAATTCTAGATACTAGCAAGATATCATATGTCACAAACAAGAGCTAGATAACTAGAGAGTCTAGACTAAGCTACACAAGCTAAGCTAGAGGCTCTACTTTGCAAGAATGTAAAGAATGTAAATGCAAAGCTAGAGTTAGAGAGGTTATACCAATGTGGAGAGTAGCAAAGTAATAACCAATCAATCACAAGATGAATCCTCGGTAGAGAGACAATGAGACACAATATTTTTTTATCGAGGTTCACTTGTTTTCCAACAAGCTAGTCCTCGTTGTGACGATTCACCTACTTGGAGGTTCACGCGCTAATTGGCATCACACGCCAAACCCGTCACCGGGTGCCGCAAAACCAAAACAAGATAAGGATCCACAAGTCACGCGCAATCCACTAGAGATGTCTTTCGCGAACTCCCGCGGGGAAGACTCAAGAACCCCTCACAATCCACCGATCGGAGCCGGAGACAATCACCTTCCTCCGCTCAACGATCCTCGTCGCACCAAGCCGTCTAGGATGAAAGGTCCTAATCCAAGGCTAGAGGGGGGTGAATAGCCTAATCTGAAATCTAAAACAAAACTCAACAAGTTAGATAACTAAATGGCGAAGCTCGATTAGCAATAGCAAACCTAGCTAAGCAAAGCTCCCTAAACACAATTGCTATCCTAATATGGCTAGAAACACTCAACTCCTACTCAAGACTAGTTGCCCTCTAGGCACAACCTAATATACTAAACAAGTATGAAAGAGATAGGTTGGGTGATTATACCGCTGAGTAGAGGATTGGTCCAATCAAGTTGAGAGCTCCAAGAACACCAATCAATCACACAAGGACGACATTTGATTTTTCACCAAGGTTCACTAGTTTGCCCACTAGCTACGTCCTTGTTGTGTTGGCTCACTTACTTGGAGGTTCAAGAGCTAATTGGCATCACACGCCAAACCCATCACCGGGTGCCTCACAACCAACACAAGATAAGGGCACTCAACGACACGCGCAATCCACTAGAATTACCTTTGCGATCTCCCACGGGGAAGGCACAAGAACCCCTCACAATCTTCACTTGTGGTCGACGAAGCACAATCACCAAGCTTCTCGAATCCACTCCGCTTGCTCCAAACCGTCTAGGTGAAGGCAATCACCAAGAGTAACAAGAAACTAGCAGCGGTATCAACTCCCAAGTGCCACTAAGATGAATCACTCATGCAATGCACTTGAACACTCAAATCTCAAATGGATGATCAAAATCAACTAAGAGATGAGTGGGAGTGTGTGTGGTTTGCTCAAAAGAGTATGAAATTAGCCAAATGTGGTCCTAGAACCAGTCACATACCCTTATATAGCCTCCTCAAAGAAACTAGCCGTTTTCCCTTTTTGGAGCTGCAGAACGTGACCATCGGACTACTTTTGGAGACCACCGGACCATTGCAGCTGGTCCGACGGTATGGTCTGATGCCTGGTCCGGAGCCTAGTCCGACGCTTCTGCGAGTGCCACGTGTCCATTGTCTTCTGATTTGACCGTTGGAGATTCAAACATCTAACCACCGGACAACTTGCAATAGTCCGGAGCCCCTGGTCCGACGCTTTGGCCTCAGCCAAACGTCTGAGTCCAGTAAGCACCCAAGCTCCGGACTCCCGGTCCGGAGCTCACCACCGAACTATATCCTCTAGTCTAGAACTTCTCCAGTCCTTCGTCGATTTATGCAGAGAGTGCCAGTGCTCCGGACCACCAGTCTGAAGCTGACCACCAGACCATTGCGCCTAGTCCGGAGCTTGCCTTGAATTCCTGCTGAGCCACCGGACTCTGAAAACTGGTCGACTGATGGTCCGACGCACCACCGGACCACTAGTCCGATGCCTTTCTGCCTGAGCACTGCCTGAGTCTGAACCACCGGACCACTTCCAATAGTCCGGTGCTTACATACAGACTGGTCCGGAGCTCCTGTCTTGTGCTGAACTTGCTTCTCACAGCTTCCCTTGATCTCATGTGCCACCACCAAGTGTTCCACTGACTTGTGCATGTGTGTCGCATATTTTAACAGGTTTTACAAGGTTGCTCATTAGGTTTTAGATGCAATGCAATGGATGATCACCTAATGGAACTTGATAGGTGTAACCACTAACTATTTTTCCCTCTTCATAGTACGGTTACCTATCCTAAATGTGATCACACCCACTAGGTGTCTTGATCACCAAAATAGAAAAACCCTAGTATACCTTTGCCTTGAATAGCTTAGGGTTTCCTCCTCTTCTTTTCTTCTCCAAGTGTGGAACCTTTGCTAGCTCTCTCCTTAGCTTCCTTTGCTCCATCACTTGTCACCTTCTCTCTTCACATTGTGTACTTAACCTATTCATCCACTTAGAGCTAGGTTAGTACTTAGGTTTCATCAATTACCCAAAACAATAGAGATATTTCATAGGATGTGGCAACCTCCAAGAATAACAAGAGTTTCCATGATGACGACGATCACCAAGTGCCACTAGTATGCAATCAAAGAACAATGCACTTGGATTCACTCAATCTCTCATGAATTATGCAATTGTGTTGAGAGGAATGAGTGGTGGAGCTTCTCAAGCAAGCACAAGTGTATGAGTGAAGTAGGAGTGCAAGAGATTGACCCAAGGGCCGGTTATACCACCTTATATAGCCCACACTCAAACACTAGCCGTTTTTCCCTCAAAACAGAGCCTCTGCGCGCCCTCCGGACGCATTTTTCATAGAGGGTCCGGACCATCCTCTGCGTCCAGACCCACCACCTGCTAAGAGCCAACGGCTCTGAGAAACACTCCGGACACGGCCTCCGGACGCACGCAATGCGTCGTCCGGACCATGCCACATGCGTCCGGTCAGCTCCCCTTTTGAACAGCTCTTTCCCGCCTGCGTCACAGCCTGCCACGTAGCTCCGGACGCACCTGTTCACAGGGTCCAGTTCCACTGCTCGCTCGGTCCGGAAATATTTTCCGAGAACCCGAGAGCACCTCTGAGCAGCCAGCACCTCCGGACGCAAGTCCGGACCTTCACACACGCGTCCGGATCAACTCCACCAGAGACAACAGAGAGGGCAGGTACGCCGGACGCATGTCCGGTGCTCTGCGTCCGGACCTCAACCAGCGTCCGGACTCTCTTCCTCAGCCGAGCCACTAGCCGAGCTAGGGTAAGCCTCCGGACCCATCTCTGATGGTCCGGACTCGACTCAACCCTAGCGTCCGGACCCTGCGTCCGGACTGCTTTTCTCAGCCAAACAAAGCCACCAACTTCTCCCAAGCTTCCAAGAGCCAACACTAAGTGATCCAAACACTTGTGTACGTGTGTTAGCTTTTAGTTCACAATTATCTTGGAATTAAGTTGTTCTCACTAGTTCAATTGATTTTAAAAGCAATGCAATGAACCTAGTGGCACATGATAACCGTAATCATTCGCAAGAGCTCCCCCCTTGATAGTACGGCTATCTATCCTAAATGTGATCACATCCTCTATGATGTCTTGATCACTAAACCGAAAATGGTTCCTAGCTTTCACCTTTGCCTTCACATCATTTTCCTTTCCATCACCATGCTAGAGCCTTGTGCCATCCTCACTTGATCCACCTTGCTCCATCACATGACATGTACCAACCTATCTCATGATTCACACTTAGAGATCAAGGTTAGTACTTAGGTAGGTTTCATCAATTACTCAAAACCAAACACAAGGGAACTCTCAGCACTTTAGAATGGTGTTGATAATACATGTTGAGCGTGTACGTGCTACAACACATTATTGTAAACTAGCAAATATCCCCCTGCGTTGCAACGGGAATTATTTTTTCTTTCTCGTTTTTGATGTTATCGCCGACCTGTGCACAGTATATGAGAAGATTCAGATGTGAAAATATCTTACTTTCTCTTTTAGTTTTGATTTGGAGCTCTTTTGTTTTCTATTAGTACCGACATAAGATTGCTTAATTTATCTTCTTATTATCCTTTTTATATTTGGAGGAAATAGGATTTAGAGCTCTATTTAGACTACAATTAGAACTCCTAGCTTTGTCTTTGTTTTCTATTAGTACCAATGTGGGATTGCTTAATTTATCTTATTATCCTTTTTATATTTATATTTTGAAGACTAGTGATTTAGAGCTCTAATTGGACTACAATTTAAACTCCTAGCTTTTAAGATTATATTAAGAAATCCTATTTGTAATCGGATTTCGTATCGCGCTAGAGAAGAGTTATTCTAACTCAAATATGAGCACGGGTTATACATAATTCCGGACAGAAGAAACCCTCCATTGTCCAGTAGTTAGAGAGAGAGGGGGACCACAAAATGGATGGACAAAAAAAAGCCTTGGAAAGTCGTTGTTTTTAAGTCTGAGTCACATATACGACATAATAGGTTTTGTAATCAGACTCCATATATCACGCTACACAAGATGTATTCTAATTCGTATAAGTAAGGGTTATATATATATATATATATATATATATATATATATATATATATATATATAGGAAGAGTATAATCTGTAGCTAGCTACAGAATATCTTATTATGTAGCCAGACCATCCAACCGCACCGGTCTTTGGCTCCGCTTGCACCGTCTGGTTCGTAACTTACTCGTGCAACCAGAGCAGTTAGGGGCCGCGTCAGCCCGTCATCAATAATGATAAATAAATCTAATTACGTCATTAGTGCGGCGTGATTTCGGATCTAGGGAGCTACCGTGTGCATGCATGCAAGATATGTAGTGGAATGAGTGGTTACGAGAATACATGTGAATTAGCATACTGAGAGCATACAAGTGAATGAATTAGCGTATGCATGCACCGTTAATTACTATATATAGTATTAAGAGATAGTTACGAGAATTTTCCTTTCAAAGAAAAAGATAGTTACGAGAATTTGAATGATTAGATAATTTGGATAGGTTACTATAATTTGGCATCATCGTACTGTGTAGTTACTATAATTATTTTTAGTTACTATTTAAAATATGAGTTACCGTACTTACAAGATTTATCATGAATTAGTTACAAAAATTCTAATAGCATGAAATGGTAATTAGGCCGGTTATCCATTATCACAATATTATTGCACCTCGTTGTTTTTTACGGGGCCAATTACTAACCACAATCCTCATGCATTTGAACTTATGATTTACCAGAATTTTACAAATGCATGATATGCTAGAATCCTTGCCCTTCGTTTTCTGTAATCCATTCACTAAAATTTTCCTTTGCTTCGTCTTTAGTTACTGTAACTCATTCACTAAAAAAAAGATGCACTTTATGAATCACTTGGAGTTTCGATCTTCTATGGTTGGATCAGACACAGAGTATGGACGGACTCATCGCCGTTCAGGACGCTGATGGTCTCCCGGCCGTAGAGCAGCTCGGGGACGGACTCGGTAACCGGCGACCCCTCGCGCGGACACCCAGGCGGCCATGAAGAACCACCGCACGGCCTGGCCGTCGGCGACGGCGTGGTGCACGGAGAGGTCGAGCGAGAGGCCGCTACCGGGGATCCGCGTGATCTGCACGGACACAATGGCGCCGGGAGCACCTTTGTGGGGAGGTTTGCCACCAACGTCAGGAACGTCGGGATGTCGTGTGCCTTGTCGCCCGTGAGCCGGTGGATGTCCATGGTGTCGATACCGGCAACGTCAGCCTCGACGAAGACCATGCCGGAGTCGTCGGCAGACAACGACAAGGTCCCCGGTGCCGGCGCGGTACGCCATTTTCCTAGAGGCAGGTACACCAGTGTGGCGGCGAGGGAGCTCTTGAGGTGCAACGCCGCCGCCATGAACTCGCCGTCGTCGACGTCGCCCCTATGCCGTGAACCTGTTGGATCGGTGGCAGCTGAACCAGAGCGTGTCGAAGAAGGATAGCACGACGACAACGGGTCGACGACGGCTGCACGCTCGGCTAGCATGTACCCGGATAGATGGATTGTTGTTGTTTTATGGAGTGATTATTTGCTGATCGTATAAATTAATTACGGTGACACAATTAGAGGAATTATTAATGCTTGCCTTGTGAAGGAGTGGAGCCGAGCCACATTGCATGCGGCTAGCTAGTTTAGACCTGGCTATAGAATAAGTTATCCTATAGCTAGCTATGAAGTAGTAGTTTCATCTCCGATAGTTAGAGGTAGACAGAAAAACAAATAGATGGGCCAAAAAATGTCAGAAATTTTACCTCTTTATTATTAGGTATAGATATAGATATAGATATAATAGATATAAATATAGATATATATATTGGTAATAGATATAGATGTATATGATAACCTTTCATATAAATATAATGTTCCGAGTCTGTGTGCGCGCTTTGCTTTTTGAAAATCAAATGACCCTTGAAATACATGTCGTTTTTTTTTGTTCCCAAAAAAAAAGAAATACAAGGCGTTTTTGGCGTCGTCATCAAATGGGTCTAAGAATGTTTCAAAAATGTTTGCCAATTTTTTTCTCAAAAAAAAAATGTTTGCCAAATTTTGGCTGGAAAACCTAGGAGGATCGAGCATACTTGTGGAAAAAAAAAGAGCAGCCTCCCATCATATGGCTATATAAAATCAGCACCTAGATCACAGTCTCACAGACACAGGCCACTCTATTTCTTGCACCATTCCTGCGGTGCCAGCTAGCTTAGCACGTCCATGGAGCCCATGGAGGAGTCCGCTGCTGCTATGCCAGCGCCACCACCGTCACCTCATTTCGTCATCGTCCCCCTCGTGGCGCAGGGCCACACCATCCCCATGGTCGACCTCGCCCACCTCCTGGCGGAGCGCGGCGCGCGCGCAAGCTTGGTGATGACACCGCTGAACGGCGCACGGCTGCGTGGCGTCGCCGAGCAGGCCGCGCGCACTAAGCTGTCCCTCGAGATCGTCGAGCTCCCGTTCCCGACGGACACCGACGGCCTGCCCCCGGGCATCGAGAACTTGGACCAGGTCACCGACAACGACCATTTCATCCCCTTGTTCAACGCCCTGCAGAAGCTCGCCGGCCCGCTGGAGGCGTATCTACGAGAGCTGGCGCGCCGCCCGAGCTGCATCATCTCCGACTGGTGCAACCCGTGGCCGGCCGGCGTGGCCAGAAGCCTCGGCATCCCTCGCCTCTTCTTCCACGGACCGTCGTGCTTCTACTCGCTCTGCGACGTCAACGGCATCAACCACGGGTTAAACGAGCTGATCGCGGCGGCCGCCGACGACCAGGAGAGGTTCGTCGTGCCAGGCATGCCGGTGCACGTAGAGGTGACCAAGGCCACGGGGCTGGGCATCCTTAACACGCGGGGGGGGGGGGGGGGGGGGGGGGGGGGGGAGGCGCTCTGGACAAAGTGCGTGGAGACCATGCGCAAGGCCGACGGCGTGGTGGTGAACACGTTCGTGGACCTCGAGGGCCAGTTCGTGCCGTGCTACGAGGCGGCGCTCGGCAAGCCTGTGTGGACGCTTGGCCCGCTCTGCCTCTCCAACCGGGACGCCGAGGCCATGGCGTCGCGCGGGGACACGTCGTCGGGCGGCGTCCAGCAGAGCATGGTGGCCGCCTGGCTCGACTCCAAGGACACGGACTCCGTCGTGTTCGTCAGCTTCGGCAGCCTGGCGCGGAAGCTCCCGAAGCAGCTGTTCGAGGTCGGCCACGGCCTAGAGGACTCCAGCAGGCCGTTCCTCTGGGTGGTGAAGGAGGCCGAGGTGGCCGCGCCGGAGGTGCAGGAGTGGCTGGGGGCGCTAGAGGCACGCACGGCGGGGCGCGGCCTCGTAGTGCGTGGCTGGGCGCCGCAGCTCGCCATCCTGTCCCACCGCGCCGTGGGGGGCTTCGTCACCCACTGCGGCTGGAACTCGCTGCTGGAGTCGGTGGCGCACGGCGTGCCGGTGGTGACATAGCCGCACTTCGCAGACCAGTTCTTGAACGAGCGGTTGGTGGTGGATGTGCTCGGCGTGGGTGTGTCCGTCGGCGTCACGGCGCCCGTGATGCTCTTCGACGACGAGAACATGGCGGTGGCCCGTGGGGACATCGTGCGGGCGGTGTCGGCGCTGATGGGCGAAGGGGAAGAGGCGGACGAGAGGAGGAGGAAGGCCAAGGAGTATGGGGAGAAAGCTCATGTGGCCATGGAGAAAGGAGGGTCCTCGTATGAGAACCTGACGCAGCTGATTGAGAGCTTTAGTCAATGTGGAGGTAAAAAGGGTTACGCTAGAACCATCCATGAATCTACCATTGCAATGGCAGTACGGATGCATAAAGAATAGCAGAAGCTTGCAAATTGCAATGTTTAGCAGAAGCTTGCAAATTGCAATGTTCTTTTTCACCAACGGAATAGAATGGAATGTAGGTACGTTTTCCCTTTTTTTAAAACTAGTATGTAATATAGTAACTACTCCTGTGTAACAACAGGGATTGTGTTCAATGGTTTTCTCGACGTTTAAAATGACGCTCTAGACACTAATGGTGAATTTGTACCACACATCTAGGATTGGATGGTTGTATAGAGTGGACATGATAATTGTGTTACAAAACGTCGACTACCAAATGGTGAATTATCATTTTGCATATACAAAGCCAAAACGTCAGGACTAATACAAAACCAATAATCTAATTATGTCTTGACTACCAAATGCATCAATATTTCCTTCTCACCATACATATAGTTACGACAAGCCGACTTGTTTGTCTCCACTATCTCATAGTACAAGCATGCATACATTGGAACCTAGCATATTCAGGAAGAAATAGCTTGACATGGTCAATAAATTATCCTAGGCGTATAATCATTTATATATGTTGAAGATATGTCCTTGCATCCAAGCAGCGTTGGTCAGCTTACATGTTTTTATTGTGTTATTCACGCATCTAGTATGAACATAAGCTCAGCTCACACCCTAAAAATGACCCTAATAGCTAGTTCATGTGTTATGTCCATACTTCAGTACTACTCAAGTACTAGACATTAATAATATCCAATTCAAGTGTTCACAAGTCCCATTATCCTATGGACTATCTGCCTATCTCAACTCCAGTGAATGCAACTCTGACCAACTCGAGCAAACGCAACTTGAGCAATTGGAGCGCATGGAACTCTAAACAACTTGGGTGCATGAATAAACTCTAATAAACCACAAAGTCATGACACAATTTTCTCTAGCTCTCCAAGCGCCCAAAACGGCATATATGGTTGTTTGTCGTGTAGTTTAATCGAACTGTAAATCTTCCAAAATGGGAGATTGAATGTGGTTTGTTGTGTTGTATGCCATATTCGCGTGGCTTATAAGTTGTCTTATCAGCCACTGAAACAATGTTTTTATCTCACAATAAAACAATCAAAAATGGTATCAGCCACCAAAACAATCAGGCGAACTTATTAGAATGTGAACTCAGACAACATATTAATTTTACAATAATTATTAAGTCCACCAAATAATGCTTATTTTATCATATCATCCTTTGCGTGATCGATGACAACATAAGTCTAAGGCCCCGTTTGATCCTTGGAATTAAATTTATTCTAAAACTTTAGATATAGATAAGCTAATACGATTATATGTTGAATATATTTAAATATTATTGTTATCCATATAAGGGAGAAAGTTATAGTTGTACACAAGAAATATATCATGGTGATTATAGAATCAAATTCTATCTTTCACCTTATGAATTTGAGATAATCATACAAGGAAGACACTTATAATTGTGGAATGTATTCCAAACCAAATAGCCTAATCCATTAAGGGGTCATTTGGATCCTTTCATTTAGAGAAATTTAAATATACTATAATAACTTAGGTTATTTGGCTTGAAATTTAATATTTCACCACTTTCCAAAATTCACATCTTTATAGTACCCGGCTTTAAGAAAAAAATCAGATACACACCATATGTGTGCTCAGAAATTCAATTCACACATATAGATATAATTGAAGAGGTAATACCAAAGACAATGCCTTTATTACATACCATAATATTCATTACAAAAGACATAGTCTTACATATCGCACAACGGACTATATATAGTTCTATTCTTCTGGCGAAGCCTCTAGCACCACAGAAATCGTTAACTGGTTGATCACAAGCCTAGCTAGCTAAACCTTTTGGAAAACTCTATAGAAGAACATCCATCTGGTACCCATCCAGGATTTGTATTTAAGAATACAAAAGTAAAGCAAGTGTAAGCAAACCACTGCGTAGCAAGCATAACATGAGGTCCATTTAAAATCCTTACTTCTCTCGACCCCTTCCTTCTCTCGTAAGGTGGGTCACAAAAGTCCAAGATTCTCATAGAGTATCTACAGCATGCTAAAAGACCACGTGATAGCTAATTTAAAGATAAATACTCCCCTTATTGCCTATAAAATACTCCTACATCTCATCAATATATTTTTCTAGCATTATTAAAATACTCCTACATCTCATCAGTATACGTTTGGTTAGCCATGAATAGAACCAGAATGCGACCAAGAAACATTCTAGCTTATCAAAGTTATACAAACAGTGAACCATTTTTACGAGCCATTCCGGCTAGAAATCGTTCCTAAGAAGTTTAAACACAAAGCACTAGCAACGGTGCCGCACCTGCTTTGCTGCTCGATCAATAATCTCTAGTTTTATTTGTCAAAAAAAAATCAACTCTAGTGGTCGTCTCGTTTTCTGGGTCATCGTCGAGCGAGTTCGAGGTTCCTTGTCGGCTCGGTCGTTGCCCTTCTCATCCTCTGCATCCTGGTCAGTCGTCTGGGCGAGCCACCGGCGCCGTGAGATGCATGAGTCCTTGTAGTTGGTGCGGTGTGCGTGGCCTCAATTCATGTATGTGTTTACATGCTATCTGCTCTAGGTTTTATTTAAAAATACATGTATCCATCACAATACATGTATCCACTGCAATACATGCACTGATATAAGAGAGAAATAAGTAGATAGTCAAGATAAGCTATTTTTTTTAATGTCATCTCATTTGATATCTTTATGAGAGAAGAAAAAAATCAATTTTATGGATAAAACTATTTTGAAAATAGATGGTTCATAAAGTTGTTATGCATTGTACTAAACAAACCCTAAATTGTTCATATAGTTTTGATTATGTACGTGCGACACACACGTGTCTATAAAACATATATCATACATTGAATAAAATAATAATAATGTTAAATCTAGACTTTTTAATAAGCATACAAACTAATAATAATTAGATTTAGGACACGTTTGGATGCCACTAAAATATATACACATGTAACTTAATTATACTTGTATTTCATTGTGCACAACAAAAACAGTCAATAATTATTCGCCTATGAAATGCTACTTGGAAATCCATAGGATTCAAATTGATATGATAGCTCCTTGTGGATGTAGCCGCTATCCTCGTTGATTTAATTTCTATAGCCACGCAGTCAAAGCTGCTTCCATGGATCCGCAGTGCATTGTTCTCCTGCAATGAAGAATCCCAAGATCTCCTCCTTGTATGACATGCTGGGATGCCGCCTAGGACGCCGACAATGATGCCTTTAGCCAGGTACAGCTCCACTTCGCTGGCATTCTGGCAGCCTAGGTTCGGTAACGCTCCACACCATCGCTTTGCCAGGTAGCGGTCTTCTACACCGCTGCTTCGGCAGCGCTCCGTGCTGCTGCTTTGCCAGGTAGCGGTCTTCTACACCGCTGCTTCGGTAGCGCTCACCAGTGCCAAGACGAAGCTGTGGAACAAGCAGAGACTAACGAACGCACGAGGCAATATTTGTCGTTTTATTTTGCAGGCCTTGGTAGATGATATTTTTTCATGGTATTGGCACAAACCGAATGTAAAATTTTCATATCCAAGGAGCAAAACACACATCGGAAAAACTTCCACACCTGTAATTTATGAAGGTTTTTGATCTAATACATATCTTCTAAATAGGACCTGAGAACTTCTAATAAGCATACTAACTAATAATAAAGGTCAAGTCATAAATTATTAATAATATAATCTATGAAATCCTAAACTTCTACACTCATAATTTATGTAGGTTTTTGATCAAACAGGGCCTTAGAACTTCTAATAACCATACAAATTAATAATAATGGTGAAGTCATAAATTCATTAACCATAAAATCTATCAAATCTTGGTATAATGAACGGGTAGAGCAACTTCAAGAGACTTACTAAAATTAGATGCAAAATTATAAGATTTAGCCATTATGTAAAATAGAAATCTCATCTAAAATGTAGAGTTTTACAACAGTCTAGCTAAATTGAAAAACACATATAGCAAACATTACTCGCTAGGGAAATATAGCAAGTAAGAATGGCGGGATAGCCAGCTGGGTAAAATAGAAAACAGTATACACAAGTTGTTGGAGTGATTTTTTTAGAGCATAATAGCTATAAATGACTTCACAAATACATTTATCTAGTCTGTTGAAGTTGCTCTAAATTCACATAAAAACTCCAAGATGTATTACCCATGATTATAATCATGGGCAATTTTATTTTTTTTCCTTTCTTGATATCATGCATACTATTGAGACAACAACATAGAGTATGCCTCTCGTATAAATAGCCTTGCACGTTCAACACATTCCAAATTATCATTTCTTTAAACAGTTGTCGTATCTTTTGTATAAAATCAAATACTAAAAAAATATAAACCATGTTTTAGAAAAATATAGATAACCGATAGTTTTTTTTGCTTCAACCAAATTACTATCTCCTCCTCCCGGTAGTTTGATATGACCAACGATAGGAACACATTGCATCAATGTCGTGCCACAGGACTTAGATAATTAGAATCCAGATAATTGAACTCCCTAAATCTAGATTAGTATGTATACATGAAGAAATTTGCTTGATCTACTTATAAGGAGTATGAAGTATTAAAGTGATACACTAATATACAAAGAAAGTATGTAGTAGTACCAAAGTCTTGAAGGTATTTCTTTCGGCATACATACTTGAAAGAGAGTATAAACCAATTATTATTAGAGGTTAAACTGAACAAAATGCGAAACAGATCTAGACTTGAAGCTTATGCATCGGCAGAATAATATATAATAGATTAACCTAGGTTACTTAATACTCCCTCTGTCCCTAAATAGATATCATTTTTTCTTCCCGAGAAGTCAACGGCATTTTAAAAATGCCGACAATTATGTATTAAAATATATAAATAATTATGTTAAGTAATTCATCGGAAAGATCTTGAAATCTAGTTTTTTAACAAATTTATTTGATGATATAAATATTTCACGTATTTTCTACAAATTTAGTTAAAGTTGAGAAAGTTTGACCTGCACGCATCCCATAACGTCATTCTTTTTGGGACGGAGGGAGTATGGAGTAAGCAAAAATATAATAACCTACTACTATACAAGTACAACTGAAACCCTCATAGATTGACGCCATCAACATCTATGACAACAGAACCAGTACCATTGCTGGAGGATTGGTGATCCTCCATGTTGACAGCCAATTAGCAAAATTACTCACCGAACCAATTAGCATGTAGTTACATATGACAGCGAGTGGTAATAGCCAATAATGCAGAAATTAAACAAGAAAGGGAGGCAAAAACAATAAATTTAAAATAGTGAATCACCTACAATTTGGAACCGGTTATAGCAACAATGCAACAAAACACATGCAAAGATTTATGATCGATGTGATTTAGTTTTTTTCCTAAAGAAATAAAGATCACATGATGAGATCAACATCGACGATATAGCTATGATGATCTAACATTACTCACCTAGCCTATTCCTACCATATATGTCCCATACCCACAACAGGTGAGAAACGGATGTGAAACACGCAAAAATACATACCTAGCTAGCTTGCTGTGGCCGGAGCCCGGAGGGATTGTAGTTGCAGAGGCATGACTCACTTAGATTCACCTCTTGGAGCCAATGGAGGGACACAGGTAACACGTCGTGTCTGGCCGCCAGGGTAATGCCGCACGCGAACCGTTGTTTGTGGTGGTTCGTCATACCGTCATTCGGCCATCACGCACACTTCATGGAGGCGATCGTGAAATGGTGGCTACCCCGGCGCGGCGATCGATAGTGGCGTTGCTAGCAGCCTAGCATGACTTCGCGGGCACTCGCGGAGCTTTCTCAACCTTGCACCAGATGCAGATGGCATGAATATGAGAGACCGACGAGAGGCAATCAAGAGGTGTACCACGAGTGTGGGTATATGAGTAATATATAGATTACGACGACGTCCAAATAAAAGTCTCTAGTAGGCTACGTTGTTCACGGGAGGGTAATGCACGCAGGCGGGTACGTTTCTTTTCTGTATGAAAAAAACAGACGGGAAAGAGATCGATAACTGAGAAACAGGGAAACACCGTGTAAGTATGTGTCGTCTATACAAGGCTCATATGTCAAATTGATATAAAGCGTTAGATATAAAATCAAAAGAGATCCAAGGGATGAAACTTTAGGTGGGTATGATTTTTTAGGTAAGAGGTATTTTTAATTCCTTCGCTCTTTTATAGTATAGATAGATAATATATTGTATATCTGGAGGCATTGTCGTGGTTTCCAGGTTCGTGGGAGTGCATAGGCTCGCGAACCGTCTCTATATAAAATTGATAATGGGCGTATTCTTATCACATTACATTTGGCAATGACGTTTCTGAATTCTGATTCTGACGCAGCGCTGGGCAGGCTAGCCGGTCAGTCAAAGGTTCTGCTTCTGGAACGACGGTGACGCGGCTCCACGACCACGAGGCGGGGGCAGGGCAACAAAAGCCCTTGTTGGAACAGCGGCTCGCGTGCTGAATGGTCTGCTTCTTCTTGCTTCTGAAACAGCGGCTCCACGCCGTGCGCTCGCGTGCTCCGTGGCCGGGTCCACAGTCGCCGAGCGCTGACGAGACGTGTGGCAGGCAACAGCCAACAGCGGCCGCGTGGAAGCTTCGATCGACATCCACCCCCGGTTCTGGAAGGCATGAGCGCTAGTCAAAAGTCTCCCCTTCTGCTCGCTTCGCTTTGGTGCTCCATGAATGCGTCAGAGGAAAATTCTCAGCACAGTGACTTGTCAAAGGTCCGTGACTTGCAACTCGCCGTACCATCATACCGTTCCCCCTGTCTCTCGTAAGGTAGAGTTTTTCATTTCACATTGACAGTAGTTGCCTTATCCAGGAATTGAGTCCTCCAAAACGATGCCTCGCGTCGCGTCTTCAGATCGGTGCACTGCACTCGACCGAATGAACTGGGCAGCTGGTCCGCGGACAAAACGGACAAAACGCCGGCCGTTCCCGCAACAAGGAAAATCCCGTCACTCCCAGCCACGTTCTCTCCGCCGGGCCCACATCCACCCGGACCGCCAGATGTCGCTGACTGGTGGTGCCCCCAGCCCTCGGCCAGCCCATATGAGATGCCATCTCGGTAACGGGCCCACCCGCCCGTCGGAGGCGCGTCAGGTACAGCAAGTACACAGCGGAGTACGCAACGGTACATGGAACGTGCGGGGAAGTTACATACATGCGGCCCGCGGCCCTCCATCCGTCCGCCCGTTCGAATTCGAACGCACGCCACCACCATCTGAGCCGTCCATCGGTCAACGCCAGCGTACGGCTGGCGTGACGCCGCTCGTGCGCCCGCCGCGCCTCGGGGGGTGGGGGAGATGCTGTCAGGTGGGGGGCCCCGCACCGTTCCGCTTCCGCCTTCACCTCCCTCTCCTCCTCCTGAGTCCTGACTCCTCTGGACGGCCGACTCCTCTGCCTATTAAACCCCCGGCTCCGGCGTGCCGGGCAGCGGCAGGGAACGGAACCGGCGGCGACTCCTCTCCTCCCTGGCTCTTACTACTTCCCCGTCGTGCTGCGAGTGAAGCCTGGTTCCGATCACAGGGGGCTTTGACGTGGGGGAGGAGGCAGCGGCGGCGGCGGCGGCGGCTCCTCTGCAGTTTGACTGGTACGTACGCGTCGACATCGAGATGCCTTTCCTCTTTTGTTGTCAGGCGGGGCCGTTGTTGCTCTTTTCTCCTACCCCTTGATGAGGAACCCGTCGCTATTTCCGTGATCTGATCTTGAGCTCGCGAGAAAGATTCTTCTTCGGCTATGATTACTTTCTTTATTTTATCCGCGCTGTTGGTTGGGAGTGATCTCTTCATCAGATTAGTACAAGGGAACCGAAAGAAAAACCTTGTCTAGTGTAGTCACCATTTCTGTCATGAATCGCTGTTATTTGGCTCGTAAGTCAACTGATGATAGATGATTGGGTTCAGATGTTACTATTCTTTGATTTCGTTGGGTCGATTTTTTCTTGACTCGGATGTTGAAGAAATTTAGGGAGGGGACGCATTGCATTTCAGCTAGCCACATCTCTCCACTCAGATCCTTTACACACCCAACTCTGTTTTGCAGAGGTTGCCATGGAAAACCCGGCGCCGCCGACAGATCCGGCCGCCGCGCCAACGCCTTCGCCTTCGCCGTCGCGGCAGCTACCGGACTTCCAGCAGTCGGTGCGGCTCAAGTACGTGAAGCTGGGGTACCACTACCTCATAACCCACGGCATGTACCTGCTGCTGACCCCACTGATGCTCCTCGTCGCCGTGCACCTCTCGACGCTGTCCCCGCGCGACGTGGCGGACCTGTGGGCGCACCTCCGGCTGAACCTCATCTCCGTGGTGGCCTGCTCGACGCTGCTGGTCTTCCTCGGCACGGCCTACTTCCTGACCCGGCCACGGCCCGTGTACCTGGTAGACTTCGCCTGCTACAAACCCGGTCCAGAGCGGCGGTGCACGCGGGACACCTTCATGCGCTGCTCAAGACTCACCGGCTGCTTCAGCGACGCCAGCCTCGAGTTCCAGCGCAAGATCCTGGAGCGCTCAGGGCTCGGCGAGGACACGTACCTTCCCCGGCCGTGACGCGGGTTCCACCCAACCCGTCTATGGACGAAGCCCGCGCGGAGGCGGCGGAGGTGATGTTCGGCGCCGTGGACGCGCTGCTTGCCAAGACGGGTGTGAAGGCCAAGGAGATCGGGATCCTCGTTGTGAACTGCAGCCTGTTCAACCCGACGCCGTCGCTGTCGGCGATGGTGGTGAATCACTACAAGCTCCGTGGGAACGTGGTGAGCTACAACCTCGGTGGGATGGGGTGTAGCGCCGGCTTGCTGTCGGTGGACCTCGCTAAAGACCTCCTGCAGACGCACCCGGGGTCGTACGCGCTGGTTGTGAGCACGGAGAACATCACGCTCAATTGGTACTCGGGCAACGATCGCTCCAAGCTGGTGACCAACTGCCTGTTCCGGATGGGCGGCGCGGCGGTGCTGCTCTCGAACCGGCGGTCTGATCGGCGACGGGCCAAGTACGAGCTGGTGCACACGGTGCGCACGCACAAGGGCGCCGACGACCGCTGCTTCGACTGCGTGACGCAGGAGGAGGACGGGGAGGGTGTCGTGGGTGTGTCGCTGTCGAGGGACCTGATGGCGGTGGCCGGCGACGCGCTCAAGACCAACATCACGACGCTGGGACCGCTTGTGCTTCCGCTGTCGGAGCAGCTGCTGTTCATGGCCACGCTGTTCGCTAAGAAGGTGCTGAGGATGAAGAAGGTGAAGCCGTACATCCCCGACTTCAAGCTGGCGTTTGAGCACTTCTGCATCCACGCCGGTGGCCGTGCCGTGCTGGACGAGCTGGAGAGTAACCTGTCGCTCACGGACTGGCACATGGAGCCGTCAAGGATGACGCTGCACCGGTTCGGGAACACCTCCAGCAGCTCGCTCTGGTACGAGCTGGCATACAGCGAGGCCAAGGGGAGGATCCGGCGGAGCCACCGGGTGTGGCAGATCGCCTTCGGGTCAGGGTTCAAGTGCAACAGCGCCGTGTGGAGGGCGCTCCGGTCGGTCAACCCGGCGGAGGAGACCAACCCGTGGATGGACGAGATCGACAGCTTCCCCGTCCATGTTCCCAAGGTCTCCAAGGTCTCAAGCGACTGAAATGCCCTGATAATGGTGGTCAGTTTGCAATTGTTTCGGTAAGGATCTGGTGGGAATTTTTCTTTAGTTTACATCACTAGGAAAGGCAATGATTGACACTTCTCTGAGTTCGGATTATACCGTGTTGTTTCTGTCCCTCAGCCCCTGGCCTATCTACTCTAGTGGACAGTTCTGTGTTCTGACAATTCTAGTATCTCTCGATGATGTTTGAGCGTCTCAAACTGTCAAACAGCGTCATCAAGAGGCTTCCATGTACTACTCGGTACTTTGATAGATGTCACAATCACAGGGACAATTTGTTGCGGCGATCCGTTGCAGCGTGTCGCGCCCAGAACTCAATTCCATCTGAACACAGATTTCTATGCGGATAAATTGGTTGGTGTTGTTCTGTTGTGATAAAAAAATACTATACAATGATCTTTTAGTCCCTATTTTAGCTGGACTGGACACTTTACATACCAAAATTGCAGAATCCAGCACAACCAGCTCTACTAATTCAGGCCCTGGCAAAAGATGCTAGCAGCCCTTTTCAAGCAGAAGCTCTAGCGCACCTTGTGATGACAACTCTCCAACAACTTTCCTGTTCGCTTGGCTTTTCAGCCGGTGCATAATCCTGCCAAACGAACATGTCGGGAGCAAAAAAAATTCTCACTGTGAGCACCTTGTGAAGACTTTAAAGGATGAAAACCCGATAAAGAAATCAGCACATTGGAGGATTAGACCCACAATTACTGAAATTGTAAACAACTCAGCTTCCCAGCTAACTGAATTTTGCAAGATTCCAAGACAATTAAACAAGTGCATAGAATGTGGAATGTTGACTATTTTGTGCAACTAAACTGATCGTTCAACTTGAGTACTGTCCAGACTAGTAGTACAAGGAGGATCCCAACAAAATTCCACCATTCACCTCGATGCTGTTACAGGAAACCCAACCACAGAATGCCAGTGCTCATACTATTACAAGATTACAACAACAGATTATGGGAGGAACGAAGGGGAAGATCATTCCACAGAAGTCTCGCAGCCAGCGTCGTCGGCATCCCTACCCCTCTGCCTGCCCGTCCTTAGAAATCTGGAAGCCCTCGACCTTACGTGCTACATCATTTACCCCGACCTTTGCCTTCCCGTTTGAACTTGCTGACTCCTGTTCGTCGCTGTTAGCTGGACCCAACTGCCAGATTCGGATGGTTCCATCTTCAGATCCTGATGCATAAGATTCACCAACAGGGGTAAACCGAACGCAGTGGACCGGACCATGGTGCCCCTTGTTACATGCTGTTTAGCAGAAAGCAACACAGACACGAGTTCAGTGGGGATAGTCAGGTGCATAGTTTTCCAGATAAGAAATTACAATAACGACTGCCATGTAATGAATATTCAACCGTAGTGTAATGAAAACAGAATGTTCTATAGCTTCTATAACATCCCTGAGCTACTTCAAATGAATGCTAATAAAGTTTTACAAAGAAAGGAAGAATGAATGCTAATAACTTGAGATTTAAATCCACACAGAGAATGCTTGGAATTATCCCATAAGAATCAGAACACTTATGTAAACTATTAATATTTGTTTAACTACAACTGTGAACCAGGAGGCCAGCCAAAACAAACTTATATAATACCAGAAACAACTTTAAAGAAATGGTACCATAAACAGACTTTGGAAGCTCAGGTCTACAAGCAACTGGCACTTATTAAAAAAGAGAGGACCAAAGCGAATAAACAAGCAGAATATCAGCTACACTTTTGAATAAAGAGCCTACTGGCATGGGCCAAGACCTGTCTCCCTGGAGAACTCGGTGCACTAGGCATCTCTATCTCCAAAACCTTGGATGGGCTGTCAAAATGTGCTGGCTGTGGTTACAAAAATTGACCCCAGGTTGAAGTTTCCTATTCAAGATCATCAATGTGTCCATGCTTTCTACTCAATGGCAGTAACAAGTAACAACCAAGGTGGGAGATGGGGCAAAAACTTTATTTTGGACCGACAGATTGATTCATGTCCACAGGATAGCCAACCTTGCTCCTCTTGTGTTTAGATTGACTCCTAAAAGGACAGTGCTTGAGACCCTCACTGGTCAGGCCTAGATTTCTGATATCCAGGGTGCATTGACTGTAATTGTGATTTCTGAATGTATACTGCCTTGGGATCTTCTTTCTGAGGTGGTCCTGCAACCTGGTGCGGAGGACTCTCAAATTTCACATTTCTCGGCTAATGGTCTACTAAGACAGCATATGAGGGTCTCTTCTTCCATGGGAAATGATTTGGAAATACTGGGCCCGGGATAATCCTGCTTCATTTTGTGGCTAGTTGCCCATGGTAGATGTTGGACTGCTGTTCATTTCGCACGCAAGACCTTCCAAATCCAGCGCAATGCCCTCATTGTGATCAAGATGAAGAGATGATCAACCACCACTTGTCCGGTGTGTTTTCCTGGGAATTTTAAAATTTTGCAAATGGTCGGCTACCGATCCTTGCTCCACAAACTGCGGACTTCTCTTTGTTGATCGGTGGGAAAAAAACTGTTGTTGGGGTTGATAACCTGATTTAGAAGGGACTTAACTCCCTCGTCATTCTAGGGGCCTGGACCTCGTGGAACCACCGCACCGGTTGTGTGTTTAATGGGGTTTCTCCTAGCATAGCTAGAGCACTTCAGCTTGCTTGTGAAGAGCAACAGCTGTGGGGCAGTGCGGTTGTGTGTTGTTGTGTCCTTACCCCCTTTATTTCTTCTTAATAAAATGATATGCAGTTCTGGCATGTGTTCCAGAAAAAAAATGAATAACAGGCCTAAATTGAATATCATTAACCATAGTTCATTGCAGCTTTGCAAGTGACAATTTAATGTTGCTAAAACAAGAAAAGACTCAGGGGTGCAGCGAGAATATTCTGAAACAAGCTGCAGGTATCATGACAAAGAACTATAGACCAAACCTTGAAACAGAGAGACTTACCTAATTCTTCTCCAGTAAAGAAATCGAAGACACGAACCCACATGTCTTCTCCACCAGTGACAAATTTATTCCCACACTTCGGTTCAAGAGAAGCTGACTCCACTGCGCATGGCATAATATAGCTCTTAACAAGTCCAAAGCTGCAGAAAAAACAGGATATATTCTGTAAGCAACAAAGCTAACACATCTCTCAGCATTGTTAAAGTAAGGTACAGAAAAGTCTTACTGATTTGCATCCCAAAAATTCACGCTTGAGCCATCAGTTGTCGTGATAAACCGACCATCTTGGCTTACTTCTGCGCTGGTGACAGGTGATTTGGTTTCAAGTGTTTGGACAATTTTCCCACTCCTTACATCCCATAACCTGTCAAGAACAACAACAAAATTACATATCTTAAATTTAACACATGTTTTGACAAGGTACTCATTAAATACATAGTCCAGCTTAACATTATTTTAATTAGAGTGCTTAAAAAAAGTGCAAGGAAGTTTCTAGAAACCTGTACAGGGTAAATAATCAATCTTATTACCTCATATTCCTATATCAAAATCACTGGATTCACAGATCTATATGTCCATATTGGTATTTGCATTGATATGTAGGTTCACACACTTTGGACAGTGATATACTTAAGGTGCAGACTTTCAACTAAAGAGACACAGTAGAGAGGGATCAAGATATGATTTCTAGGGAAATAGAGGAGCTTCTTCAGCGCAAAAATTTAATTATTATTTCATAATTAAATGAATTCATAAAAGTTGAATTCTGAATTATGTCTTTGTGTTCGCAGTTTAACAGGGCCCAACCCCAAATAACAGCCAACTCTGCCAGGCCCTATCAATAACAGTTCAGCATGCTTATTTTGTACATAAAATCAACTTCTACATGGCAAATTGGCAATACTAATCTGGAGCTAAAAATAATGCAGTTAGCAGTAAATGCAGACAAACCTCACACCACCTAAATCCGCGCAGGAACTTAGTATAGTTTGGTCACTATGAAGCCAAGTGACAGTTCTGACAGAACCAGGTGATTTGTCAATTTCTCTTGGAGTTGCATCTGGGCGGTTCAAATCATATATACGCAAAATCTTCTCAAAACCTCCTGTAAGCAACATGTGGGTATCCTGCAAGAAACATTTGTGGTTTAGATGAGATATAAATCTATGCATGCTGAAAACTGTCTTAGTTAATGTGTCAAAAAAAATTTGAAGGAAAGAACACAATTCTGTAGGGATTCAAAGAAGTTTAAAATGATTTGGTGGTTAAATTTCTAGATTAGTCATAAGAAGGTTATCTTCAAGATGGACATTTCAAAATCCTATTTGATAAGGTAACTGGGCTTGAGAAAATAAACCTTTGTACTGAATTTCAGGCTAGACTAGCAAGTCATCTTGCTACAGTTCAGATTTCAGAATGTACACAACTGGACAAGTAGCTATACATAATAATGAAACTACATATTCTCCAAGAAATAGAAGAGGCGTAATCGATCACCTTGCTAAATTAGGATATTCCAACCTGAATCACATGAGAAGGTTGGATAAATAGAGTTAAATGGAAAGGAAAGTTTATGGTAGCTTAGAAGATAAAAAAAGGATTGAAATGCTACTGTTTTATCACAAACTAATAACTCTAACAACTTCCTTAGACAACGCAAGGCTGTGGATCACGTCGAAGTATGATATCAACGAGAACCACTTAAAAACTTGTGATGATCAGATCAGTGACGTTTACTACTAGGATGCCAATTTAAGGTCAATCGGTCAATCCAAAAAATGTAATAGAATATTAATAAACTTCTAGGCACAAATATAGTGTTTTTAGACACTTCCTAGACAAAGTTTGCATAAATCATCAATTCTAGTGATCCATGCAACCACACGAAAACAATTGGTACAGACATTTTTGGCATTATTAAAAGCCAATATGATAAGCAGGTATTTAAAATTTACAACCGAAAATAATAAAAATAATCACCATTTCACTCAACCAATAAAAATAAAGGAATGTGTTACTGACTTACTGGTCACCAGGAAAAAAGAAAGAATTGATCAGAACAAGGCGACAAAAAGGGCAATAAAAGCAGCCAACAGAAATACTTGACTACAAGAGAGGAACATGTATGATGCTTCAATATGGTAAGATCATGACCTCAGAAAAAGCACACGCACGGACAATATGCTTGTGTTCGAAGGAGTGGAGCACCTCGCCTGTTAGTGCATCCCATATTTTTCTGAAAAAGAAGAGCTAATCAACACATATTCCCAGAAATGGAAACAAACAATCTAGAGCATAATGTGGAAACTGAGCTTATACGCCATTCATGTAACCATCCCATGTCATTTTGACAGTTCATTTTTTCATTCAGGTAGCTAGTGCAAAATCCATCCAGTCAACATATTATTCAAGATATAGAAGGTTGGTTAACTTAAATATATTAGCATTTACACTTTTGACTTGTCTCCAATTCAAATCATCCATGCATGAAGTTAATTTTGTGTTTTCTTGGCAGAGTTTATTTCACATAGTTATACCATATTTGCTTTTGAATAGCAATTAGGTACCAAATTCAAAGATAGATAGCAATTAACAAATGCAATGAAAAGTTAACCAAATCAAGTAACATACTGAAATCAAAACAGGAGCCCTAATTTATCTTGGTGAATTCTAACTCTTTAAACATCATGTGTTACAAAAATCAAGAATAACCCTTGAAAAGAAAAAAAATGTGACTTACATTACAAAAATTCGGAGCCAAATTGAGATCATTTACAACATATAACATGCCAAAATTAATGCACTAATAAACAGACAAATTGAGATAACACAAGGAAAAAATCCACCAGAGAATGGTAAACAGATGGTCAATTTAGATGATATGCAACATCCTTCAGAGGGATTATAACTACAGTAACACCAGGAGACTGTATGAAATGCGAACCGTACGCTGAAAAGTCAGCAGAACCAGACGCGGCACGCAGAGCATTGGTGTCAAGGCAAGCGCTCCATACAGCACCTTTATGGCCTTCAAATGTCCCAATCCAATCTCCAGTTTCGCCATTGCGAAGCATTGGATTTGAATCTGCAAACAAAACCATGCTATCAATAGCAGCGATGCAATAAGCAAGGAACACTAATCCAACAATAGATGAAGCTCACACGGTGCAAACTGTAACTGGTGACATTGCCCCTGTACCGTATAAATATGGACACGCTCTTCACCAGAATTTATGATATGATCCAGTAGAAGTGAACTGCCGAATAGATAGTCAAATTTCTTGTGCCAACTAATAATGCTCAAAAATCTAATGATTGTTGTACAATAAAAACTATAGGAACTAACTATTTAGCTAAACCAAAGAGATACCTAAGATAATACTTCCAACAAGGAATCCAAATTTATGCATAAGAGGATCAAGTAATTAGGCTCAAAAGAACAGTTATATGGTCAACACTCAACAACTTAGTATCAGGTTGAGCTTAAGCCCCAGTTTTGCTACACTGACTGCCATGGTATCGGAGGCAAACAAAAGGTGGTATCATCTTTCAGTGATTCAACGGCTTGTTTTGAACTTGAATACACACAACACAAAGACAGCTAAATACAATGAACCAATGACGACTGAATAGCATAGCCAATTTATCAGGTATTGACAAATTGATGGATCGATCTCGCATTTCAAACAGCAACTGCTTGAAACTAATATAATAAAACATCTACGTGTAGCAATAAACCAATATAGATCCAGATTCTGGACCAGTGTCTCTGACAGTTACATCCTTACCAGGATCAACGACATCAGTAGCAAGCTGAGTGTACATGACTACACAATCCACTAGTATCTATGAAATTCACTGCATTTCTCACCATAGGAACCATCTATCTTAATCATCGTGCAATTCACATTCCACAATATAACTCACACACCTACTCTCAATAGCAATCTACAAATCAAGCAACAGTGACGGGTTTTCAGGGATGGCGTACCTTTGCTGGCGCTGATGAGGAAGTAGCCGTCGGGCGTGACGGGGCTGTAGAAGAGGTCCACCACCGGGCGCGAGTGCCCATGGCAAACCATCGGCACCGCCACCTTCTTCTTGTCCATCCCTCCGCCTCTCGGGCTCTCGCCAATCTTAAGTTCCTAACCTAGCTTCAACACCTCACCGCCACCGAGCACAACCTAAAACAGTGTGGTGCACTAGCCCTAGCCCAACTTTTTTTTAAAAAAAAAAAGAAGGGGGATCAGGGTTAAATTGGGGTCCGTGCCGGATTGGATGATCCAGATCTGTGGTTTGATTTGTTATTTGTACACAGAAATTGTTCCAGGTGTTGATTTGCGCAAGTAGCGGGAGTCGGGCTCCCGGCTCGCCACTCCGGTCACCGCTCTCGTTTACACTGAAATTTATTTTCATGCCAACGCACATAAATCCTTTTTTACATGTATAACTGAAAATGTTTCCAACGAACACTAAAAATGTAATTTAATAAACGATTCTTCAATTATTCTTTTCGGGCAAATTCTTCAAATAGTAGAAAATCAGCACGTCAGTTATTGTACACAACTACACAAGCAGGCGGCAGACGACGTTCCATTTTCCTCAGCTGAACCTTGCAGCGTTGCTTGGTGCAGTTTTCAGGTTACAAGTGCAGAAGAATGTCACAGTATCGCATTGGTTTCTATGTTTGTAAAAAAAAAAAATAGGTTTATAAAAAATAATAGCAACATTTATAACTCTATAATAAATTTATTGTAGAAATATGTTTAACGATTAATTTAATAATACTAATTTTATATCATAAATATTAATATTACTCTATATATATTTTAGTTTAAAAAATATTTGACTTCTTAGAAAAGTCGTAAATGATACTCTTTGTAAGATGGAGGGAGTAGAATCTAGACTATGTCCCTTAAAAAAGTGGGTCTTAGATTAATGGTCTTTTTTCTGAATTTTACTCTATGGCCCTGAAATGAATTTGCTTTTGCTCTATGGTCTTCCGTCCGTTTTGGACAACTAACAGTGTTAAGTCAGGGATAAAAAGACCGTTTTACCCCTAGTGAAAAAATAAAATGTGAAATTTTATTTGATTGTTTTATATTTGGAGTAATATTAAGCAAATAAATTCACACATAATCACATGTAATATATATGTCTATATGTGGTTATATGTGAATTTATGTGATTATGTGTGAATTTATTTGCTTATTAATATTACTCTAAATATACAACAAACAAATACAACTCTGCATTTTATTTTTTTTACTAGGGGTAAAACGGTCTTTTTACCCCGAACTTAACACCGTTAGCTGTCCAAAGCAGACGGAAGGCCATAGAGCAAAAGAAAGTTCGTTTCGGGGCTAGAGAGCAAACTTCAGGAAAAAAAAAAGACATAAACCGAAGACTTATTTTTTTTAGGACTATAGAGCTAATTCTCCCATGTTTATTTATGGTATAGGTTATGATTTTCTGTATTCCTTATTTAAAAAGTTGTATTCTTCTTATATTATTTAACCATGATACAAATATTATACAGAGATTAAAATTGTCGCCATATTAGTTTTATTATGTCCGTGCACCAATCAAACACATTTTCTCTAGACTTACCTAGTCAGGCAATATCAACGACCTTCTAAATAATTTGTAGGAAATATTTGTTGTTAGGACAGCTTGCTCGTACCTTAACCAAGGAGGCTCACGAAAGAATATTATATTATTAGAGAGAGTGAATAGCCTAATTAAAAACATCTAGCGGAGCATAATAGTAGGCAAAGTAGTTAGATACAAAGGGAAAAAATACAACTAGCTATGTATTGTGGGAGTGTATGCTATGCAAAACTACTAGCTATGTAAACTACGCAAACTCTAATCTAGCGTGTATGATTCTAATCCGATGGTTTCAAATGGAGGTGGGACATTTTTTCACTTAAGCCCTCCCACCATCCCCTTGAAATCACTTAAACCCTCCCCGCGGGCCGCGGCGCGAGAGGTCCCTCGGCGCCGCCCGGCCATCTCCTCCTCCCCGGGCTCGTCGCAGCGAGCAGCGCCCACGGCGGCTCTGTAATGGCGACTCGCGACTCGTCATCCTCTCCCCTCGGTCCGCGACGTGAGAGGTCCTCTCCCCTGGGGCCGCGACGCGAGAGGTCCCTCGGCGCCGCCCGCCCGTCTCCTCCTCCCCGGGCTCGTCGCGGCGAGCAGCGCCCACGGCCGCTCCGTTACGACGAGTCGCGACTCGTCATCCTCTCCCCTAGGTCCGCGACGCGAGAGGTCCCTCGGGCGCCGCCCGCCCGTCTCCTCCTCCTCGGGCTTGTCGCGGCGAGCAGCGCCCACGGCCGCAGCCGGTCGGTCGTACGGCAAGATGGAGCGCGGGAACGCCCCGGCCCATCCCCTCGACGTGGCCGTGGCCGTGCTGGTGCCGCCCTTTCCTCGGCGTCGTCCCATCTCCGCAGAGTTTCAGTTTCGTCAGAGTTTCAGTTTCATCAGAGAACGTGTATAGCTTAGTTTCAGTCTCTGAACGTGGGCGACGAGGAGGACAGCTGGGACTTCTAGGATTCTGGCAACCCGTGTGCCATGAGAAGAAAAGCAATGACTCAATTGCCAAGGACTGATCTGGGTGCGTGACCGAGAACTACCAAGATGGAAACCTTCAGACCACAGCCAAACAGCCATGATCAGTGAATTCGTTCCAATGAATTGGACATTTAATTTCAGCTTCAGCCCTTACTGGAGTTCTACAATGGGCATGACTGTTGATTTGTTTTCGCATGACTGTAGTATGTGAGTGGTTGTGCCTATGAGGCTATGACATTTGCCGCAATTGGTACATAGAGGGCTTACAATTTTCCACAACTTCTTTTGTACTTGATTATTTGTAACTAAACAAATTGTGCATACATACCTGGTTGTAAATACAATGGTATATACATTTCCAGTGCTAGTCATTCAGAATGTAGCTACAAATTTTGATTGTGCATACAACCGCACACGGTTTATGTACTCAAGTCTCAACAAAACAGTTTGACCTTGTGCAAAATGTATCAGGTAGCATCCGTATATCGGCCTGCCCTCGTGCAATGGACAATAGTTAACTGCAAATAATTCTCAGAATTGCAAATTTACTTGGACAATGGTTCTTTCGAAAAAAACAAACAAACTATGTATACGAAAATATCAGCCAACAACATTATTTGGACAGTTGCGTGCATCATGACTAGCAACTTGTTTACATTTTCCACATTTTTGTTTACCCTGTCCTTCACTTTCAGCATTCTTCTCCTTGCCCTGCTTAAGTCTTTTGCACCTTCCTTTGGACTTCACATCGTTTGGTGGATGTATATCAACTTCAGTTGGAATTGTGTTACCAAGAAAGTGTCATATTCCACCTGTTTATCAACTCTCACAGCAGGTGTGATTTTTTGGAGATGTTCTACTAGACTGGATAAACTAGAATACAAAAAATTCATCCCTTGTTCTGAGTTCTTTGCCATTTGGATAAGATCTTCAAACTTGTTGCATGATTCTGAAATCTTTTTATGCATTGCCAGCTCCATGGGATCCTTGGGCTTGTCATCTAGTAGGTTCCCTTCCTCATCAAAGAATAGTTCCCTATAAAACGAAACAAAAGGATTGTTGGCCTATAAAGAAGGAAACATAACAAGCAACCATACGAAAAAGACTCAGTACATACTTTTTGCATCCACTACTACAGGAATCTTTACCGCAGCGGCCAGAATGGGTTTACCGCAGCGGGCAGCAGCGTCCGCTTGCGCTGTCACGCTACGGTAAAGAATCGCTTAACCGCAGCGGGCAAAAGGGGCCGTTGCGGTATATCTATTTACCGCAACGGGCAACATAAGGTGCCTGCTGCGGTAAATGGATATACCGCAGCGGCAACTTTACAGCGTCCGCTGCGGTAAAGTTTAGTTAACCGCAACGCGCATTTAAATTGCCCGCTTCGGTAAATAGTTTTCAAAATAAAAAATAAAAAACAGAATTCAAATAATTCCTAGAATTTGAATTCAAAACATTTTCAGATTCCAGATTTCATATATATGCAGCAAACATTAATATAAATCCTCCAAGCATTGCACATCACATAATACACAGTTTTCAACATCCATATACACATCACATCATTCCAACAAGTCATTTTGAGTTACATTTACAAAATCATCTAAGAAAAGTCCACAGGTCGTTTGTAATCACTTGGACGCAGCAGAGTCGTTCATTTCCTAAGCCTCTCGTACCTGGGTTTGGTAGCTAAGGGAGATTCTTTGTCGAAGAATTGTTCTCCTTCGAGGACGCATTTCTCCATGACGAACTTACAAATTTCCGCCTGAACTTTCTTGAAGGATGGCTTGTAGGTGTTCACCCAATATTTTACTCCTTCCTTGAGCTTCTTCCAGCTTTGAGTGTACTCCCTGCACTGCCTCAGGTGCTCGCAGGTGTACAAGCCACATGCCTTGGATCCAAGCGGTTGTTTGGCGCACTGAACGATCGTTATAGAAGCTTTAGAACAAACACATATGGAAACAAAGCACAAATGAACTTTGCAATTACTTTACGTACCGGGAAGTCGCGTCGGATTTTGATGTGGTCGGTATTGTTCTCCTTGCAACTATCGGTCCTGCGATCCCAGCATTCGGGATCCTTCAAGTACTTCTTATAAGCCCTGCACAAAATGTAATAGAGTTAGACATGTTTTGAATAATAACGATAACAACCGTAAAAGATGAAAATGCTTATTGACTTACACTTTCAAGCAATCTTCAAATGTCTTGTATCCTGCTTTGTTTATTGTCCTCAACGAGTCAAATACGACCGCTCTGCCATCTTGAGGATAGATGAGATATGCAATCCAATGGCCCTCGAGGTCGTTGCTACACGATTCAAACAACTATTGGTTAGGATGATTACAAAGCTTGATCCTACCCACTTCGGATCTCTAAGTGTAGCAAGTCTCGTCGATGCAAACTACACATCCAGTCTTCCCTTTGATCTGCCCCGATAGTGAGAAGAGACCGGGGTAATCAGTGATGGTGACAAAGATGATGGCTTTAAGTGTGAAGCTCTGCTTTTTGTATGCATTCATCATCTTGACCCCAACATCGAATAGCATCTGCATTTCCTCCATGACCGGCTCTAGGAGGACATCTATATCATTGTCGGGTTGCCTCGGTCCAGAGATAAGCATCGACAAGATAAGGTACCTGCGCTTCAGACACACCCAGGGAGGTAGGTTGTAGATGCTGAGGACGACTGGCCAAGTACTGTGCGATCTGCTTAGCTCACCGAACGAGTTCATCCCATCGGTACTCAGCGCGAACCAGACATGTCTGGGCTCGTCACGAAACTCAGGGTACTCCTTATCGAAATCCTTCCACTGTTGTGCGTCGAAGGGGTGTCGTAGCTTGCCATCGTTCTTGACCCGGTCAGGAGATGCATGCAATGACATCAGCTTCGCATCCTCTGGATTCCCAAACAGTGCACGTAGATGATCGACCACAGGTAGGTACCACACAGATAGCGCGGGGCTTTTCCTCAGCGTGTAACCTTCTTCTTCCTTGTCTTGCTGAGCCGAGATCTGCTTGGCCGCAACACTGGGCTTCTTCTTCTTGTTATTCGGAAGAATGTCATCTGCATCCACGCGGCAACCAACATTCCTCTTGTACCGATTGAATCCACAGTGTGGACAACTAGTCATGTTCTCATACTTCTCGCCCCGATACATGATGCAGTGGTTAGGGTAGGCATCAAACTTTCTAACTTTCATCGCCACTGGACGGATCAGCTTCTTCGCTCGATATGTATTAGCTTGCACCTTGTTACCTCCGGTAGGGTACGTCGTAGAAAGGCAACTTAACAGCTCGTTGAAGCCAATGTCTGACCAACCATGTCGAGCCCTCATCATCAGCATATGGAGGTTGAAACGGAGAGTCGTGCACCCCTCCGGACATTTTCCACCATCCTGGTACAGAGGATCAATTGTCGCCTGCTTCATCTCCCTAAAATTCTCCAACCACTTTGGGTTGCCAAACATAACATCATCCTCGTCGATGTGGTTGACTAGATCCTCAAAGAGCTGGACATCTTCGAGTTCCCTCAGAGTAGCATCTTCAGTAGTGTCACCGTCGTCGGCACCATCATCTGGAATGTTCTCGAACAGTTCTTCAACTATGATGTAGTCACGAGAATTGTTCCCGTCGTCGGTGGTGGCTGGCACTAGAACGGAAGGTGGTGGTGGTCGAACATGATCTTGGTTGTTCACCGTCGCCGTCGACGAGCTCACTCCAAATACACCGCAACTTGCATCAAGACTTTGTTCACCATGAGAAGTCCAAACCGTGTATCCCTCCATAAACCCGTTGACAATCAGATGTGATTGCACCGTACCATCTGGGTAGCCTCTGAGGTTCCGGCATTTAGAACATGGACATACGGTTGTCGTCCGCTTCAAACTAGCACGATGGTCCTTCGCAGCTGCCATAAACTTCCTCAATTCTCTAAGGTACTGAAGATCAAGCACTCTATCAATGTGGTACATCCATTCGGACCTGTCCATCGTAGCTTAACGCACGACAAAACAACAAAGTGCTATATAAAAAAATAGATCTAATACTTCATGAATCTAGACACACATGATGAGACATATCGCACTAAAAAGTGAGAATAAAAGAGAGAAATAGGTGTGTGGAAGAGCAATCATGTACCTCTTACTGTCCTCTCCTCCCCCAAATCAAAGCTCTAAAACTCAATTTGATGATTTAGTGAAAAAAATCAACAATAACTCTGCCCCCAACAATATGAGAGATCAAGACGTACAAAACTTTAGCCACATCGATGAATCTAGATTAAAAAAACACATGTTTTATATGATCTAGTACATGTATCTATGAAGAATCTAGACTAAAAACACAAACTAGATCTAGATCCATACATGGTGGATCCCATGGATCTAGATCTAGATCCACATGAGGAATTGCACTAAAAAGAGAGAAAACGAAGGAGAAAGAGGGGTGGAAGAGCAATCATGTACCTCTATTCGTGTCCTACTCCCCCAAATCAAAGCTCTAAAACTGAATTTGAAGATTTGGTGAAAAAATTGGGCAAAACCTCCCCCCACGTTTTGCAAGAGGAGAAGTCGTGGGGAAGAAGGAGGGAGGGCTGCTAGTATATATAGGAAGGGTATAACCGCAGCGGGCAACTTAATATGCCCGTTACGATAATAAGTATTTACCGCAGCGGGCGGTTTATGTGGCCCGCTGCGGTAAATGGAATATCCACAGCGGGCAACACAGTGACTAGCTTCCCAAGTTGGCCACCGGTTTACCGCAGCAGACACTTAAGATGTCCGCTGTTGGGCGTCAAATGCCATCGCTGCGGTAAATCAATCCTGTAGTAGTGATCTTGTCTCCCATCTCTTCATAAAATAAATTTGATGGTACCTCAATCTGCTTCTCGACTCGAAGAACTGCCTTCTTTCGCTCAAGCTGTGCCACAAACATTTGTGCATCTGCATCCTTGATTTTTTCCTAAGGTCACTGAAATAGTTTTGCAAATCCCTCTTTGTGCACCCAACATTCTCAAACCCATCCTCACTGACATGGAGAAGTCGATATGCTTGTGTTGTGCCAATGCTAGCCTTATGACAATTGAACAAAGTACTCTTTGCTCTCTCACTGACATTTCGGTTGGATCGTAGCAAATGCCTCTTATCGGGCGACACAAAACCATGGTTGTGCGCCTCAACCATTGAATATATTTGATATTTCTTATCATTTGAAAGCCCATGTTTGGTTTTGAGTAATTGATGAAACCTATGTGCTAACCCTTTAACTAAGTGTATGATCAAGATAGGGTGGTTCACCTTAAGACATGAAGCTAGATGAAGGATCGTGATGGATCAAGTGCTCCATGACTAAGGAAAAGAAGAAAGAGAAAAACAAAATGGACCCAAGGCAAAGGTATATCCATAGGGCCATTTTTGGTTTAGTGATCAAGACACTATAGAGAGTGTGATCACATTTAGGATAGATAGCCGTACTATCAAGAAGGGAAAACTCGTTTCGATTACGGTTATCATGTGCCACTAGATTTGCATTGCATCCATATAAAATAAACCTAAGTGACACAAATAAGTAAAGTAAAATCCATGAAAATATATTGTAAAGGCTAACATAGGTGAACAAAGGTATGGATCACAAGGTGTTAGCACATGGAAGCTTGGAGAAGAAGCAGAGGCTCGGTTTGGCACTCAGACAAGCTCCGGACGAAGGGTCCGCACGCAGGCAAGAGGCCGTCCGGACCAATGGACATGCGTCCGGTTGCATACCCTAGCCTCGGCCTCTCTGGACAGGGGGTCCTGACGCTAAAGAGAGTCCAGACGCTGACTCCGGTCATGCGTCCGGAGCTCAGCGCTCTCTGTACTCCTCTCTGGTGGATTTATCCGGACGCAAGGCATGGTCCGGACCGAGGACACCGAACGCGTGTCCGGACTCAGGGGGCTCTCTGGACCCTCTCTGCGTAGAGTCCGAACGCAGAAGAAGGCGAGTCCGGACGCTACTGTTGCATGCGTCCAGAGGTGGCACGTCAGCAGCAGACAGGGCGCCAACGGCAGGATTTGAAATGGAGAAGGGTCCGGATGCAAGCGCGTTTGTCCGGACCCCCCATGCAAAGTGCGTCCGGAGGTCTGCAGAAAGTGGAAATGAGGAGCAAAACGGCTAGCTCGATGGTGGTTGCTATTTAAGTGGTTTGACCGGCTCCTAGGGCTCACTCTCGCACCTCCTATTCATTTGACATACTTGTGCTTGCTTGAGATAGCCCCCAACTCACTCTCTTCACTCTTGTTGCATATTTGTGAGAGTTTGAGTGAACCAAGTGCATTGATCTTTGCATTGCATCTTAGTGGCACTTGGTCATCGTCATCGCCGCGTGGTTTCTTGTTATTCTTGGTGTTTTCCAACACCTAAACGGCTTGGCGATTGTGGAGAAGTTTCAGCGCAATTGGTGATTGTTTGCGGCCGGCTTCGGTGATTGTGAGAGGGCTTGTACCCACCTCGGTGGAGCGCCAAAGGGTAACTCTAGTGGATTGCTCGTGTCATTGAGTTACTCTCATTTGGGTGGATTCTTGTGGCGCCCGAGTTAGTGGGCTAGGTTTGTGAAACACCTATTAGCCACCGAATCACCACTTGAGTAGTCGACACAACAGGGACTAGCTTGGTGGCAACCAAGTGAACCTCGGGAGAAAAATCATTGTGTTCATCTTGTCTCCCGGCTACTTATTGGTATTCATTGTGATTGGTTCATCCTATTGACATCCATACATCACAAGACATCGGTATAACAATCACCTCCTCTCTTGCATTTATATTCTTTTATATCTTGTCTAGTTAGCTTGCTAGTTAGCTTCGTTAGTAGTTGTTCTTGCTAGCTTGTGCTAAGTGTTTTAGGTTCTTGCTATTGATTGATAAGCACTTAGCTAACTAGATTTGCTTTGGATAGGTGGCTTTGCACCCCAAGTAGAGTTAGAGCAAAAAGCTTCGCTTAAGTGTTATCTAACCTTTTGCTCTAGTGATTTGTAGAATTTTATTAGGCTATTCACCCCCCCTCTAGCCATCTAGGACCTTTCATCATTGTCAAGCTTGACAGCAATATGTGTCTGACAACCACATCTGGTTTCCATCACATTTGGTGACTTTCTTTTTTTCCCGGATTCAGCACTAACTTTTTTTATGCTCTCATGTCTTTACCCTTCCCTTGAACAAATAAACCGCTTTAATAATATTTGATCATTTTCCTTCTTTTGCTGGCCAACCCGAATAGAGAAACCAGCTTCGTGTACATGCGATTTGTAAAATGTTTCCAGATCTGTGAGAGTATCAAAGATCATTCCAACCATAGGCTTCAAATGATCTTTGCAATTTGTGTCCTATACAAATGTAAAATTGTATGACCAACATACCAGACAAACTAGTTCTTTGCAAAAAAAATTCATATGTTCACTGCAACTTACTTCTAAACTCAGAGAATGTTTCGTCTTATGGGTGTGCTTGGCTGCACAAGATGTGCTCCAACTCCAGCATCGACCGCGTCTATCGTGGTTACAGTGTGATCATCAACAGTCTCCATGGTGACCTCCATGACGGAGGTGTCGTAGGGTCTAGGGCTGGTGATGGCTGCCTGTAGGAGTCCTTCACCTGCGTTGGCCGACTCCATGGGGCTAGGGCTGGTGGCGGCTTCCTGTAGGACTCCTCCTGCGTTGGCCGTCTGCATGAGGATGGTGGCGGCTGCCTGTTAGGGTCTAGGGCCGAGCTGGGATGGGGCGACGGCTCCGAGCGGACGTACGACGCCGAGTGGATTTTTTTTTTGGTATAGCAGCTAGAAACTAAAACGTCTTTCTTTCTGGTACTTCTTTTAAACACCATGATGACATGTATTGTGAGACGGAGGGAGTACGTTATTAGAGCATCTCTTAGCCTAAGGGCTCTTTAATTCAACACCCAAAAACCTTTTTTTCTTCTAAGGAAAAAAAAAACGGGCCTCAAATGGTTCCCTATCTGAATTCCCTCAACATACTGTACATGCTTGCTTGTAAATCTCTCCCGTCCCGTGTTCATACAAATCATACTTACAAATCTTCCGTGTTGGCTCGCTCTATCTGCTGGTTTGCCTTAATTTCTCTGTCCCACGCATGTTTTTCCTCAATTTTCCTTTTCTCCGCCGCTTTGCTGCCTGCCTGCCTCTGTCTGGCCGTGCCCTAGCCGCTTGCAACTTTGCCGTGCTGGTGGGGTTATGTGGAGTACAAAGCCAAATACCAGATACCAAGGAGTGCTATGGAGATACGTGCGCGTATTCACTGCAGTGCGATTAGCATCCCTCCGCCGGCCACAAAATCATGTTTTAGTCCTTTCGGCTAGTGCATGCACCAATCAACTGGTGCAGCGACGGTAATACTATTGCATGCGTTGCTTTGAGTCGAGAGTCCGGAACAATTACTACAAGTTGGTACCACTGCCCGCCTCCTATTGTGGTCGATTTCAAAAACTAGTGTACACCAGATAAATCGGTCTGGAGGGAGTATCTATAAGGATCCAAATATGACCTTTAGAAGGGAAGCAGCGCATGAGATTTCCTAGGAGGAAAAACTCTGCTAAATAGGGCCTTTGGGCTTTGGCACGAATATATTTATCTTACTATAAATTTTGTATTTTTGTCTTTATTTTAGGAAGCACAAGCTAATCAGAGCTAGGGTAAAGCTATAGGGAGCTTAAGCAGAGTCGGAGCTTCAGCACATAAATGCAGGGAGGAGGGCCAAGAAGGTTTTCATCAAAGAAATTAGCCAACTATTAGGCATTAGCTGTGTGTGATCTAAAGCCCGTGCACGGACCACAAAAATTGAGTAGAAACACGTACACTAGCTTGAAAGCTGAAGGAGTTGTAATAATTGTAAAATAGGAGACCTGTCTGTCGGTGTGGCACGTACTGATCCAAAAAAACCAAAACGAAATCGGGTAGCGGCTACTTATTGGAAACAAAAGCTGGAGATACACAAGCCCACATGAGCACAAGCCCTGGCGTAGCTCCTCTCACCTCCACATGCAACTGCACATGCGAGTGCCTGCGCATCTGTGATCTGCCCCGCTGCCTCCTTTCGATGAGCTCCCAGCCTCCAGCCGGGCACATGATCAGCTGATCGCCCGATAAGCCAGCGCAGGCGCGTTCACACTCACATGCTGGCCGGAATCGCATCCCGGCCCGGGGCCGCTCCTGCGTGCATGTCTTGCTCTTGCCGACCAACTGTGCATTGCATTACATTACAGAAGAGCTCGTTTCTAATTAAGCCAAGCGCATCGCATCAGGATGCGCCCTAGTGCTTTGCAGGTGTAGAAAGATCATGGCTCTGAGAGTCTAGCAGAGTGATCAAGATACGTCAGTGAAAATTTTGGATGTTAAACTTACTGCATGAGCAATCAGCGAGTACTACAGGTGAATTTCAGTGCACGCATGATATGGTCGGTGGATGCATGGAACTGATGGAACAAAGGTCTTTGGCATCGTCAGTCCCTCTCCCTCACACATGGATCAGATCGAGTCCCCATAATTGGCCATAATAGGGCAAAACTGCCACTTCCACACATGTTCAGAGAGCAAGCAAGCAAACTAATCACGAAAAAGGCTCAGATTGTCTGCCGCGCGCGCTGCTTTTGATCTGCAAACCGCTGGCTTTTTATTTATATTGATCATGAACAAGACAGCAAGTGTCACCGAAAACTGAATTCTGAAGCAGAACTCACGATGATGTTGATCTGCACTGTTACTGTAGAAATTGTCCCAAATTGTGAAACTGAGAACACCTGTAAAGGCATCGACAAGGCAAGGCCTTCTCCACTTTGAGGATCTCATCTTATGCCAGGTCACTCGATCATGAGCCTATTTCACTTCAGATCTACCTATACCTATCTAAAGCCAGACACCTCCTATAATGCCCGAAAGTTCTGCATACTTCGTCCACAGGCAGTCATCATAACATCTAACATGTATGGCGAAACTAAACCGAAAATGAACAATACCGACATGTCGAATTTTTTTTCTTACGGTTTGTCACTGATTCATGACGCAAACTTCAGGAGATTGACTGATCCAAAGGAAAAAAAAAACAATTCAGAACTGAGGTGGAATCTTGCTCCAACATATTATAAGCCGAGCCCCGCAAATTGATCGCATTTTGTTCCCGCAATAAGAAGCGTTACTGATTCATCCCGAACATGGACTCATGTTCTTGACTCTGCCAGATCATGAAGACCGCACGTTGCAGGCTCTGACGACATAACTGAACCTTGCAGACGCAACGCCTCAGGCCGGGGTGGATGGTGGAGTCACTGAAGGCGATCAAGTACATCGACGGCGACAGCTTCGCGGTGCCGCGGGGTCGGCGCGCGGTGGAGCTGCTGGCGGGGAGGGAGAGCGCCATCGCGCAGGTGATCCGCACCGTGCCTGGGCGGCAGTACGCGCTGTCCTTCACCGTCGGCGACGGCAGCAACGCCTGTCGCGGGTCGCTCATGGTCGAGGCCTACGCCGGCCGGGAGTCCACCAAGGTGGCGTACGAGTCGAAGGGGAACGGCGGCGTCAAGCGCGCCGTGCTGCCGTTCCGCGCCGCGGCGCCGCGCACCAGGCTCGTCTTCTTTACCTCCTTCTATAGCACTAGTAGTGATGACCTCAGCTCGCTCTGTGGGCCCGTGCTCGACGACGTCGCCGTCGTCAGCGTGCGCACCAAGCGCGGGTAGAGAGCAAAAGTGCGGGAGGGAGGCGGAGATTTTTTTTTCTTGCTGTTGTTATCGCACGGCAACTACATTCTCGCCTCCATCCATCCACGCGCCGATCCTACCGGAGCCTCCATGTCTCTGTCCCCCAAGAGAAAAAAAGTTAGGTGAGAACCATTCCTACGGGAATATGATAGGGATTATTTAGTTTATATATTGGGTCATGTGTTATTATAACAACACAACTATATTTGTAATATGGTCCACTCGTGAGCTACACATCCCTACCGTGTTGTGGTGAGGACCATCTCTACCCAATTTATTTTGGCCCGCAAGGAGGCGACGAACGGCCTAACACCACGCTTTCCCGGCCGCAGCGCAGCGCCCGTTAGCGGCGAAGAGCAGGTGTAGAGCCTCGAACCCGATCGTGTGAGCACAGAATATGATGATGCCTCAAACCCGACCGAGCCCCTTGTACGTTTATTTTATTAGAGGATATAAAAGCCCATCCTTGAAATGGAGGCCCGATCGAGTTAGGAAAAGTCCTATTCCTCAAAGAGGAGCCCAATAGGAGAATGGAGGCCCATCCAAAAATGTGCACCCCAGGTTGAGCGCACTTGATCCATCTGCTTCAAGGCTCATCAAGTCATCGTGTATAGACCATAACATCGGCCAGCCCATTAGGTCCATGGGCCTTCTTTTTCTGTCTATTCCTTATTTCATTTCATTGATGAAGCACAAGGCAAGCCAGGGACTCGAGCCTCCCTGCCGCCGTTCTATGGAGCCAATCTCAAGTCATAAAAAATATCTCATGCCCCCTGCAAATTTACAACCATGGAAGGTTGAAACTAGGAGCTACAGGTAGAAAGTTCTAAACGAAAACCCCCTCCCAATAATTATTTCCTAGATATGTTCCTAGTTGATTAGACATCCTTTTAAGGGTATGTTTAGATTAGCTAGAACTGTAGTGCTAAAAGTTAGTTCAAATTAGCTTAAGTTAGCTAGCTAGTTGGCTAAGAACTAGTTGTAAGCTTGGCTAACAAATTAGTTCACTCATTAGCCCCCCTTTGGATGGGCTATGTTAGTTTTTAATTGGCTAATAACAATTAACCTTTGATATCAAAACAAGCCTTAATTATTGTCACATGTCAAAATTCCTCTTCCAATAAAAAAATCAGATATCTTACACCATAGGCTATCATCAAGGTATTGGATAGTTTTTGAGTTAGATATCTCATTTTTTTTACTATAATATCTAGTTTTGTGGTTGAAATACGAAACTTGTGGTTGAAATAGTTAGAAGGATGTCCAATGTATACTTCCTTTTGTTTCACTGTTTAGCAGTTTCTTCCCATCTTTGTTTTTTAGCTTAGAAATTTTTGTGCTTTTAAATTATTCATTCATTCAGGATCATTAGTTGTTTTGTTTTTGCGAGGCTCAAGAATATGCACCATATATTCCAAGATCCACCGTTACACGTCCAGTCAAGATGTCCTGGAATTAATGGTCATCTTTGTTTTCATCACATATATAAAAACTCGGGTAATGGAGGGTTAGACAATGCAGGGTAGGCGAGGAGGTTTTTGTCAACATCGCCGACTAGAAATTGGCTCTCAGGCCTTTGAACCTTGGTCATAGGAGACGCCCTTCAGAGGCTTACCAATTGGTCTAGCAGTTGGTGGCTTTCATCACCTATATATTCTAAGCACCTTTTAAATGGCCCTGACGTTTAACTTTCAATGGACCTTTTAATAAAGATGGACATCTTAAGAAGTTCACCTCCAAAAAAACGAGTCGTATTTTCATAGGTGCACCTCTTGAAAAGTGCTTTGTTATAATCAATTCTTAGAAGCAATCATTTATCAAACTGTCACTGTAATAACCGATAGTCTCTCAAGTTAACGCATTAGTTACTATATCTCAGAAGACAATGTCAATTTATACAAGCACATGTCTGCTGAAATCAATTGTGTAGTAGTCATATACTCTCTCTATTCTTAAATATATGTCTTTCTAGCTTCTCAAAAAATAATTTAGATTAATTTTATATAAAATACTAATATTTATGGAGCATAAATGATATCATTGGTTTAAATCTAGTTTTTAATAAATTTATTTGATGATATAAATATTGCACATATTTTATATAAATCTAATTAAAGTTGTGATAAAAAAACTCGAAAAGATGGATAATAAGTGACCGATAGAGTATACTAGCCTGTTTGCTTGGTCGTTTCGTGGCTGATAAGTTAGCTTTGACTATTTTTTGCTATTTTTTGTGAGAGAAAAACACTATTTTGATAACTGATAAGTCGACTGATAAGCCAAACGAACAGTTGTTATTTATACTGCATGCACATTTGTACGACCCACGTTGGGCCACGCACGCATGTACTGATGCACACCTTCAGTTGACGACGAGTACATAGACGACCCACACTGCCACACACGGCGCGCGCGCGGCTACACGTACATAGTCAAAGACACACAGCACGACACAGTCACGTCACTCACTCACACATGACAGACACATGCAGAAACGACGTGCCCCGCGCCACTTCGTATGTCGAAACGAAGTTAATCGGTGGAAGTGACGAGACGTAGGAGAAAAGTTGATGACAAGTGCGTGCGTCTCCGACACCGCGGCATGGATGGACACGTACAGCTGGTACCGACCCTGCCGAAAGGGGAAACTCGTATGCTGGTGGTGGCCTCGGCCGGCCAGGGGGCCAAATTGCACTGGCGCTACACCATTCGCGGACCGTGGATCCCGCCGCAACGCATCATGCACGTACCACGAATAATAATGTCCAAGTAGAGACGCGCCGCGCGACACGAAAGCCACAGCCGCCTATCGCGCCGCGTGTCGCGACCGCGAAAGCACGCAGGCAAGCCGGCCCGCCCGGCCGGCCGAACGGCGTCAAATCGATCCGATCCGAACTCCGGCCCATCGATCGGTGTCCGCCGAGTTTATTGTTTGGGCCGCACCCGCCCCATCACCGGCGATTGATTTCTGACCCCTGGGCATCCAGGCCTGGCCTCAGGTTCAGCCTGCCGTGGACATCCAGAGAAAACAACACGCGTCTCTGCATCACACACAGGACCGTCGTCAGGGGACTTTTTTTTATTATTTTTAATCATTTTTATTAACTAATTTTATTAATAAACTGATTTTTTTTATTTTTGAATCTAACCTGTTTGGCCGCGCCATGGATGTCTGGCGCGGCGAAATCACGCTGCCGCGCCATGCATGACGGCACGACAGAGGTGATGACTTAGCATACCCCGGCGCGGGCATGCTGACTCAATGAGGTGACGTGGCGGTCACGCCGCGCCACCATGCATGGCGCGTCATGCTGACTCAATGAGGTGACGTGGCGGTCCTGCCGCGCCACCATGCATGGCGCGGCAGTGACGCGTCACGGATCTTGGCGCGGCAAGGCGATATACAGACCCCGACCCTCTTCCAGACGCTGACTCCTCCCCATTTGTTCCCCTCCTCTCTCTCGGGTTTTTCTCCTCTTTGCCCAATTTTTAGAATCACTTAATTCAACCGTAAATCTTTTGATTTGATCCATTCAACTTCAAGAGCAAGGTATCATATCTCTTATCTATTGTTTTTTCGCATTGATTTGTTATATATGATTTGTATTTTGTTAACCTAGCAATGTTAATAGTTATGGTTTGAATAATTTTTGAATTGTTGTATAGGATGCCACGACGTGGTAGAGCTATTAAACCTAGGTAATCTCACTATACTTGTTGTATTTCTTTCGACTAGTGTGTTGTGTTTTCTCATGAGGTAAATATACCAAAATTGATTTAATTGTAGAAAGAGTACGAAGGGTCCGTTGACTGGAAATGCATTTGACCCTAAGCCTTTGCCTACTGGTGTTCCGGTTTCCATGTGCTTTTGCAGTGATGCTTGCAAGGTTGAGATTTCCGAGGACGAGCAAACAACAACGGTATTGGATGTGTGCTAATTTTGTCTTTCCGCCTACGCTTGAACAACGCCGTACTAACTTAATGGTGAGAACTTTATCTTATATATCCATCAACTTTGATCATATGAAAGATTGCTTTCATTTCTATTTACCATAACGTTTGCATGTATTACAGACCCCTCCACCGCTATATGACTTTGAGCAGTGAATCGACCCTGAGATCAAGGAGTCCGACAAACGTCTTCTGCAAGGTATGAAGGACTGAGACGCGGAGCGTCGAGTGGCGTATGAGAAGATACTGAAAGAGGAGGCAGCTGAGAAGGAGCACAAGAAAGAGGAGGAAGAGAGAAGAGGTGCAGCCTACAGGGAGGAGAGGGATAAGAAGATTGAGCGCGTCCGCCGCGCGAAAGCAGCTATGGAGGATAATCCTGATGCTCTGAGGAAGGGAAAGTGGTCCCGTTGCACTCAGTAGTTGTATGTTTGTGGAATGAACAATGTCGTCCATTGTGGCTGTTTTAATCGCTCTGAACTTTTAATTATGTTGTAACGTACTTTGGTATCTTCCTTATCATCACATACTATTCTATTTAGACAAATGTTCTTTTTGAACGAATTAGTGCATTACAAATTTCAACTCACACAGTACAATGAACTGACATGTGAGAATATGTACTAAACAAGAGTACATATTTCTTTTGATAAACCTAACATGCCTTAGGTAAAATAAACCGTACAAATGAGAAAACATTGAAATGACATGTGAGAACAAGTAACAAACAGGGTTACAGATGTTCTAAACTAATCCTAACATGCCTTAGATAAATGAAATAGCAATGACATATCCAACATAGGCAAGGTCTAGTAGTGCTCCCATATAGCGAACTGTGTTGCACCTTCTCCACAATATCCACCTAGTGTTTGTGGAGGCGATGGCGGTGGCGGTGGTGGTGGTGGTGGTGGTGGCGGTGACAGTGGTCCCTTCTTCCTGTGACAAAGGCATGTACAACCTGGATCGGTGCACAGTGTCTCCTGTGAACTCGGACTGTTGTTGCCATCGTCTTCGTCTTTGGCTTCGTAGTGGCCAAGGTCCCTTTCCAGATCTTGGATGCGATGCTCTAGGTAGTACATGTATTGTGCATGGGGAGAAATAGGTGGAGGATCCACCCACCTAACGAACCCACAGTTTTCTTCGGAGTTAGAAGTCTGTAATAAAAGTGTCGTGTTAGTTGTGAAGCCACTAAAAATAAAAACAATGAATAGCAATAGCAATAGCAGTTACCAATGCTCGTGGGCATTTGAAGAAACGCCGACCTCCGTCAATACCTTCTAGAAACATCTGCACTAAACAATCCTCACCATGCATTGATCTTGGCCAGTCTTCTCTACGGTTATCGTAGGTTCTGAGAACATTGTCTCCACGAAAATCATATTTGCTATCCTCTGGAAAAAGATAATCTGGTTCTGGAAAATAATCGGGACCAATTGTCCCCTCCTACACAACTGGGGCTCCCTTCCCCTTTCCCCTTCCACTGCTCGAACCCTTCCCTCTAGACGAACCTCCTCCTGACATTTCTACTCTTCTATCTAGCTGAAGCCCTTCCCTCTAACTGAAGCCTTTGCACAAGAGCTTACTCTTTTCAGCAATGCATACATGAACAGGTATATATAGGTGGAGAGAGGTCTAGTAACTTTTGCATTGTTACACAATTTCTCTCAGAATTCTACATTTCACTCCAAAGCCTACAAGTGCTCAGAAAAGTCTACCAAATACTGAAAACCTTTAACTGCTCTGAAGAGCCTACCCTAAAACTGAAAAGACTACGAAAACTGAAAAGTCTACGAAAACTAAAAAGCCTACAAAAAACTAAAAAGTCTATGATCTACTGAAAAGCCTACGAGACACTGAAAAGCCTAGTCTATCACTAAAAAGCCTACGCTCTAAAAAGCCTACGAGACACTGAAAAGCATAGCCTATCACTAAAAAGCCTACGAGACACTGAAAAGCCTAGCCTATCACTGAAAATCCTACACATTTTCTGAAAAGTGTTGTCATCACTGAAAAGCCAACACAATTTCTGAAATAAAGTGAAAATAAAACAAAACTTTAAGTGTGCTCTCAGGCGTGGCAAAACTGCTCACAAACTGCCAAGCCTGCTGGGCAAAACTAGGCCGGTTTCTGGGCTCCCAGGCCTGCTGCGCCATGGCCCATGGCGCGACAGGATTGCCGCACCATGGGCCATGGCGCGGCAGGCCTGGGAGCCTAGAAACCGAACCAAATCAGTTTTGACAAGCAGACTTAGCAGTTTTTGACAACCAAACCAATTTCAACACATAACTATCACTGAATAAGTCCATGGGCACCGAATACTTCATCACATACTTAATTGATTCGAATAACGATAGATAAATTTTCACATGTCCTTGTTTCGACTAAGATCAACATAACGACAGAAGTGCATAAGTACATAAATTACACACTGCATGAGTCTAACATAACGACATTAATGGTACATCTCCTAAGCCCGGGTCCTAATACTCTAAGCTCCTAGAGTGTACGGATCCCTCCGCCGCCTCCGTCTCCCAGGGTTCGTGTCCAAGACGTTGGCGCTGTATCCAACGTCAGAGCGGTCTCGCCTGTAATTACGCTGCTGATGGTTTGGTCCCTGCATTTTAAAACACAGTTAGTGAGTTATTATTTATTTTTCTTTACAACACGACTATGTATGGACTTATTAGAAAACTTGAATTACCTGTGAGTCCATTTGGGTACCAAGCGGGGCACCACGTAGTTGGGACAGTGGAATCTCCTCCTACTGTGGCCAAGGATCCCATCCGTGCTCATAGACAGAATACCTCGATGCATCGTCGAGTGGGGTGTGCGAGGACCCCCCGGGGGTGTCCTGGGCCCACTGCTGCTGGTGCGAGGACCCCGCGGGGGTGTCTTGGGAGAACTGGTGCTGCGTACCACTCTGGTACCACTGCTGCTGCTGTGAGGACCCTACGGTGCCGTCATGGCACCACTCGTGCTGCTGACTGTGGGATCCTCCTAGCCACTCATCGTCTTCCTCATCATCAGCAGCTGCAGGGCCCTTGCCCGAACGGTCGTGGACGGGTGTGCGCACCTCGGACGTGGCACCAATCACTGGCTGTGAAGAGGTAGCTGGTGTCCTATGTGATGGAGCCGGGTAGTCTGGTGCCTCCCATGGGGTGTCCATACAACTCATCTTCTGAGCTAGCTTCCTGCAACTCTTCTTGACCTTCTGAAAATGGATAAAATGCTTAGAGTTAGATGAAGCTGTAGAGTGTTAGCCATTATTTGTAGTTCGAACAAAGAAAAAACGTGGACCTCCACAAATGCTTCGAGCATGCCTGGGCCTCGCCCTCTCGCCTCGTGTAGAGTATATGCTGCTTCATTGGACATCTTGGCCAGCTGTGTTGCCTGCACAAGAAAGTGTACAACAACACTAGTATTGTAACATTATCTTGAAACTTTATGAATGCATATGAGCCATATTCGATTCAGTATCTTACAATGTGTTGCTGTAGAGGGGTCCTCTGCACCTGTGTCTCCTCCTTGGTGTGTTGGTCGTACACATCCTCGAACATGGTGTCATCATCCTCGTCACTAGTAGTGTCATCCGCGTACGGTGGCCTGATGTGTGTACGCGTTGATCTATGAAGCCACTGCAAATACTGGTCGAAAGTGTTCTGGTCATGAGCTTCGCCATCATCGAAGGGAACAAGTGTCATGTTCGTCCACAGCTGAATGAAGGCAGCGTGCTTCACACGCCGGTCCTTGGTACTGTACCTCTTCTGCCGGTTGTACCTGCAAATATTAGGGTGATGTAAGTACAAATTATCTCATAGTAGGGACGATTGCAAATGGTAGGAATCGAATGTACCCATGCAGCTGTTGATTAGTAGAGTACAACGGAGGCGGTAAACCAGTCTTCTTTCCAAATTGCCTATGAACTCTTATAGGCAGATGCATTTCGACAATGTGGAAGAAAATCAGAGGGCAATCCGTGCGGTACTCTTCCTTCTCATCTAGACAACCCGCACTAAGATACGGAACTAACTCATTTCCTTCCCAAGGTCTCCAATGCACCTGAAATATAAGTGCAGTTAGCTAGTGGTTGTGTAAACCTCAGACAAAAATACAAAATTCATTTCAGTCATACAAACCTGGTGCTGTGTTAGGACATCTAGCAAGTCTGTGTACTCCCTGTACCTGCGATACAATTTCTCTGTAACTACCTCCGCATCCACCCAAATGTATAGAGCGGTAGGCCTAGTGTCTTGTCCTGGCCAGTCCTGCATGTAACAGTTTGAAAAATAAATTAGTTCATTATTATATCAATGGAATGGAAACTTTTAACTAAAAATTTTACTTACAGGAAGTCCATGAATCACTGGTCTACCGACGGGCAACCTCTCCCAACACCAGATCTGCAGGAGGTAAGAGCAACCGCTAATGTTTGAATTTTTGGTGGTGCGCTGACAGGCTTCACAAAGCTGGCGATACGTCCAGGCAAGAACCGCGCTGCCCCAGCTGTACAAGGCAATGTTCTCCCACGGCTGTGACAGTATGTCCAGGAAAATCCAAGAGATGGTGTTTCCCGATGTGTCTGGGAACAAGAACGCCCCAAGAAAGTGTCAAAGCCATACTCTGGCATACCTCTCCACAACCTCCTCAGCGGCTCCTTCTGGCAGGTGTTCGAAGTGGTTTGTGATCCACTTCGAAGAAACACCTGAACTCTTCCTGAAATTGATGAACACTTGAGGTCAGAATAATATAAGAAATGCGAAATACACACATGTGGCTGAATTGATTGGTTCATACACTTACTTGTTTTTCCTGGACACCTCGTCATCAGGTGGCGCGATGCCACAGAACTGTCGATGATGCCAGATACTGGAAGAACTGTCGATGATGCCAGATACTGGAAGACCAGCTATCCGTAAAGCAAAGATAGCCTTGACGTCCTCTAGCGTAAGCGTCATCTCTCCGCAAGGTAGGTGGAAAGTATGTGTCTCTGACCGCCACCTGTAAAAAGGTATATTAGCTATAAATATATATGAGTCAGAAAATATGAGTAGTCAAAGCAAAAAGACTTATACCTATCTGTAAGTGTCGTAAGTAGTGCGTGGTCAAGTGGCGGAAGACCAAGGTTCACAACACGTACTAGGTCGAGGAAGCCAGCTCGCCGTATGTACGGCGTGTAACGCTCGTCCCACCGTTGCGAACGGGCGTGAGTGCGTGGCCTGAGGTGGGTCAACTTGACGGCTCCGACGGAGCCTCGTCAAGTGGGCAGCGCGGTGCACGCTGTCGTACTCCACCTCAATAAGGGGGTACCGCGGGTGCTGCGTGGGAGGAGTCCATCCTGTCATAAATCAATTAAAAGATAGTTAGGACATAAATGATTAAGTATTAAATGACAAGTAAATATAAACTAACAATTCAATACATCTAAACATAAAAAGTTTCTAGTAAACCACCTGTTGCCCTCTAGATGTCTAGGAGGTTTATGTCTGCTAGCTTGTGACCAGGCTCTTTGCAAATGCGGCAAAGATTGTGACAGGTGTCTCGTCAAAGTCACCACCTCCGTACGTATCATTCCCGTATCCTCTCATAGCGTCCATGTCACCCTTTAGTCGCTTCTTCTTCCTCCTACCCTTCCTATCTTCTTCAGCTCTGGATGAGGAGCGTAATCAACACTATGATAAGGTGGCCACTGTGTTGGGTCTAAGTAAGGCTCATAGTTACTCTCCAAGATACGAAAGGTATTCGCCCAAGATACAAGGGTGACATGTACGGTAGGTGCTCGTAATTTTTTCCACGGACCTGGCAAGCGGTGATCATATGACAACAAGGGGCATGCATTATCTGAGGGACGTTGCAGGTGCACTCAACTTTCTGAAGATCGACTCGATAGTTACGACCACCATATTGTTCACCGCCCACTGTTGTGACACCCTTCGATCGTACACTGTAGATATTACATTCATGTCCAAATACCGTTGATCGTACTTTCCTTGACCATTTCTTTGCTTCCTCTAAATGTTCATAGGCTACCTTTCCCTACATACCAAGCTTTTCTTCATTCCTCTGTGCAATCTGCCACCTCAGCACAGAGTATTCATTGCACTTGAGAAAAGAGTGTTCACAATGCCTGATACAAGCAATGACCAACTCCCCTGAATACATTGTTGAATGACTCTGATGCGTTTGTGGTCATAATGCCATACCTGAAACCCCCTCATCATATGCTAACCCACTTTACCTTATATTCCATCTGTGACTCTAGCCATGCCTTACCAGTTTCATTTGTCATTTTGTCTAATTCTCTCTTTGTCTCTTTAAACCTGTACTAGTGTGCGTGCACAACATAGCGCCTTGACCTTAGCACATACCTCCTTGTCTCTATGTCGGCGCCATAGCTGCAAAATGACGTATGCACCATCTATGCACTATGGGAGGGAGGCCATCGATTTGTTCAGCTCTGCATTAAGGATCCCTGCATGACGATCGGAAACCACACATACAGGACCTGTGTACCTAGAACATGAAGTTAAAGTAGTCGCATAAACCATGACCATGATTCATTGTTCTCTCCCTCCACCAAAGCAAAAGCAATGTGGTACTATCTGGTTCTCAGGATCAACACCAGCAGCCATCATTGGTGTGTCATTGTACTTTCCGGTCAGAAAAGTGTCCATCAATAACTACCACTGGCCGACAAAACTGCCATGCATGTTGCGTCTGTGCAAAGAACCAAAAACACGAAGAGTGCATCTTTCCCGAGTTACGTAAACGCATATCTCCCGTGTGTATAAATCATCTCATTCCCGGTTGTAGTAATGCATTGCACATAATATTCTGGGTACTCTATTGTATGCTTCATACCAACTTCCCCATCGAAGAGCAAGAGCAATTTGCTTAGAACGCCAAACTTGTCATACTTGACATTATATGAACAAATCCGAATATGGATTTCTGTAAAGAAGACACTGAAATGTCATTGTTATCATCAACAAGAGTAAATATACGACGGACAAGGTATCATGCATGAGTGTTGATGATTTTGATTGTTGCTATTATCAGCACAAGTGTGGGGCTTGCACAATTTTAGTTATCTTCCACTTGCCATCACTCGGTCTTCGCCTTGCATTTAACTTCCTTCACAACCATACTTGCAAATGACATAGTACCTCACCTTCTATCCGAATGAGTCACAGTGTACGGCCTATGGTGGTGCACAACATAATCCTCAAGAAACAACTTCATCTCTGCCATTGTGTTAAATGTCATCCCCTTGCTAAGTATGCCTCCTTCGGGTTATATACAGATCTCAAACACATGGAAAGCCCGTGTCACATACAACCATATGAGTCATGCTCACATCCCTATAGTTTGGAACACCACTAAAAGGAATGTTCACCGCCCTCAGTTGCTCTAGCTCCGGCTCTGTGTATGGTGGTGGTGCAACGTACTGCTGTGTTTCACTAATTCTTCCCCATGATCATAGGAGGTACCACCCTCTGGTGGCTCGTGGCTAAGCTTCCCTGGGCTGGCGCCGCATGAAGAACTCAGTTGGTACAGAGAATGCATGACATAAACCGGTGCTGGCATGACATGAACAGGTGCATTCATGGCTTGAACCAATGGTGGAATAACATCTACATCCTCATCTCGTCATCAGAATCTTCTAAAGCGGTGCTAACTGCATCACCAATCCTTCATCCTCATTCTACTCCTCTTCTTCTTCATCAAACTCGTCGTCATCAAATTCATTGTTCATGTGTCCTAATGGATTCTCCTGTGTCACCCGACCATCCAAGTCCATGTCACCCTGAGTCTGTTCCCATCCACCCACAACTCTTCATCTTCATCATCATGCCCCACACGGCATTGGAAGGGCCTTCATGAAAACTATGCTTCATGTACCCGTTCTCCACCACAACCTACACCATGGCGCATTCGAACCTTCAAGCACCAATTGTAACGGGACCAATCAATAGAGTCACACAAAGGCATAACGACATACGTCCCTGGACTTTCCGATGTCACACCTCCCCTTTAGTGTGAAATCACCACTAAACTTTGCATCCAAACGATCACAAAGGTCGTTGAAGCTAGGAGGTTCACCAAACCATTCAAATTCTTCTTCCATATCTTCGAACATTTCATCTTCTCTCCTAACACTTCCTCCATAACAAACCCGCACACAACAATCCATCTACAAAAGGATTTCACTAAACTTCATCAAATCGGTTCCAATCCTAACTAAACTAAACTAATAATTGTCTTAAACAACTAGATAAACCCCTAAACCCTAACAACTAAAATACTAAATACTAACAAAATAAACCCTAACTACTAACTAACTATCACTAATTCTACCTATCTAACCTCTACATCCTAACTATGAAATACCAAGTACTAAACTAATACTAACTACTAAACTAATTAACAAGAGGACATAATAAATACCTTAAGCGGCAGATGGGGTGGGGCCGGGCCGGCGGCGGACTCGTCCGGGTCGGGGGTACGCCCACAGGCGCGGGTGAGGCCGGGTTGCTGGCGGCGCCCACCGACTAGGGGGGGCGGCTGGGCAGGGCCCTCCAGGCGCGGGGCAGGCAGGGGCCTAGCCGAGGCGCGCGGGGGAGAGGCGGCCACAACGCGGAGGAGGGGGAGGGCGGGGCTGGGGCCGGCGGCGGCGGGCGGTCGGCGGACGGGCGGACGACGTCGGCGTCCGGCAGAGCTCGAGTGAGGGAGAGACAGAGTGAGAGCTTTCGGGAGAGAAGGAGCGTGGCCGAACCGGTATATAGCCTGCCGCGCCAAGATCCACGGCGCGGCAGGCTGGTCCACGTCACCTCGGTGACTCAGCATGCCCGCGCCGGAGCACGCTGAGTCACCAACTCTGCCGCACCGTCATGCATGGCGCGGCAGCGTGATTTTGCCGCGCCATGCTTTCTGGCGCGACCAAACAGGTTAGATTTAAAAAATAAAAAAATCCGTTTAATAATAAAATTAGTTAATAAAAATGATTAAAAATAATAAAAAAAAGTCCTCGTCAGGCATGCAGCTTCCATTCCATTCCCATGGCCGGGCCGGGGCGCGCACCAATGTTACCTGGGCCGTGATGGCCGGTGACGCAGACCGCGGGCCATCGGAGCCGACAGGGGCGGAGACCGCGGGGGATGGTGGGTGGGTGCTGCTGCTGCCCGTGTCCGGTCCGTGGGCTACGCGTGGGCCCGCCGCCGGTTTCCATGCGGTCCGGCATGGAGCCAACAATATTGCAGAGGAAAAGGGAGATCAGTCGCGACCCAACCTGACGCGCGCCAATCAGGCAGCCTGCCTCATAATTGCACCATCAATCACCACTACAAGTACTCATTCACATCCGTTCGTTCGTTCATTTTGGCCGAATTATGGGTTTATTACTAAATATATTATAGTATGTCACTACAGTCAAAACCGATTATTGGTGTCGGTCAAAATCAATTTTTTGCAGCGGGCAATATCATCCGCTGCGATGACAAGGCCACGGTAAATATGGCGGTCACTGGTGCCCGCAGCGAAAAACCCATTAACCGCAGCGGGAACATAAGATGTCCGCTGCGGTTAATCGTTCAAAAAAATAAAAAAAACAAAACCCTAGAAAAACCTTAGAAGCCATCGCCGTCGCCGTCGATCCGGTGCTGCAGCGCCGCCGCCGCCGCGACTCGGCGGCCGTGCCGCCGTCTAGCGAGCCGCTCCGAGCTCCTGGACCATACCGAGAGGGAGGGAGAGAAGAGAGGGAGAGAAGAGAGGGAGAGGAGGGTGTTGTGACTGTTGTCCCTGCGGCGGCGGAGAGAGAGGGGGGCAGGGAAAGAGAGAGAGGCAGGCAGCAGTGAAACCCTAACGTCTATATATATATGACGACGGAAATTGAGCCTCGCTTTGGGCCTATTGGGCCTCGTATTTACCGCAGCGGACATTTTAAGAAGTCCGCTATGGTAAATATCCTATTTATCGTAGCGGACATCTTAAGGAGCCCGCTGCGGTAAATCGATTTACCGCAGCGGACAAAAATGTCCGCTACGGTAAATAAAAAAAGGACCGCTATGGAAAGACTAGGATTTTTGACGGCGGGCAAAATGACAGTCCGTCACGAAGGGCATTTAGGTAATGCGGCGCGAAATCAATTTTGACGTAATGTGTTCTGTAATTATGAATTATGGGTTTAAATTAACCGCCGGGAGAAAAACGGATAGAATTGGACCTGACGCACGCACGTTTTCTTGTAATTCCATGGGAACGCGAGACTAGCTACGCGGTCGACGCGACTACGGCCACCCACAACTACTCTTTATATCCGCCGGTTCAAATTTAGTTCAAACCGACGGCCTGTCGAGAAAAGCTTGTTTCCCACTCCCATCAGCCAGGGGGGACGACTTTGAGTTGAGTTTGTCATTTTGCTGTCGCGGAAGCGGCACAGCGGTCCGTTCCTCTGGATTAAACAACACCGTAACCGCTTTCTGATGTCTCCCCTCCATCCGTCCGGGCTCCGCCACTGAGGACGCAGACTGAGTTTAAATCTATTTATTATTTTGAATATTGTGAATTTAAAGTCTAAACAAGACTCTTTTTTACCCTCTCTTTTCAATAAATATACTGACACATCAACAAAATACCATAAATAAGTGGTATAAATAGTTCCTAAATCCACGTATAAATCGCCACTGAAGCGGGCCGTGTCCGTGTCGTCAACCCAGCGGGCAAATGCGAACAAAAAGGGGCTCGCATCAAAAGAGCAATACTATACTACTACTACTACTACGGGTTTTAATTTGGACCTGTGGTCGCATCGATCTCGATCGGTTTCATATGTGTTGTGTATCGCGGACACGGATCAGGTCGTCTGGTGGTCATGCATGGCGATCGATCGATATCCATATTTATGTTTCCGTCTTCGTAGTGCAGGTAGGTACGACGTCAAAAAGGCAGGCAGGCATGCAGCAGCCATACATCCATGGTATGAGAACAAAAGTGCTTGTTGGTCCAAACCTTCTTCTGTGATCCAACCTTTTTATTATTATTATTTGAAAACTCAGATCGACGAGTACGAAAAGTGTGTAACACGGAAAAAATAGCGCGCTATAGCGTCGAAATAGCGTGTTAATAGCGTCCAGAAACAGTTACCGCAATGCTTATTAGCGCGCTATAGCGCCGCTATAACGTTTTGGCCAAGCTTCCGCTAATTTTTATAACCCGCCATTTAAAACCATGTGCATAACAAATGAATTGGTGTCGTCTTCTTGCGTTGTCTCTTGTAATAACGGAAAAGTTCCTCCTTTTTGGTTCGTCATCATCGGCGGCATTGTCCAACTTTTCATACGCCTTTTTTTCTAAATATATAAAGGAACCAAATATGTATATATCATATTTCCATCAGCCAAACTAATAATTAGTTTCGTCTAGATATTTTGTTTCCATTGAACGAACGAAGACGGCTAGCTGGCCGGTGGTGGTGCAATGCATCATTGCCTACCGAAGTTCTGATTGACGTATGGAAACAAACTGCAGACGGCGGCGGTGACCGCCGCTTCTCTATTTCTGTTTTATTTAAGAACCACACAATAAACCTGTAGATTAAGGCTACTATGAATAGCGAGAAAAAAAATATATAACACTACTGTGTATTGAATACTCTTTTCGTCCATAAATGATATTCGTATTAGACAATAGAAAAAGTCATACAAAAACCATTTTGATCATTAATTTCTTTTATAATATAAAGTTAATGACTAAAAAGTCAATATCATCTTAGAGACATTTTTAACACAAATCTATTGTTGTAAGTTCTATGCTCTAAACATTTATATAATTTAACTAATTGTTGGTCAAAGTTTATAAAGTTTGACTTTTCCTCTAGTCTAATACGAATATCATTTATGGACGGAGGGAATATATCTCAGAGTCATTTGGATCTCTTTATTTTTAAAGAAATTGCAATCTACTATTAGGCAATTTAGTTTGGAGTTTAACATCTTACAACTTTCTAAAGTTCACATTTAAGCATATCTTAAATTCATAGGATAGGGGATGAAATTAATTGATTCAATATATATCACCATGTCATGTTTCTACTTTACAACTTATAATACTCTCTTTAACTCACTCTCCTAAGATAGAAATGTAAATAAATATATTCCATATATAATATTACTATATTAATTAACTTAATTAATTAACTTAATTAATTTACGTTTAATTGTGATTATTAAAATGAATTTAATTTCTAGGATTCAAACAGACCTAATCAAACACCACAAAGTTATAAAAACTAGACTGCAAATTAAACTAGCTTCCCAGTGTCTGCATGCATGCCTGCCCCTGCGCTGACTGCTGTCAACATCTCTGTTTAAAACGAAGAACTAGCCCAGAAGACACGTAAATAAATAATTATTATGCAACGCCCGATCTGCGCGCATGAGAACTATACTAGACTTTGGTTTGGTCTAAATTCCTTGCAGCGTCTCAGGACCGTGTCGTCGTATATGTTGCCAACTTTTTCTCTACATATACGTATTTCAGTATTCTTATTATTAGGCATTTGTTCTTTTTTCAACGCCGTACGTATGCTTGCTTTGGTCTAGTCAAATACGCAGAAATCTATACTTATTACTACACATCACACACGTAGTCACGTAGACCATTCTCCCCAACGAGGATGGAAAATGTCAATCACGTCCATCTGATCGATGATATATTTCACCAGATAAAAATAACCAAGCACATTCTGCTGGTAAACGCCCGTGGGGCCGGGGGGATTTTTATTTTATACTAATTAATTTGTAGCTCATAAATTTTATGCTACTCCCTCTATTTCAAATTATAATTCGTTTGATTTTTTATCCTAATTTTGACCACTCGACTTATTCCAAAAATTTATACAAATCATTTGTTAAATAAACAAGCCATAATATAAAAGTAATATTTTTTTAAATAAAGTGATCAAACTTAGAATTAAAAAAGTTAAATGAACTATAATTTTTGGAAAGGATGGAGGAATTATTACTAAATAATTTAAACATAAACCAGAATTCGTCGTGGCCTAAATTTGTAGCTCATCATTTTTTTCTGGCCTTTCTAATTTGCCGACCTAGGTTATTTTACACTATATATGAAATCCAAATCTCCGTTTTAAAGAGATGATAGTTGACCGTGTATATTACTAACTCCGTTCTAAATTATAATTTGTTTGACTTTTTTATCTCAAGTTTGAACATTCGTCTCCTCTAAAAATTTATGTAAAATGTCACTTCTTTTATGAGTTAAATGCACCGTAGGTCCATTAACTTTTGGTGGTGTGTCATCTAGGTCCATCAACTTTCAAATTGCATTTTTGGGTCCATTAACTTTTGGTGATGTGTCATTTAGGTCCATCAACTTTTAAATTACATTTTAGATCCATTAACTATTGGTGGTGTGTCATCTAGGTCCATCAACTTCTAAATTATAATTTTTGGTCCCTAAACTTTTTAACTTGTTCACTGTAGGTCCATACCCCTGCAATTAGCAAATAGATGCAACATGGCACGCAAAATAAGTGGCCGTGAAAGTGTAAAATTCAATTCTTTCCTATACGTCATTCCAGATTATATTTCTTTTCTCCTCCACTTATCAACATTTGATTGTTATTTTTTTATTTAGTGGGGTTTCCTTTTTAATGTTTTTTGTTCATCTTCTGTTTTGATTAATATTTATTAAATTATTTTCTATTTAAGTTATTTATTTATTTATATATATTCATATCATATTATTATTTATTTTATATTTTCATTTTTTCTTATTATTTATTTTGATATGATTATTTAATCTTTTCATATTATAGAAATGAAAATAAGGGAACACAAAAACATTAAAAAGAAAAAAAAACCCACTAAATAAAAAATAACAATAAAATATTGAAGAGTGAAAGAGAAAATAAAATATAATATGGAACAATACATAGGAAAGAACAATTGTACTCCTCATTTGCGCTTATTTTGCGGGCTATGTTAGATCTATTCGCTAATTGCAGGGGTATGGATCTGCGGTGAACCGGTTTAAAAGTTTAGGGACCGAAAAATGCAATATGAAAGTTAATGAACCTAGATGACACACGACCAATAGTTAATGGACGCAAAAATGCAGTTTGAAAGTTGATGGACCTGGATGACACACTACCAAAAGTTAGTGGACCAAAAAATACAATTTCAAAGTTGGTGGACCTAAATGACATACCAACATAAGTTAATGGACTTACGATGCATTTAGCTCATTCTTTTATTATAACTTGCTTTACTAATAAAAACTCTTAAAAATGACTTAAATGTAACTATATTTACACAAATGTATTCAAAACGACCGGTCAAACTCGTGGTAAAAAAGTCAAACAAACTATCAAACTATGTACTACATGAGTATCAAAGTATGTCCCTGTTGGCTGAATGGATGAGTGAACTGTGCATGTTCGTTAGCATTACTTTTCAGCGAGCGAACAATAAATCAACATAAGCTAAATTTCAGCGAAATGAGCAGGCCCCTTTTGTAAGTTAGTTACAACATATATATGTACGATGTGAATATACCAAGAAATCCAAAAATCGAGTCACATGTCGCTTTAGCATCAATACTACAATTGTACAAGTGGCCGGGAAAGGTGTACCAGAAATTAGCTTAAGCATTAATCATTCCTTATATAAACTATAACAATGAATTCATGAGATGATTGCATAGATAACCGAAAGCGTACGCCCTTTCTTGAAACTAAAGTGAGTATGACCAAAGAAATTATTAGCGGGATCGGACCGGCGTATTAGGCCCTCTAGCTTTGGACTGATTCCATATGTCAAGCAACGAATCCATTGTGTCCATTTCAACCGGGGTGGAGATTAATCCTTTTCTTCTTATTGGGTGTGTGATAGATGAGACTTTTGTGACAAAGACATTTTTTTCTACATTATATACTCCATTTTAATACCACAAGTTAGGCATCACATTACCATATCAATGTGTGCAGCTCCAGCTACGATACTGCACATGGTATCTCTAAGGACATGTTTGGTTTACCCCTCTAAAGTTTAGTGGTCCCTAAAGTTTAGTGTCCCCTAAAGTTTAGTACATCAACTAAAATTTAGAGAACACTTTAGGGGGGGTGTTTGGTAGTTTAGGGCCTAAAATCATCTAAGTTTAGCTACTAAAGTTTAGGGGCTGTAACCAAACACCCCTAAGAAGCTGATCTAGCTAGTCGAGCACATTACCGGCCTGCAGGTTTAATTTTCTCTAGGACCACACTTCCAGTTTTTCTTATTGAAAAAGGCATTTATGAAGAATTCAATAGAAATGAAATTTAATTTCTAAAATCAGCACCAAGCATTTAAAAAAAAGGAAGGATGAAAGAAATATTGATAAAGTTATTAAGGAGAGAAGTTAATTAACCCCCTGTAGGGTGCAATGAAAAATATAAATTAAAAAAATTAAAACACCCGTATCATTGGTAGAAATAAATGCTCAAGTCTCACTCTAGCTTGCGCCATATAGATATGGCAAGGAAAACAAAGAGAAAATTAAACTATACATATATGTTACCCAGAACAGAGATGACATGAGTGAATTAGATAGTGACATTTTAACCGCTGCTTCGTTGTGATTCACAACCAGAACTGAGTTTGTAGAGATAATTAATGGTAGATAACCACTACTTACATGCAAAGGAATTGGATTCTTTGGAAATGCTTTGCCGCGCCATCTTTCAACACGGAGAGAGTATTATAATGCCATCTTTCGAATCCTGCAGATGCATGACCATACTGATCATCACTCATATAAGTATATTGTAACTAGAGCTACCAAATTTGCATCCATTCTCTAGCTAGCAGAATCAGTCTATCAGATGAAAACTGATAAGAAAATGCATCTCGACTCATGAAACTCATGGAAAGTACAGGACCTCCACCTAGTAGTGGCGTTGCCTTTCTCTTGCTCTTTTGAATGATTCTGCAGCTAAGCAAAAGAAGAATGTGAATTTTAATATCAGACCATTTTGTTAGCATATTGGAATTTGTTTGGGATAATAGAATCACACTTTGGCTTCCGACCATATGATTTTGTTCTCTTTTTATCCATAGTAACCACAGATGCATGTGATGGCAGTTGGTTATTGGAGAAACTAGGGACGAGATTCACTTGATCATGAGGGGAAACTTGAATTGAGCCGCAAGGTATATATGATCTACAAAAATAGGCGCATACATATATATCAAGGACTAACGGATTAATGGACTGGCGGCCATTGATGTTTTAACTAATTATAATTAATTGCATACTTCCATGGAAAGGAGAATCGCTTCCACATATATATCAACCGTAAATTAAAGAAGAAAAAGAAAACTTAAAATGCTTTAGCACCTTTTGCCCTAACCCCTCCCCCCCCCCCTAAGTACTCTCTTCGATCTCATTTCGAATGTGTTCTAAGCTAGCTAGATTTTTTTTCACGGATACGTAAAAGATTTGCGTATCATTGTAATTAAGAAGAACAATTTAACCATACAGACGACACACTTTTGTTTAGTGTGCTAGGTGATCTTACATGTGATCGGACCTTCCTAGAAAAAGGAATAGTTTACCTCTGTGACCCAGGACCAAAAAATTGATGAGTTGCTTAAACTTGGGTGGCTCTCGAAATAAGATTGGACATATAAAAATGACATATGTTGAGAAGTAATTTATTTAGTAGCTAAGGATTCATCAATGCGACAAATCAAAGAAAGTGTCGAAATTGTAACTCCATAATTAGCTAGTAGCCATGTTGCTGCTTCTATCCAATATTAATTTACGCAAAATCAAATCACGGTCTATTGTGGTTTAATTTCGATGTGTCGGATCTAATAAGATGTCGACCGACTAATAGACACGGTCGTTTTCGTATAGTCACGGCCCTGTTGAAGCCATCCATCATGAGCATAGTAATTAAAGATGATATATGCGCTGAAAACAGCTCAAAACATGTAATCCACCCGCGCGCGCATGTGAATGAGACACCGAAATTGCCCGGGACTACTGCTACTGCTAGCTGATGGGGATATCCTCGGCGGCACCATCACCACAACAGCAACAACGGACACGGCCAGGCGCTATCGTGTCTACTGTTACCCCTCGAACCTTTCACGCGTACAGTTACGTGCAGACGCAGGAGCGAGCAGTGCAGCGCATGGCATGGCCACGAGGAAATCACATGTCGGGGCGCAGGCGGAGCGCACATGGATGCAGCCAGTGGCCAGTGTCCAGTGGCAGGTGGCTGCGGCGCGGCTGGACTGGACGGATCGCCGTGGCGTGGAGCGCTAGCTAGGTGTCGATCGACCCTTGCACGGCGGCTCGGGAACGGGGAAAGAAAGCGATCGAGCCGCCGCGCTACACGCCATGGGGGGACAGGGCCAACAGCGCATTTGGCCGTTGCCTGTCCGTGCTCTGGGGATGCCCTGGCCTGGTGGTCGTACGTCGTACGTCCACCACTTGCGGCGGCTTTCCATGCCAACCTCTGATCTTGTCTCCGTACCACCCGATGGCCGGATCTCCGGGGCCTCAATCTTCGTGCACACTGTGGATTTAATTACAGTAATTTAGTCTAGCAGAAAAAAAAAACAAAAACAAATCGATGCTGGTGTGTGTGTTAGTATATTCTGCATGCGTTTAGCCGTCGCTGAACTAGTGAAGATCGACATGCATTTGAACTTTGTTAGCACATAATCCATGCGAGTCTAAAGATGCAGTGTACTATATTTATTTATTATTGCATATACTTATATTCCTAGCTTAACTTTTATTTGGAATCATATACCTACTTTCTTATTAACAAAGAAAAAATGTAGATAGATTTGAGCTTCCTCCGATCCTAATCATTAAAAGATACTCCTGGAACGTTACTCCTGGAAGAGTATATGTTTTTTTTTGTCTTCGTGTCTTGGTGAAACGTATGTGAACCTGCCCCGTTTAACTACTGTTCATAGACACATTTTCAATCTTTACTATAATTGAAATTTTTGTTTTAGAGTGGGAAGTCTGATCTCACCTCCTGACCCCACAACCAGGCTCACACCCTGTCTCTCAAAAAAAAAATGTTGATCCCACCGATCTCGCTCACGTCAATAAAAAAACAAAGATCCCACCACTCGGCCGCCCCGTGTGACCACTGGAAGGAAAAAATAAGAAGGAAATATAAAAAGGAAAAAGAAGAAAGAAACCAAATTGAAAACGGAAATAAAAAATGGAAAGAAAATAGTTGTACACAAACACCCGTGGCCTGAACGGGACGTCGGCGATGCAGGTGCTCGACGGTCGTGAGAAAATCTACAAAACATAAAAGGAAGGAATAAATAAGACGGAACTATAAAAATGAAAAAGAAGAAAGAAACCAAATAAAAAAAAGAAACATAAAAAGGAAAGAAAAAATAAAAATCCGCGGTGATGTTAGTGACTCCTTTCCTTTCTTCCACATCCGCATCTACTTCCAACTTCGTGTCCTCGCCGCAGCCATGACTTTGCCCACGCGAGGGTGGCGGTCAGGTCCTTGCACCAACAGTGAAGGGTGGTCGGGCCGACGCATGCGACTTTCTCGCTCATGGCGGTGGCGGAGGATCCTCGCCTGTGCTCTCGGCACACGCGGCTTTCTTGATCATGACGGTGGCGGAGGATCTCGCCTGTGCTCTCGGCACACGCGGCTTTCTTGATCATGACGGTGGCGGAGGATCTCGCCTGTGCTCTCGGCGTGAGGCCCTCCAACTCCACTCACACTGGTCCACACCACAGTTGATAGCTGATATGCGAAGCATGGTGGATGTGGCGACAACTGACAATGGTGTGGCCGCGAGCGGCGGGTTCGACATTCGACTACGACCTTTTGATCATCTCGGAGCACGCCGGCCGCCGAACTGTTCCCGGGGTGTAGCCACGCCGAGGGGGATCTCGTGGTGGAGAAGAACACGTACAACGCCTTCGTCGCGGGGACGGGGCTGGAGGAAACACTGCGGAGGGCGGGCACCGAGGAGGTGATCGTGACGAGCGTGATGACCAACTTGGGTTGCCAGACCGCCGCGCGTGACGCCTTTGTGAGGGGGTTCCGCGTTCTCCGACGACGCCACAACCACAACCACCGAGGACCTGCAGGAAGTCACGCTCGCCAACTTGGCGTACGTGTTCGCCTAAATTGTCGACTGCGAGCGCATCGAGGCGGAGCTGGCGAAGGCGGCCAAGTGAGGTGCGTGCGTGCGTGCGACGTGATCCCGATGCTTTGCAGCTTGTTCAGATCTCATTTTGTAACGAAACTTTACTTAGATGTCTGATGAAGTGTTATTATGTCGTCTGTCCTATCAGTTTTGTTGCCAATGGGCAATGAGAGCTTATTATCGGTTCAGATTTTCAACAACTTTATTGTGTTAAACCGTGCTGGTCAACAAACCTGAATTTACCTTTTTGCTTGTTTGATTTACATGCCTTGATGAGAGGATAGTTTCGTAAAGGTCAATTGAAACTTAGACATGCTTGGTGATTTTGTGATTATAAGAAGCACTGGACAACCTGTGTATAATTCTATGTGAGAGTTGACGATGATAAGGAAAAAAAAACTCTTTTACAGGGTTCTTTTGAATGTCTGTCACCATTGAAATTAAGTATTTACCCTGTTTTATTCTAGAGCTGAAGAGCATTTACCAAACATATTATGGCATGCTCTAATTTACAAAGTAATACCATGTGTCTTCTTTTATCTTGTTTTTCATAATCTATTTTATTGACACATAAAAAACTTCTCACATAAAATGGTGGCTAGGATAGGAGCAAGTACATCGACGACATGGGCAATGATGGTGGTAGAGCCTGCGGCAGGCTGGAGCAGCGCAGATCCACTCGTGCGCACGATGTCAGCGATCAAATCAGCGCGCCGCTGGTGGAGCTGGCCGGGACGGCTTGTTCGCTCACAGTGGCTATGGATGATCCTCGCCTACACGAGGCCCTCCGGCTGCACTTGTCCCCAACTAGGACGCTGTCGGGGCCGTCAATGGAAGGTGTGAGTAGGGCAAAGAAAAAGAAGAAGACATTACATCCCTTTTGTCTAATATTCATATCCTAATATTCACTCATTTAATTTTCTCAACTAAGAAGTATTTGTGACAACAAATTTTATAACATAAAGATTAACAATTTTGCTTTGGAGGGAGGATAATATATTTCAACAATTTTTGTCATATATAAATTTTTATGAAATGAGATTGAAATACATTGATGCTTTTTGAACTTGTATTGCTCTAATTTTTATTTTGGAGCCACATAATTATGCTTTTGACTAAATCTTAATGAAGTATTTTAAATTTGGTAGAATTAAATTTAGATTTAATATAACCCGTAGCGTTAGCACGGGCAAATATACTAGTTTGTATAGTTATATATTGGATTGGATGGATTTGTTTTTATTTTTATTTTTATTTTTATTTTTATTTTGATGTATGTCTGAATATACTAGTAGTTAGTTTAACCGCTTTAGCTGCCGCGGATCAGCAAAAGATTTGTCTACATAAGCGTAATATATATGTCCGTTAGCACTGTCTTGATGATTTACAACTTAGATATTGTTCAACATGCATTTCAATAATTTGTCTTGGAACCGTATTCGATCTGTATGCCTATACGCACGCAGCTCAAACTTGTGCTGAGTATGTGAGATTTGGAGATTTATCCAATAGTCACATGATGCATCCTTATTTGCTGTAGAATCGAACTCAACATTGTGCCTGCTATATATGATTGCGTCGACATATGTTCCAATTCATCATCTTGGAATTGGATTCTACACCATGCATATAATATCATGTTATACCCTATGAACATGTAAGGGTTGGAGATTTACAATGATCATGTCATACATTTCGATTTGTCTTGGAATCAGACTTCACACTATGCTCTAACTCGTACATACTCGAAAGAGAGTTGAGGACCTTTAATATTAGGTATATGTATAGATAGCTAGTTTAAACACACATGTACATTTCATTTAATAACTTATAATATATATTAGCACAGTAAACTGGCAGGACACTGTTACTTTTGTCCACCGGGTTCAGGTTATAATACTGGCTTATACATCACCTGTTCCGAAACTCTTGCATTTTCAAACAACAACAAAAATAAAGTGCCTAGATGGACTGTCTTATGTCATATCACTCCACACATCAAGATATATATAGGCGCATAAATATTGATAGCTGTCCCACTAAGACTTTGAGAACAAACTCATGACATAATCCAATCATCTAAATGATTTTTTTGAGTTCTTATGTTTCGATCGTTTGACCCATGCAGCAAAGCTAATTAAGACCATACTCGATCATGTTCCAATTATCAATTTCCTTATTCAAGGTTGGTGTATCCCCCCCCTTTAATTTCTCAAGAATCATGATGATGGATAGCCAACTACTGGGCACTGGTTTGTAGTATACATAGGTCACGTCAGCAAAATGTTTAAGTCTGTTTTGAAACCAACGTACGCCAACTTTTCTAGTACTAGCAGTCTTTATCAGATCCAGTTCTTCCAGCATCAGATCCAGGGTATTACGACTTCAAACATTGTCATCCGTTTCATATTAATTTGTATGGGTGATGGTTAGATTTTGCATTTGAATGACGACATGTAATTGCCAATTTGGTCTTATGTAGGTGCAGCTACTCTCCATTCACTGTGTACACTGAATCTCCGTCCACCTTACTGCTGTGATAGTGATTTCAGTGGGGATGAAAAAATGGCCTTTCTGATGGGACACGTAAGGATTTTTCTTTCAAAACCGTCTTACCCCAGAAGACTTTTTCTCTTGGTATTATGGACGAGTCAGATAGAACGAGAATCCACATAGGAGTTGGAGGATCATGTACGCGAGAAGTATCCAAAGCTCTTCAAGTCTGGTGAATTATTTTTTAAGCATGTGGTTCAATTCTTGTTTTTTGTTAGTAGTTCCTCTAGGATGAATTCGGGGACGACGAACTCCTAAAGGAAGGGGAAAATATAATATCTCAGAATTCATGACATTAGTACAAATTTTTAATATGAATTTTCAATACAGATCAAGTGTTCGATTCAGTGAAGGTTGACAAGCTTTAGGCCCCTTTTGGTTGACAAGCTGCTTTGAAATGATCGTTAAAAGGCCGTTTGCTTGAGAACCTGTGGCTTTTGAAAAAGTTTGTGTCAACTAATCTCACTTACAAACGGGTCCCATCTGTCATTCTCACGGACACTATCGTCCTCCTCTCGACCTCCGGGGATCCGAGCCGGAGCACACAGGGCGGAGTGCGGAGAGGAGCTTGCTGGAGAGGGACTCGTGCAGGCGAGCCGAGGGGCTCACGCAGGGGAGTCGTCGGGGACGCGACGGCCTGCTAGATCCGCTCGTCGGAGCAGGCCGCGCTCGTGCACGCGAGGCCGATGCGGAGGCGGAGCGGCTCGGACCCGCTCGCGCCCGTGCACGTGCCCGCCAGGCTGCGTGGTGGAGCACCTAGCTCCCGCGCTCGCGAGGCCATGTGGCGGAGTGCCTCACGCCCGCAAGGCTGTGCGGCGGAGCTGCTGGTGCCGGCTCGCGAGGCAGCGCGGCGGGGCTGCTCTCGCCCGCCTGCCTGCCGCAGCGCGTTAGCTGGGGGAGAGGGGGAGGGGTAGCCGGGGAAGGGGAAGAAGATGGGGCTCGCCGCCGGAGGAGAGGGGAGAGGGTCGCGAGCCGAGGGAATGGGCTCGTCGGTGGCCACGGAAGAGAAGGGACCGGAAAAGAACCTCGCGAAAAGAATAGAAGAGAAAAAAAACGAACTGGTATCTTACATAACGAGCGGCAGGTGGGTAATTTTTTACCCCAAAAGCAGTTGAAAGTAGGGGTGAACTACTTTCAATTTTGTACGAGAGCAAAAGCAATTGTGGCTTTTGACTCCTTTGGTTAGCTTTTGGCTTTTGTAAAAACAAAAGCATGTTGAAAAACCCAACCAAAAGGGGCCTTAAAGGAAGGCTAAAATTTTGGTCTTTTGAACTGTTGCTCAGATAGATGAGCGGAGACCACCGATGTGTCGAGCTCGTCAAGTGCTTTCTATTTCTATTTGACAACTTATTCACAGTAATCAGATTTTGGATGACTGAGTTACGTTGGTTGTTAGTTTTAATAAGAAAAAAAATTCTACAGAAGAGGAAAGAGGAAGAAAGGAGAAGACAGAAGAAGAAAAAGTTTAGGGCCTGTTGCCATCATAGTCTGCCGCCGTGGATCGTCTGTCATCTGCCACCGCCATTATCCGTGGTGTCATTCTTCCATGTAATTTTGTTTAGGCATCATCTTCTATATCGGTTTTGGCCTCAAATCTCTTGTTCAATTCCCTCACTGTCCATGGTGGATATCCAACGTGTGATGTAGATCAGAACAACTATCTAGTCATAGTGGTGTAGATCGTTGTAAACCAGAGAAGACAAAGGAAGGGGGTGGATCATCGGGGGCTTGTCGTTGTTCTTACTATGGTTGCCCTATGTGAGATGCTAAATCCTAATCCAATTCTTTTGATTAGGTTTTGTTGATCAAATCATCTAATTAGAAGGGATTTAGTTTGAATAATTTCCATAATTCTAGAAATTAATCTCATCCACATTCTAAAATTCTCTAAGATTGTGCATTTATGTTCATCGTTGTTTTAGGGATCGTAATGATCTTATTAAAATTTTTTACTGTGGACAAAGTTGTAAAGGACTTGGATACCTTTGGTTTGACACCAAGATCACTCTCATAGCCTTTATATTTTTGGACATATGGTTTTTATAAGAAACCTATTTTGTAGTGATGAGAAGCTGAATAGTTTTATATCCTCTCAATTTTTGGACCTCGTAATGGACAATTTGTTATTTTGATCTTAACAAAAGTTGTAGATTTTTTTTAAAGATTTATAAATTGTTATAGAACATATTTTGGATGAGTATATCTCTAGTTATAGTTTTTATAAAATTTCTATCCTGTTTTGATCCTAAAAAAGTTTTGTTAAGTTAAGAGGATGTTTATACTATATTCAAGATCTTTTATGCTAAATCTTATTATACCAAAGTTGTAGGTAATGAATTTTTCTATGAAATAGTAAATGTTAGAAAGTTGTTTTTGCGGCTTAATGTTAGAAACTTTTGAGTGTATGGTTAAAAGTCCATGAAAAAGAGAAGGGACAAAGTTGTTGTCATGAACGACAACAAAATTGTAGAAGCTTGAATGGTGAGGGGCGTTCTAGTGTTATTTGTTATGTGTACTAGTTGATATGATGATGTCGGTACTGAGATTGACCTATGATTAGGGTAGTTTAACTTTAGAGCGTGCCTAGCTCTTTCATTTGATCGTCGGTAAAGGTAAGTAAGCATGGCATTGTGGCCCTCATGCTTTAGCTCTGTTGTTTGAGTTGCCTCCACTAAATTATAGTTTCTCACACAAGCTATGCAATCTGAAATTTGAAGTATTGCTTTACTTTACTCCGAAGTACACTATTTGATATATTGTGGTGGTATTACTGTTGAATTATGAATTATATAAAGTGCATATATTGCAACATTTGCATTTGCACTCTTCTAATTGATATTGTAAGTACCGGTACAACAACACACGTTTAAATGAGCAATGTGGTTGCAGCCTTCACTCTCTGTGGGATGTGTGGATAGAAGTGAAGTCATGAATTGCACCATTTACATTTTTATTATTGTTGACGTCGTTTTTTGTACAGGTCAATATTAAACCAAGTGTATTGATCGGTAAAGGGGTTCCTCATCGGCATCAAGGGGCTATCGGTTTCATTACCGATAGAAGAAGAAGAATCTGCCGATGGTGGATATGATAAGAAGAGACGTCAAGGGAGAAAAGGAAAGACATTTACCGATGAGAAGATTTTGCCAATGAAAGTAAAAGAATATTGCCGATAGGAGGGTGTTGCTGATGGACAAAGGATGTGACTAACGTCAGCGGAAAACTGCCGATGACAATAAGAGGGAGGTTGCAGATTGGAAAGAATCTGCCGAAGGAAAGTTTTCATCGTAAAGGAAATGAATAAGGAAACTGGTGATTTTATACCAGTATTATTATCGTTGTTTGAGTCTGGCCCTTGTACGAGTCGTTTTATTTTCTTAAAAATAGGAGTTCTGTTTAGGTATGAGTCGTGTCCATGTATAACTCCTTTTTACCGGAGTATAAATATATACCCAGGGGCGGTGTAAAAGAATATATCCAATACAATCAAATACATCTATTACTTTTTATCTACTTTTTCGTATTAGTTATAGTTTATCTACGAGTTCTTACGATCTCGACGGGCTGCATCTACAAGATCTCCGTCTACTTCGCGAGTTCCGCGTTTTGATCAAGTTGAGCTTTGACGTCTGGGCGCATCGCTGTTGTCTCGTTCAATCTTGTTTTAGTTATCATCCTTATCGATTAACTAGTCAAATCGACTGGCTCACCTTTGGATATCGAGTTCGGGTATAAGCCCGAGGTGTTCGCAGATCGGACGTTTTTTGTGTCAACAATTATAGAGATAAACTTGTAAAGTATTTGATTTGAAGTTTTTTATTTTTTAATTGCGTAGAATTTGTGGCATAATCAAACTATGATTTGAATAACATTGTTAAATCAATTTACTCGTTGAGGTTTTCCTTAAACCTCATTCACTTGTTTCCCCAATCTCAGGTACATATACTTTTAAGGATGCTTGGCGGTTGGGATGGGAGTAGGAGCATGAGTGCACACTGCACGAGAGCACACTTATTGATATACACCACGAGAGCACACTTATTGATATACACCACAATAATCATGTGTGTTGTAATTTTTTTTTGTGATGGTCATAGTTGTATCTTTGCTTCTATCCTTTTGTCATGTATCTTATATTCAATGTTTGAATTTTTTTTATATTTTGCTATCAGTAAAATCTCTATTTTTTCGTATAATCTATATGACTGGCGATGCTTCCATACTCTCTGATATTATGTTCTTATTGAAATGTAGTGTGGTAATACTCTAGAAGGTGTTTGCATTTCTTCTTCTAGGGTGTTATAGATATGCAAACTTAATTAAACACCAAGTCTAAGCTAACCTAAGCACTTTGTGAAGCACTAACACTAATCATCTAATTTTAAGCACTTTTAGTGTGGCTAGAGCACTTGGATATGAGCTTCAACTCACTAGCAACTTCCCTCAGCTCCCAAAGCATTCAAATGGTTGACTAAGGGGGTTATATAGCCTCAAACTCTTTGGTGCCTCAAACTAGCTTGCTGTAAGCTTCAAACTGCACAAAAATAGGCGCACCAGGGAGATCCAACACCTGCCATGGAGACTAGTAATTGAGTAGACCACTGGCGACCGTTGGTGAGCCTAAACTCCAGTGCTCCATCAGAGAGCTCTGATGAATACATCTCTAGCTTTCATCGTGTCTCAAAAACCATCTTTGTAGCTTTCCTTCAGTGCAACTCTTTGGTGCCTCGCTCAGCAGAAGGTAAGGTGAGGATCTTCTTTTCAACCCTTTGTCAGAGAGAATTCCTCAAAGCTTCGGCTCCCCTAGCCAGATAGCTCCGGTGGTGCACTCTAGCTAGCACACTTTGAACTATGTTTCTTAGTGTCTTTTTATCTGGGCCTCTTCCACTAATCCACTTGATGTATTGTATTTTTTTGCTTGTCTTCTAGGATTTTTGAAGTTACTCAATCTTTGCTTAGGGTGTTGATCACATGATCATCACCATCTCCTTGATGAAGTTTGTCATTGAATTCACATGAATAAAACCTTGTATACTAGCGTATATTGTCATTCTAATTGACTTGTCACTCAATCACTAAAATCACTTAATGGCTATAGTTAGGTGCCGCTTTTCTTATAATGACGTTGCCCATCAGGATGATAGGCTAGTAGGCCGCGCGTGAAGGTGAGGTCATGGACACTCATGTGCAGTATCGACAAAGGAGGCCACCATGACACACAGCTCGCTGAGACCGTGTGAGGCATAGTACCATGAGCGAGTCAAGGCGTCCCACGAAATCACATATGGCATGGTGCAAGAGCACGCCCGCAGTGGCGAGGTGGTGGATGTGGCCAATCACCAAGAGTGTCCCATGACAATAAAGGGAGCCACGCAACATAGTGATAGTGAGTCAAACAAAACACCTAAATGAAACAAGCGAATTAAGTTAACAAAGGGCTACGTATACGTGCTGTCGAAGGGTTTGGATCTAGAGTGCATGTGCATTAGTAACAATAAATAGACAATATAATAAGTGACTAAAAAAACATTTTTAGAGTTTATGAATCTAAGTGGCAATGCCCATATAAATTCAAGGGCTATCGTTGTAACGTATTATGGACACATGGGTTCTTGATTTATCGGAATTAAACTGAATCTCGCATTCCAAAACCAATCCTACTAAAGTTTCACGCCAGCATGCATGCAAAAGGTCGGGTGACGTACGCTACGAAGAATCGTTGCCCGGCCCTGATCATTGTTACAATCTAGCTTAACTTGCACGCCTCAGCTAGCTATCACCTAGCTAATCATATACTCCCTCCATCCCTAAACAAATGTCCTTTACACTTTCCAAAAAAACTTCTTTGTCTAAATATATATTAAAAAATATAAATATTTATGATATATAATTAGTATCATTGGAAAGATATTTGAATCTAGTTTTTAATAAATTTATTTGGAGATTTAAATATTGCTTATATTTTTTACAAATCGAGTCAAATTTGTAATACAGACACCAACAAAGACAATTATTTAGAGACGGAGAGAGTACATACCACCATGAAACCCTTGTCTAAATTAGATTAAAAAAACAGGTTTGGCGTGCCATCGACGAATTACATGCATGGCTTTGATTCGTCAATGGTCGTTCATACAAGTCTCTTGTCAGGTGGACGTACACAAAGCTTGACGCTACATGCCTCAACAAGTCAACACACACCTTTCTAAATATATTCTACATGTAACATCAAGCATGTTGAGACATGATCGACCATGCAGTCATGGAAAGTTGGAAGGAAATCGGCGGTTTTCCTGTTTTGAAGGCCGTCGTGACTCGTTGAGAAGGTCGGCGAATGAAGCAATGCACACACTGACACACTACGCCTGCCACTTTCGCTAGTTAGCTAATGCTTTCCGTCATATACTCCTAGCCATGTCATGCATATGCCGGCCAAATGCCAAACCCAGTCCTAATGAAACCTTTATTTGATCCAAAATATGGGCCCCTAATTTTGTAAAGATAATTTTATAGACGGATTCCTGACCACGCGTGCTGTGATCGTCAGTATCTCTAAAAAAAATGTATATGAATTTTTTTATAGCATACCTATAGATAAAATTCTAGATTCCCCGCGGGATGTCGTAGCCTCCCCGACGCGCCGCCACAGCAACCGGGTCGACGTCCGTGGCCGCTACGGCAACTGCTCTGGGCGTTCAGGTGTTTCGCATTGACGACACCGATCGAGGGCTCCGGAGGACAACGGCTCCAGCTCCATCACGTTGTACCAACGCGCGCCACCGTAGAGACCGGGTCGACGTCCGTGGCCGCCACGGCGACTGCTCAGGGCGTCCAGGTGTTTCGCATCGACGACACCGATCGAGGGCTCCGGAGGATGACGGCTCCGGCTCCATCAGGTTGTACCAACGCGCGTCGCCGCAACGACCGGGTCGACGTCCGTGGCCGCCACGGCGACTGCTCGGGGCGTCCAGGTGTTTCGCATCGACGACACTGATCGAGGGCTCCGGAGGACGACGGCTCCGGCTCCATCATGTTGTACCAACGCTTGCACAACACGTCGTCGATAGGGCACGACGGCATCGATAGGGCACGCCGCTCCATCCTTCAGACCACGTACAAGTTTAGCCTCGCGTGCAGACGGGCCTAGGTGAGATTTCGAGGAGCGCGCTATTAGGGCCTCGACGAGACACCGTCGTCGTCTCTGTGGTCCTCGACGTGAAGCCGGCGCCGCCGTTGCCTCCGTGGTCCACAACGACACTCCGGCAGGCAGGGAGGCCGGATCGGCGACTGCCAGTGTCACGCAAGGTAGATATATATCCATATATGTGCTCCATCTATGCTTTATTCGCGTGCCCCTGCTACATGTTTAGAACCTGGCTGGTGGCGGCGCGGTTCAGTTCTGGAATACTATTGCGTAAAAGGTTAAACTCTGCAAAAACAAATTGATTGTTTTTAAAGCATTTTCCTAGAAAAAATCGTAGCGTTAGCACGGACATCATACTAGTTTTAAAAATTCAATAATAATTGTAAAATTGATAACATAATTCGGTATTAAGTTCATATCTAGCACTATATATTATAGTATTTGCCATGCATATGTAACGGTGGATGATTGAATTCACGATGTCTTGGAGGCCCGGTTGTACTTTTGGAAGAATGTCTCGGAGGCCTCGGTCGGGTCCTTACGGTAGAAGGCGATGGGGTTGGCGTAGCGGATGCCCTGCTGTGATTGATGCCGTTGTTGGAGGAGAGTGGGACGTGGGCGCCGTCGCGGAACTCATCGATCTCCGCGCACGCTATTTCTGGGCTCCTGGACAGCATCACCTCGCAGATCTCGCCGTGCGTCTCGTGTGGACATAAGGGCGTCAACGGGAGCCGGCGTGCTCTCGTGCGGGTGTGATCGGGACCCGTTATTTTGCGGGATTGGACACCGTACACGTGAGGAAAAAACATGAATAATCAAGACAATGATTCGAACTTTGGTCGTGGTGTTGCGTGTGGTGGGAGCGTGGAAGAGTGGAAGAGGCTTCTAACTTTTTAATCTCAGTCATTGCATCCGTAGTAGACGTGTTATGAGTCGTTGATCTTGAAAGAGGAAGTGGTCTGAAGAAGTTTTCAATTATAGTAGAGATAGTAACACCGAGCCGACTTGTTTGCCTCCACTGTCCCATAATTTGCCTTCACTATCCCACAAAACAAGCATACATGCGTAGATTGGAAACTAGCATATTCGAGGATAAACAGCTTGAGAGGGCCAAACAATTATCCTTGGCTCGCATAACCATTTATATATGTTGAAGATATGTCCATGCATCAAGAGCGCTGGTTCGCTTTACATGTTTTTATTGTGTTATTCACGCATCTTGTATTAATATAAGCTTAGCTCACACCCTAAAAATGACCCTCACAGCTAGTTCATGTTGTTCTGTCCTTACTATTTGCTTTACGAACTATTTTGTGTGGGAGGAAAGGAGTTAGACTGAACATATGTATGTCCAGCCTCATCATGAGGCCGCCAACCACAAAAATCGGTGCCACAGCCAAGCTAGTTACTTCCTCTATATCTAAATAACCATCATTGTAGTGTGTAACATAAGTTTGGCTTGATTTATAGAAAATACAAATAACATTTATATATCCAAATAATTCTTTTAAAAAGTACTAGATAAAAATATTTTTCTAACACTAGTACACATAAGCACTATACATGCGGTTAATAATCCATTTTCATTGGCGTTTTTTCAGAACCGCTAGCGATGGGTAAATGGAAATGAAACAACTATACATGCGATCACTTAAGAACCGCTAGCAGAAATCGATTCCCACTGCTGGTTTAATTAAGACAACTGCAATGGTTGTCTAGAAAAGTGTAAATCGAGATTTTAAAATAAAAAAGAAATAATTTAATGGTAGTAAAAATCCACTAGTAAGCCACCTGGCCGTCGTAAGTTGCACATTTTTTGAATCCCATCGGCCTCACTCTCGCTCATAGCCTCCTCTACCACTCCACACATCACTCACTTGTGTGTAGATTTTGTTTTGGTTCCCTACATATTATACTAAACAAATTTTGTCATTATAAATTGACCGTTTGAGGTGGTAAATGAATTCAAATGAAAAAGTTGACAACTATAAAGTTTTATAACTTTTATTTTGGTAGTTGTTGCATCTAAGGTCGTTTACAAAATTTTAATTTAAAAAATGACGAATTCGATCGTAGTTTTTGATGATAAGATGATTTCAAATGAAAAATTTATCCACTACAAAGTTTCATAACTTTTCAAGATCTACAACTTTTATTTTGGTTGTTTTTCCATCTAAGGTCGTTTACAAAATTTGAATTTAAAAAATGAAGAATTCGATTGTTGTTTTTGATGATAAGATGATTTCAAATGAAAAAGTTATCCACTACAAAGTTTCATAACTTTTCAAGATCTACAACTTTTATTTTGGTTGTTTTTCCATCCAAAGTCATTTGAAAAACTAAAAAAACAAATGTCCAATTATTTCTAATGGCGGATTTGTTAAGAAACCGTGTGTAAAAATCTCATTTCTAAGAAATCCACCTGTACAAATTAGTGCATACCATCAATATAGAGCTATTTTGTAGAACTACTCTACTCCGCTCTGTAGGGCTGAAACCGGTGGATAAAAGAAAAATGTTTAATATAAGTCTCTCTATCATGTCTAGATCTAGGGAAACAAATACTGGAATACGTCCTCCCTCGGTCGTCAGAGGACCATCCATCTATCAATCCGGTGACCACGTACGCACTGAACGTCGTCCAGCACCGTACCTTAATTTACCCACCTCTCTCATCTCGTATCGTCCATGCATCCACCCCGGCCCGGCCGGCCGTTCGTCCAAAAGAAAAGAAAAGGCAGTGCAGTGGTGCACGCCAAAAAGTTGCAGGCGATCGGTGATAAAGAACGCCTAGCTTGTTACGTCCTCGGTCCTCTCCGGCTCTCCCCCAAATGTATAGCGTGGGCCAGGTCTTCTTCTTCATCAGCTCTCATATGCATCGCCACTACTCATCACGTCGATCAGCTGTACTCCACCACTCCGCATTCCTCTGGCTCGATCGGCTCGAGAAGTCCGCCGAGACCGCCAAAGAATGTCCCCGTCCGTTGTTAACTAACGTGCATCCGATGCATGCGCCGGTGCTGCCGCTGCCGCCGCGATCGAGATCCATCGCGCGCGCGACGAGGCCGGGCGCTCGGGCGGAAGCCCGAGCATCGTGCTCCGCCCGCGTCCGTGCATGTGTGTGTGTGCTCTGCTCCACCACCGGGCCGCGCGCCGCGATGTGCCGTGCCGTGTCGGCAGCAGCCCAAAGTGCCCAAGCCCCCCCGCGCGCACGGCGCCACCACTCGGTGTCTCGATCGATCTCCATATTTGCTAGACGTCAATCAGCCGGCTTATCATCCACAGCCAAAAACAACGGCTTATCAACCAGCGAAACGGGTGTTTTGGAATCGTGCCAAGCTAGAGTTTACCCCGTTTCCAAACCGGTGGAATTGCGTGATGCATGGTTTCTGTGCGCAACCACACACACATACTACATACCGTACGTTTCCGCCGCCGTTTTCTGCAGATTCTTTCGTACGTACGTGTGTTCCTAGCGTTTAATTGTCCTGCGCCGTCTGTACTATACGATCCAGAGCGAACGTTGACGTTTGTCACAAACATATATAGCCGCAGCACCACAAAGTCCAAAGCTTTGCCGAAACGTGCACGATCCAGACGATGTTATGTTCCACACAGCCACACAACGCTTTTGCTCCTTTTTTTCCCCCTTCCTCGTTCGTTTGGTTTAAACGTCAAGTAACCGAACTACATGAATGCATCGGTCTCCGGTGTAAGCACGCAGTGAGTGACCCTAGCTAAGCTAACGTGACTTGTACGCCTTTCATTTGCCGAAACCAAAGACCAAACCACTCGGACTCCTGCTTGAAAAACAAAACAGTTAAGTGCATCAACTGTTATATCATGATTTTTAAACTTGTGTTGTGGTGTCATTCCGGTCTCTAAACTCATTGTTGTTTGGGTTCTCAAACTTGTTCGATCGTGTCATCTCGGTCCATTGCAAATCGACTGTTTAGATCTTCAAACTTATTCTATATCATCTCAGTCCCTAATTTTGTTTTTGAGTCTCATATATGAGTCCAAACATGACGATCTAAAAATTTGATATCAACTAATAGTTCATAACTTCTTCTTATGAACTCGAATAAAGACAAACTTTATATAAAAATTGTAGCGCTCGGCATGATCTACAACTTTATAGTTATAAAGTTTTTAAATTAGAACTGTTTAGGGTCCCAAAATATTATTCTAAGTTTATATATTTTGAAATTTAAAATTTAAAACTATCAAACAATCTTGGATAATGAAATATTCTATATGTTCTTAATATAATCTACAACTCTGTAGTTGAAAAGTTTTTTATTTAAACTTATTTATTATCCCAAATTTAATTTTAAAAATTTATAGGTTTTGAAAACACTTTTAATTAGACCATTTCAATACCCTAAACAATTTTATTTTTTTAAAAATCAACTACAAAGTTGTAGGTCGCACCAAGGGCTACAACTTTTATATAAAGTTTATCTTCATTCGAGTTCATATGAAATAGTTATAACTGTAAATTATTCTTTGATATCAAGTTTTAAAATTGCCCTGTTTAGATCCAAATGAGACTTAAACTAATTTTTGGAACCGGGATGACACAACTAAACATGTTTGAGGACCTAAATGCTATATTTGTAAGTTTAGAGATCGAGATGACAGAGATGAACAAGTTTGAGAATCTAAACGATCAATTTATGAATTTAAGGACTGGGATGACACAATAACGTAAGTTTAGAGACTGCTTTGCATGCATACAGTATACATGCTGCTTCCGTGCATACCTCTCCGGATCATCTCTTCTTCTTCTTCCTCCCTGGGCTTTTCTTTCTGGCCTTGTCTGTCTGACCTTGGGACAAAGAACGGTTTGTCCGTTGCAAGAGAAGCTAGTGCTCGTTTCTCTTTACATTGGGCCCACGTATACTATACGTATATATTGACTTATTGGGGAAGTTATTAGACCCTGTTTGTCTTAGGGTGGCTAAAGTTTAGTCACGCCATTTTAGTCCCTTTTAGTCACGAAATAGCCAAACACCCTAACTAAAAAGTGACTAAATGACCTTTAGTCACTAGTCCAACAGGGGGTTGCTAAATGGGACTAAATTTTAGCCCATGAACTAAATGGAAACAAACATGTACTACAACGCTTTTGCTCTTTTTTTTTTCCTTCCTCGTTCGTTTGGTTTAAACGTGAAGTAACCGAACTACATGAATGCATCGGTCTCCGGAGTAAGCAGCGAGTGACCCTAGCTAAGCTAACGTGACTTGTACGCCTTTCATTTGCCGAAACCAAAGACCAAACCACTCGGACTCCTGCTTGAAAAACAAAACAGTTAAGTGCATCAACTGTTGCTAAACTTGTGTTGTTGTGTCATCTCGGACTCTAAACTCATTGTAGTTTGGGTCCTCAAACTTGTTCTAAACTTGTTCGGCTGTGTCATCTCGGTCCATTGCAAATCGACTGTTTAGTTCTCAAACTTGTTCACTTGTGTTATCTCGATCCCTAAACTTGTTTTTAAGTCTCATATGAGTATAAACATGGCGATCTAAAAATTTGATATCAAAAAATAGTTCATAACTTTTTTATATGAACTTGAATGAAGACAAACTTTATATCAAAATTGTAGCGCTCGGCATGATCTACAACTTTATAGTTATAAAGTTTTTAAATTAAAACTGTTTAGGGTCCCAAAATATTATTGTAAGTTTATATATTTTGAAATTTAAAATTTAAAACTATCAAACAATCTTGGATGTTGAAATATTCTATATGAAAGTTGTAGTTCTCAATATGATCTACAACTTTGCAGTTGAAAAGTTTTTTATTCGAAGTTTTTTATTATCCCAAATTTAATTTTAAAAATTTATAGGTTATTTCAAAAACACTTTTAATTAGATTATTTCAATACTCTAAACAGTTTTAATTTAAAAAAAAACAAGTACAAAGTTGTAGATCGCACCAAGGGCTATAATTTTTATATAAAGTTTATTTTCATTCGAGTTCATATGAAATAGTTATGAATTATTCTTTGATAAATTTTTAAATTGTTTTGTTTGGACCCAAATGAGACTTGAAATAATTTTTGGATCCGGGATGACACAACTCAACAAGTTTAAGGACTAAAATGCTATATTTGCATGTTTAGAGACCGGAATGATACAGATGAACAAGTTTAGTTTAGAGATCACTGATGTACTGTATAAAAAAAATGCATGCATACAGTATACATACTGATTCAGTGCTACCTCTCGTCCTCTCGTGATCATCTCTTCTTCTCCTCCCTGGGCTTTTCTTTCTGGCCTTGTCTGTCTGACCTTGGGACAAAGATCGGTTTGTCCGTTGCAAGAGAAGCTAGTGCTCTCGTTTCTCTTTGCATTGGGCCCATGTATATATATATACTATACGTATATTTTGACTTTCTGGGAAAGTTAGTACGTATTACAACCTTATTGTTGACTGATCGCAATTCTTTAGCTCCTCTCTCTACAAAGGACAGATGATCCACTGACACGTACTCTACAGTACTCTACTCTATGTATATCTGCTGGTCCCTGCTTATCCCTGACTGCCGTTCCAGGTATGACGAAACAGAAAATGGAAGAAAAGCAGGAGCTGCTAAGAAAACATTTTCTGTCCTGGGACATCTAGCCGTCTCTTGGTATGCCAAAAAAGAACATTCTGAAATATTTTTATTAGTATCTTTGCAATTTGCAAGATTGTTAGGTTAGGAAACAAAGCTCTTTCCCAAAAAAAATGGAGGGGAAGGCGGTGTTGTATCCTTTCCACGCCTGACACTGATGAGTATTTTAAAACCATGCTCACATGCATAGACCTCGAGATGATCAATCCTGATGACATTTCATATTTCGATATTGATCACTTGCATTCGGTAGAGTGGAGTAGATCGCAATTCACAGGTGGAGCGAGTGTAGAGATAGAATGACTGAACAAGTGGCTCAGTAAATAGACATCTTAAAAGTTAAAAGGCCTTCAATAAAGTCCACATAAATCCTCACGACGAGGCGCTCTGAGAAAAAAACATAAACTCTACAAATTCCAAAATAATCGGAAATATTTATCCTTTAATTTGGTATAAACATCAATTATCATCACCAATGATAGCCATATGATACATTATATTTTTTAAAAGTATACCCTCCTATGACACTATGACAAATACATAAAGTAGCCCCCCCTAAAGTTTAATTTCATCTAAATTACTCACCTCTATTGTAACAAAAGTTAATTTAATAACCATTGAAACTTAAATTATCAACCTCTGTTATTATTACAGATTGCAAATATCTTCCTAAGTTTACATTTAAATTAATCCATATCTATGAGTATGAGACATATTACAAACTAGACCTTAAATTAACCAAATATGCCATTATAGAATATAATATGAAATTATCCATCTAATTCTTATCTAGATTACACACCTCAGTCCTTATAAACAATAAACTAAAATATGCTTAGGTTTGTATCTAACTAAAAAATAAGTTATTATAAAAAGCGAATAACCAAAAGTATGCTTTATATGTTTCTATATTACATATTTTTATGACTGTTAATTTAAATAAGTATAGATGGTATGTGCCACCATTGGGATATTAATACTCGGTAGCAAAAAAGCTGTAAGATGTTACTTTAGATTATTTATATACATTTCCACACAAAAAATCATGATATAACGATGTTGCCAACTTAACTTTTAAGCACTTTATGTTTTTATATACCAGTAATACACCACATAAAATGCTTGGATATGACAAATTCAACATTATAAGTGGCATGGTGTAGGTTGGAACAACTATTTATGCTGCCATAGTGACTAAAAGTGTAGTATAGGACACAAAATAAATTTTAATAGAATAATAATGGAATTTTTTTTGGATAGAATATACTGTAAGCACTAATGTTTCAACTTAACTTGTGGATACAGATTCATGGTGTCACATAAAAAGGATACAACAAGAACCGATATAACTTGTTGATATAGATTCATGGTGTCACATATTTTAATTTTACTTATTGGAGGACCTCAATGGATTGAGCCACCTCGTTAATCCTCACAAGAATAATAGTCCTTGTATAAACCCTAGAATTTTTTTTATAATATTCAAATGGCCATTAATTAATTCACCGACTCCCATCTTCATATATAGTCATCAAATACATTCCATTTTCTTGAAAATACTTGCACTCTTCTGACATCGTGAAAATCATAAATAACCTCATAGATCTACATATAAACTACAAATCTCTAGCATCATGAAAGATAATTTAAAGTAGAAACTTAATTGCTTTCAAATTGCCTGCCTATGGTATTTATTATGGGATATAATATAAAGTAACCCCTTTGATTTGTATCTAAATTACTCAAATGTACCGTCATAATTCATAAATAAAATAAACTGAAATACCCCTCAAATCTATATCTAAATCACCAATATAAGCTCTTAAGTAAAAGAATTAAATAACTATAAAGTACATTATATATTACCCACTTCTATCATCGATAAATTCAAAGTAAACGTAAATGCTATATATCACCATCCATACCAGATATACATGCTTACATTAACAATTAGATATTTAATTTATAGTTTGTCGATTGTGAAAAGGCATGTTCTATGAGATTTAACGTAAATGCTATATATCACCCCTTTGATGTGGCAGGAAAAGTGTCGTCACTAGTGCAGAACTGACTTTTAGCCCCGGTGCGTAAGTGCCTTTAGCCCCGGTGCCTGAACCGGGGCTAAGGATTCAGGACTAAATGTCCCCCCTTTAGCCTCGGTTTGCACAACCGGGGCTAAAGCCCGACCTTTAGCCCCGGTTGGTTGGTAATACACCAACCGGGGCTAAAGGGTGCGCCAGGTGGCGCGGGCGGGTCACGCGTGGTAGCACCCATCAACCGGGGCTAAAGACCCTTTTTTTCTTTTCTGATTTTGGTATTTCAATTAGATTAGGTATTCAAATGTGTGTATTCTACGCTTCTAATACATGTATTCACACACTTATAAGTTAGTTTCAAGCATTAAACACAAATAAACTATGAAACTCTATAAGTATAATATATATATATATACATAAAATTTACATCATTATCCATTGTTACTTGACTTAAGACACAAACGCTCTCGCCACTTAAATATCATACAGATGTTCGTCTTGATTTGGCTTGAGTGGTTCGGTCGGGTCTTAATAGTACTCGTCTTTAGGGTTGACCACTTTGTCAAGAAAAAATCTAGCAAAGGTCTCTTGAATTCCTTTGAGGCGGTCTTCTTGCAACACTTGTTGCTGCAACCATAGCGTCTTCAATTTGCATTATAAAGAAACAAGTGTTAATATACATAAAATTTAGTTAATAACAACAAATAAATAAATCGATGTATTATATATACATATCACATACTCTTAGATTCTCTGTAAGATTTCTTCTTGCATACACCGTGAGGAACTCGCAAACGTAGTATCCACACAGATTGTTACCTTGTGGCTGCCTTAGAACCCACTGTAAGATATGAAAAGATTACTATCGTCATCATACGCATATGTTAAAGCATGATAAGGTAACAGATTATGAGAGCTAGTAGAACTTACAGCTAACATACGAGGACCGTTTAGTGCCTCTTCTAGTTCCGGACGGTGTTTCGGGACGAACCAAGCCCAAACCCTGCTCAATAATTGGATCATTAGTTAATTAACTCTTGCAGTGTAGTTAAAGAGCAGGAATCAATATTTAAAGATCAAAGTTACCCCTTGATAATGTCTATCATATCTTGCTAATCTCCCACTGGTTTTCTCAATGAGTCAAAGATTATCAATTGACTTCTTCTCATATCGATGACTATGAGTATCCAGTGAAAACTGCATTTGTTTATAGAGTCAACATATATATCTTTATGCCGAATTGAGTAATAAGTAAGACAAATTGTGCAAACGATAAGAACACTCATCCAAAGTTGAAGAACTATGTAGTGTGCTTTGTTGAAATAATCATCCCCCGTACCGATATATGTTTTCTTCCCTAGTGTTCCTTTCCCACTAAGTCTCCCCTCGTGTCTTGATTCAGGAACACCAATCGGGTCAAGGTCAGGAATATAGTCAACACAGAACTCAATGACCTCCTTTGTCCCGTAGCCGTTGGCGATGCTTCCTTCTGGACGAGCACATTGGAGAACATATTTTTTTAGGACTCCCATGAACCTTTCAAAGGGGAACATGTTGTGTAGGAACACAGGACCGAGAATACTAATCTCCTTGACTAGGTGAACTAGGAGGTGTTCCATGATATTAAAGAAGTATGGAGGGAAAACCAACTCAAAGCTGACAAGGCACTGAACCACATCATTCTGTAGAGCAGCTAGTTCCATTGGATCGATTGCCTTCTGAGAAATTGCATTAAGGAATGCACATAGCTTCACAGTGGCTAGACGTAAATGTGGAGGTAGAATTATTCTTAACACAACCGGAAGTAATTGCGTCATAAGCACGTGACAGTCATAAGACTTTAAGTTTAGGAATTTCTTCTCTGACACATTTATTATATTCTTTATATTGGAGGAAAATCCAGATGGGACCTTGATGCTGCTTAGACATTCAAACATGCTTTCCTTCTCTTCTTTGCTAAGAGTGTAGCTAGCTGGCTTTAAATAATGGCATCCATCTTCTGTCTTCTCTGGATGCAGGTTGTCTCGTTCTTTCATGTCTTGCAAGTCATGTCGTGCTTAAAGTGTATCTTTGACTTTTCCATACACACCCATGAATCCTAGCAGGTTCACACAAAGATTCTTTGTCAAGTGCATCACGTCGATCGCGTGGCGGACCTCTAGGACATGTCAATAGGGTAGCTCCCAAAATATGGACTTCTTCTTCCACATGGGTGCGCGTCCATCAGCATCTTTTGGAACTGGTACAGCCCCTTCTCCCGTTCCAAAGACTACTTGCACATCCTTGACCATATCAAGTACATCCTTTCCAGTTTGGTTGTGAGGCTTGGTTCGTTTCACTTCTTCTTTACAATGCTTGCCTTTCTTTCTGGCTTGGTGATTCTTAGGAAGAAAACGACGATGGCCAAGGTACACGACCTTTCGACATTTTTTCAGATATACACAGTCAAGGTCATCAAAATAGTGTGTGCATGCATTATATCCCTTGTTTGTCTGTCCTAAAAGATTACTTAGGGTAGGTTGCCAGGTTGCCAGGTTGCTACGGGCCAAGGTACAAGACATCAATGTCGTTGCCAGGTTGCTTCAGGGCCTTGGATCAGCACCGACATCATAATGAACTTCCGCTTCATGCATAACCATGGAGGAAGGTTGTAGATACATAGAGTAACAGGCCAAGTGCTATGACTACTGCTCTGCTCCCCAAAAGGATTCATACCATCCGTTCTCAAACCGAACCTTAAGTTTCTTGCGTCTTCTGCAAACTCCGGGAATTCTCTGTCAATTGCTCTCCACTGGGACCCATCAGCAGGGTGTCTCAACATGTTGTTTGCCTTACGGTCTTCTTTGTGCCATCGCAACAACTTTGCATGGTCCTTTTTTCTAAACAGACGTTTCATGCGTGGTATTATAGGACCATACCACATAACTTTGGCAGGGATTTTCTTCCTAGGACGCTCTTCGCCCTCAACATCGCCAGGGTCATCTCGCCTGATTTTATACCGCGACGCTTTACATACGGGGCATTCATCCAAATTATCGTAGTCCTTGCCACGGTACAGGATGCAGTCATTAGGACATGCATGTATCTTCAGGATTTCTGATCCCAGAGGGCACACGGCCTGTTTTGCTTCGTACGTAGTGGCAGGCAATTCGTTAGGCTTCGGAAGCATCTTTTTTTGGATCTTGAGTAATTTCCCAAATACCTTGTCGGATATGACATTTTTTGTCTTCCATTGTAGCAACTCCAGTGTTGTACCCAACTTATTTTGCCAATCTTCGGCGTTCGGGTATAGTAGTTTCTTGTGATCCTCTAGCATGCGGTCAAGTTTAGCTTCTCTTTTTCACTTTCACAATCTTTTTGTGCATCACGAATGACTTCACCAAGACCATCATCTTCAGAGAGTGTGTCCTCTGCCCCTGCCTCTTCTTCTGCTTCTACCATTGCAGTATCATTGAAGTCACCATATTGAGCAATAATGTCGCCAGGGTCCAATTGCTCTTCTTCGTCTTCTTCTATCATAATTCTAGTTTCTACATGCTTGGTCCAACAAATATAGTTTGACATGAAACCCGACTTCAACAAGTGTGAGTGAAGAGTCCTTGAGCTAGAATATTCCTTTAAATTCTTGCACAAGGTGCATGGACAACACATAAAATTACCATCTCACTTGTTTGCCTCAACCGCTCTTAAGAAATCATGCACATCATCAATGAACTCTTTGGAGCGGTGATCTACATTGTACATCCAATCGCGTGTCATCGTCTGCATTATATGACCCAAAACATAATTACATTTCTCATTTTGGTCAAAAAATGAAATTATAAAATACCGAACGAAAGGTCTGCATTAAAATAACATGATCGAGATGGAACACCATCATGTGTCATTTCCGAGTCATACAAATACTAATGTATGCTCTATGAAAGCCTCGACATAGCGTATGCTAAGACCACTAGCACAATACACAGAAAACCTAAAATGCACTTCAATAGCATAATGATCTCCCGACCAATCCCAACTAAAGGAGACAAATCATCATTCGTCTGCTCAGCATCGACAAACTTCTTGAGTTGGCTCACTGCCTCATCAGCCTTCGCGACGTGTGTAACATACTCTTCCTCCTAGTACCAGCCGCGGCATCCAGTGCCATCCCACTGAAAATAGAAATAAAAAATCAACACTTGAATCAAAATCATCAGGAAATATAAGTACAAATTAACCATAACCATCAAATGTGACAAAATATATAACTCACATTGCGATCTGGACACTTATAGAAGATCCGACCGTTGTTGGGACCCGACTTCCCCACTCGGTACTCTTTCACAGTCTTTTGCATACACTTGCCACAGCCTACAGGTAATGAGAGAGAGGTCTGACCTTAGTCGCTTTGGAACCCAATCAGAGGCCGAGTGCCCCGAAGCAGTTGTCATCTACTCTCTATACTCATTTTTCAAACTAGATATTATAAATTCCTCATATCTAAACAAATAAAAATAAAACAACTAAAATTTACATTTATCTAAAGTCATCAAATGTGCCATGTATACAACTAAAGTATTCTAGGTAGCTAACGTCTTCATCTAAATATATAATTATTTTGAGCTCAAGTGGCATATATATAAATCAAGAACAATCCACCATAAATAAATTCATCATTTAATAATATCCTAAAAATCTATATTTCTCAAACTAAGCTAAACTAATCTTGAAACGTGGAACATATAACACCCTAATAATGAAAGGTGTATACTCAGAATACTAGTTTTAGTTGTCTTCTTCAAAATATTCAAAACAATGTCAAGTGAAGCTTAAAATGAAAAAAAAGAGAAAATCATAAAGAAAAATCACATATAGAACAAGAAACAATATATGTTGCCGCTAAAACATGAGAGGTTGAAGATATTAACCTATCAACGAGTCGATGGAGGCGTAGAAGTGATCAAATGAAGCAATGATCGAAGAGGAGATGAAGAACAATGAAGAACACCAAGAACAAGAGCAAGAACAGAGAGGGAAAAAAATGAGCTCTCGGGCTCGGGCAGGGGAGGAAGAGAGTTCAAATAGGGAGGACCTTTAGTCCCAATCCATAGAACCAGCCGGGACTAAAGGCCCAGAATTAGCCTCGGTTTATGCCTTAAACCGGGACTAAAGGTCTAACCCTGGTTGGTAATACCAACCGCGGCTAAAGGTGGACCTTTAGCCCCGATTGATAACAATGTCTGACTAACGAACCGTTGGAAGAGGACTTTTAGTCCCGGTTGGTGTTATCAACCGGGACTAAAGATATCTTTAGCCCCGGACGTAATTTTCACTGGGGCTAAAGCTGATTTTGAAAATCAGTCAAATGTGTATTCTGTAGTAGTACGTGCCTGTTAAGATTTCCTGATCAGGGGGTATGTGGCTGGATACAATCATTGTGGTTCATCAGCTCAGCTCAGGGACCGTATATCCCAATCCATCAGTTTCGCTAGCTCCTGGTGCCAGCATTGTTAAGTATCAGAGAAATCGAAATGATGTTTGATTAGTTGTCCTCACTACGTACACGTATACGTATGTACAGACAATCATGAGATTTTCCGAGAAATCACATCAGAATAATACGTAAGGACGACGACACTAATCAATGGAATACAGTATGTAGCCATGTTCTTAACATGGCATGATCTGTGTATACAGCGATGTATGTGTAGCTCTCGGTCCATGAGCGTATATATTATATAGTCTCTCCGTTTCAAATTATAAGCTCATTTTTTTTCAAGATATATAATTTTTGCTATGCATTGCATTTTGTCTAGATACATAATAAAAATAATATATCTAACAAAATAAAAATAATTTATAATTTAGAATAAGAATAGAGAATGCAACATGCATTACATGTCCTAAGGCGCTTCTAAGAAAGTATATATTGGATGGCTAAAATGAAAAATCTTATTCTTATTGTGAATTATCTCAATATAATTCACAATAAGAATAGGATTTTCTAATGATATTGTGTCAACCGCTGCATGTGCTTTTAAAAAAACCCATATATGTACAAAACATATATATTTTTTAAGCCTTGGTTGAATTAGTTTGTATCTATCTCAACACACCACATGTATTGAGCTAGATTAAGATGTAAATTAGTTTAAGTTTCATCTCAATACACTCTAATATATATATATATATATATATATATATATATATATATATATATATATATATATATATATATATATATAATATGGATTGAGCTGGATCTAAGAGTACGCAAATAACGCCTAAGAGATTTCTCATGAAAAAAACTGGTGCATAAATCTAAGCTTCGTATACGGTGAAATTTCTTTAAGCAAAAATAGGTAGCCTACAATATTTGGGAAAAGAAAAGAAATACAAGAGCTCCATGCAACATAGGGCCATTCTTCTTTTATTTGTTACTCATTTTATTAGTTATCATGGGACGGGTGCCCGTATCTTTCAAACTTGTTTCTTCTTTATATATATATATATATATATATATATATATATATATATATATATATATAATTCACTGCCAATAATTTGACTTAGTTTGGTTCAAGATATTATCTAGGTCTGTGAACTTCTAAAGTAATATTTTGGGTACCTAAACTTAACAGAGGGTGTCATCCAAATCCCTAAACTTTCAAGGTAATTTAAAGTTTAGGGTCTGACGATGTCATTCTTGTTCCGTAACTTTTAAGGTGATCACCGCAGGTCTGTAAACTTAGTCGATGGTGTCATCCCGGTCCAAATTTGATCTAACCCAATCCATAAGCTAGTGTGACATGCTCACTGTACATTAGATGTGAATCCAACATGTATCAAGTAATCAATCATTATTTATATAATTAATTTGAAAATAGTATTAAAAGTTACCTATACTATTAAAATAATATTAAAAGTTACATATAGTACTTACTATAGGTAACTTTTAATATTATTCTAATGCTATTAATAATAAATAAATATTAAATTATTTTTGTATTTTTTTAGTTTAAACCTAATATATTTGTTGTAAATTACTTAGTACTTTAATTTATTTTGGCTAAAGTAAATTATTTTATATAATTTATACTTTTATCATAAATATTATATAAGTAATGATTGATTAATTGACACATGCGTATCATGCTAGCCTATAGAGTGAGTTAGACCATATTTGGCCAGAATGACACCGTCGGCAAAGTTTAGGGACCTATAGTGATCACTTTGGAAGTGGAGGAACCGGGATGACACCATGGCCAAAGTTAATGACATATGATGATTACTTTGAAGTTTAGGAACCTAGATTAAACTTAAAAACTCATATATCACTTTAGAAATTCAAACACCTAAATTTTGCTTTTAGCTAATAGTTGAGAAAGTCAAACAATTTAAGCTAATAGTTGAGAAACTGACCGTGAATTTTGCTTTTTTTTCTTTGAGAAGGAGCCACTTGACCTGGCCTTCTTTGAAGGTCATTGTAGAAACCACATATTGATCCCTAGCTGGCTGGCCAGCTTCTGCCACCCTTAGGTTTTAACCGCCTCCTCCTACTCTATAAACAGCACTACTACAGAAGCTGCAATAAGTGCCGGTTCAAAACCCCCTTCAGTGGCGGTTTTTGAACCGGCAATGGCACTTCGGCAGTGATGAGCCCATGTCATCACTGTCTGTTATGCCAAACCGGCAGTGATGGCTCAAGCATCACTGCCGGTTCACCGGCAGTGATGCTTGAGCCATCACTGTCGGTTCATTTAACCAACCGACAGTGAATGTAGGATATCACTGCCGGTTCTAAGTGATCCGACAGTGATTTAATTTTTATAATTTACATTTATTAGAGAAACCATCAACATTTATATTACAGAAACCATCAACATTTATATTACATATATTACAGAAATTCATAGATGTGTCTTAAACTTATTGTACATTACAATAGTTCTATGATTTAGTACTACCAATTCGGAGAAGTGTAAGTCACTTATCTTGTAACCAATAATCTCATCGATGAACAACAACGTATTAAATAGAACACTCTCTGTTGCTTCACACTTACGAGCACATGGTGTACTAACTACGTTTAGCGGTGGTCGAGTAGTTGGTGGGTCTCCCTTCTTAGTCGCAACCAACTTTGCTTGAAATCCTGTAGTAGTTAGTGTTGGCTCTTCATCAGCATATTGTCAGTCATAACTTAATGCATCCATTACTTGGTTCAGAATGGCTTCAAAACTACACCCTGCGTAGGTCATGTCATACTCCTCTACCTATAAGTATTGCCACAAGGTAGTGTTAATTATAAGAACAATATTGACAACATACAAGAACAAATCTAGGTATAAGCTACGAGTCTTTGACTTACCATTGGTGAATTCTGAGTCATTCGTTCATTGAACCCTCGAAGATCATGATACATGTTGTGATTAATACCTTGAATCTTCACTGATGACAGAGTAGGAAGTATGATCCCATTTCTTGAGAGCGTAGTTGCACAAGCATAGACGACATACTTAATAGCAACACCCCGCTGACTTGTCTGTATTCCCACCTCTGAGATTTGTAACACATTGCGCCCGCCAACACCACTGTGACCACGACCACGACCACGACCATGACCATGACCCATCCTAACGGCAATTGAAAATGAAATACAACATTGGAGTTCTGGACCATTGTTTACATGATTAATCTGAGCATCCACATTGTCAACCCCAAAATAGGCGAGTGCTAATTTAAGCCAAACAACTGGATCAATCATCTACATTACATATAAGAAATGTTAATTAACTTGGATGATCTAGTCGTACATATGAAACATATTTTGACTAACTTACTATGTTTGGAAAATTCCGCGGGGCTACCAGATCGAAACTCATCCAAGTACAATAACCATTCCAACCAATTTCCTCCGGTGGTGGGAGATTACGACGTCCAGCCATCTATATATTAAATCACATATACTCATATTATATTTCATCTCTATCTATCTATCTATCTATCTATCTCTCTATCTATCTCTACCTATCTATCTATATCTATATTAAATTTCATATCAAATATCAAATAGCATATACTAAGATTATCTATCCCTCTCTATCTATCTCTCTATCTATCTTTCTCTACCTATCTATCTATCAAATCTATATATTATCCATATTAAATTTCATATAACATATCAAATAATATCTCAAATAGGCATTTCGTCGAACACCATGGTACCGTGAAGGGAGGTGGACGGGCGTCGTGGAGGAAGGTCCGTCCTCCTGCGGCCTTCACCGTGGCGAGGACGGTGGCGTGGAGCGTTGTCCTCCTACGGCCTTCACGCGGCGGCGGCGGCGGCGGTGTGGAGCGGAGACGGCGTGCTACGGCGGCGGCGGCGTGGAGGAAGAGGCGCGACGGCGGCGGCGTGCTGCGGCGGCGTAGAGGGCGTGGATCAGCGGTTGAGTGGGCACTGGCGCGCGTCTGAACATTTCGGAGCGCGCCAGTGCCTGCTTAAATAAAAATCTAGCCGTATCACTGCCGGTTCAAGCCACGAACCGACAGTGAATCTCTTTATCACTGCCGGTTCGTGGCTTGAACCGGCAGTGATACGGCAAAGAGACATCATTGCTGGTTCAAGCCACGAACCGGCAGTGATGTTGAAATTCACTGCCGGTTCTGCCCCAGCCCCCGATAATTGGGAGTCTGTCAGAGACTGAACCGGCAATGAAGAGGCATCACTGCCGGCCCAAATACAACCGACAGTGATGGGCCGACAGTGATTGCCGATTCTGTAGTAGTGCAGTTCCTACTTGTTTCTTCTCTTCAATGAATGGCAGAATGCTCTTGTTCTTTTTTGAGAGAACCAATAATAAAGTTAGGTTGAGAGATTGCTCTTTGCATTTGCGATGTTGATCAATCCACGTGTACAATATATTTGCATGGCTCCGATTGAGACACTGTGCAAACAGTTCAATTATGAGAAGCACAGCGCTTAATAAACCTTAAATCGATCATACAAAGTGTCTACAATCCTAGCTATACCAAGGATAAGGATTGCTCTACTGTCTGCACTGTGCTTTCGCTATCAGTGTTGAGCTGGCTATACCCTGTTGTACAGTGCCAGCAGCAGAGGTATATGCGCTACATTAATTGGGTAGGAAATAATACTGTATGCGACTATGCGTACTGTTCTATATATCTGGATCATGTATATCTGAAAAGTTCTGAAAAGTTCACGATGAGGTTCATTGTATAATAAGTATTCTTGTTTTCTTTAATTTTCTTTAAACAGGGGAAAAAATTCCTCACGGCAATGAGACTGTAGCGTTATTTAATCTGACACAAACTTCTTCTGTACATTTAGATCACCTCCAGAAATCTAGGGAAATCATGTGTACCACTGAATCTGTGAAACTACTTGTTTATCATCAGCTATATATCACTCATTGTATGTGCGTTCACACATATTCATGTGAGACAACGAGCGGCAAATAGACCACTGCTTGAATTTACCAGTATTTTCTCCATCTGAAACTACAAATCATTCTAACTTTTTTAAAGACCCAAAACAACTCAACTTTATCAAAAATATAGAAAAAATTATAAAAATCTATGACAGCACATAAGTATACTATAAAAATATAATTAATACAAAATTTAATGATAGTTATTTGGTATCATTATTTTTATTATTTCATTACATATATTTGATCAAATTTGAAATACTTTGATCCTTCAAATAAGTTAAAATAACTTATAATTTAGGATAGACGAAGTAGTAAGAACTGTACAGAGCAAAGTAGTACCTACATCGAACAAAGATATAAGCTATAGTCAATAAAAAGTGACATCAGGATATAGTCACCTTTTCTTCTTGATGTTGCTTTGCTCACCAGCGTTATATCTTAAGATGCAGGTAAGCATGAAATTATGCATGGGAACTTTTAGTTGTACTTTTAGTTACCGATCATATTAATAAAAAGTCATTGCAAGCTCATGAGTATAGAGTATCTCCAACAAGTGACCCATATGGGCACCCAAATGCAAAATGAGTTGTCAACAACACTATATTAGTCTCCAACAGAATACCTATTCAGCATACCCATTTTGGGTTTCAGGGGAGCCATAACTCAAAAATGAGTATTCTCTCTCTCCTGGAAACTCATTTGAAGAGAGAGTTGTCTTTTGGGTCGTGTTGTTGGAGAAGACTAAAAATAGGTATTGAACCTTCTGCCTGTAGCACTACCCAAAGAACAAATGGGTGTTGTATTTTGGGTTGCGGTTGTTGGAGATAGTCTAGGCCCCCTTATTTGCCAACTTACCAACAAACATACTCGAGGAACATAGCTACCAAAACATCATCGAGAACCATTGCTGACATGTCACAAAATGTCTACATGCACGTTACTGCTAACTCCACAGACATATATACAAGAGTCATATCCTCGAAACCCTTTGTTAAACTTTGTCCTTGTTTGATAGAGCTTCCACCTCCTCCAGCATCTCTAATGTATTCACTGTGCATGCACTCTTTTTCTCTCTCCTTCTCTCACAGAACCAATGGGAGCTACATGTTCTTCTTTGATGTGTTGATCACTTGATCTTCATATTGCCTTTGTCCAAGTCTATTCTTGCATCCATTAGATTAAATGTCGTGTATACTAGCACATTAGTCCAATTGATTATGTTGTCATACAATCACCAATGTAAAATTACAAATGGCCCCAGCTAGCTGCCATTTTCCGTACACTCGCCACACTTTGTCTTGTAGCCACAATTTCTCTAAGTTTAGGTGTGGCAATGTTTCACAGCAAACCAAACATGCCCTTAGATAACAAAATAAGCCTTTAACTTCACTCCCAATACTAGAAATTACACACACACACACACCACACACTATTATTAGGAGAAAAAAAGAAGAAAAGAGCAAAAAAATTATCTACCTTTGGTATTATAGAAAAAAATAACACAAAGTACTCATATGGTACCTACTAAAAGTTGCCAACTAATTTACCAATATGAAAAACTTACAAGGAACCCATATACATGTTTGTCAATGATAACATGTTTTAACAATGGGCTATATCAACACAATAGTGTTTGGGAGTGTTTGGGAGGTGGCTAATTGTGACCGCCTCGGTTAATAAAAATGATTGCATCTGTTAATTGACGTCATTAACCGAGGCGGTTAGATTTTGTAACCGCCTTGGTTAATCAAAGGGCATTGCCTTGCAAAAGATTTCATGTAGTAGTGTAATCTAATGCTTTGAATTTGAGAGGTTGCATTTGGTGTCACTAGATGTTCTTTGTGACTCGAGATTTGTTGTTACTCTTAGCAATTGTTGTCACCTAGCTAGCTTGGTGCTTGTGGAGGATCATTTAGATGTTCTTGGTGATTGTTGCCATCTTCGCCCATTGACTATTGTAAAGGGTTTTGTGCTCATCTCATGGAAGATTCACAAAGGAGTAACTCCAGTGAAATCAATCGAGGTTTGGAGAGATCTTAGTGATCTATTGTATTCTTAGTGAATAGTGGTCTAAGGATCCATCTCAACGGGGATGTAGGTTGCCAACAAGCAACCGAACCTTAGGGAAAAAGTATTTGTGTCACATGCCCCTGTCAGTTTACACACTCAACACTTGTAATTTCATTTCATATATATTGTGGTTGTGTTGTTACTTGAGTAGCGGTAGCTAGGCTGCTTGTTAAGTTGCTAGTTTATGTTTTCTCTCTTGTAAGTAGCTTTGCTTAGGTAGCTCTTTACTTGTTCTAGTGTAGCTTCTAGTTGCTTGTGTGTTTAAATCAAGTTTTGCAACTAGAATTGTGTAGGGGGCTTGATTTGTGATTGACTAGTCTAGGTAAGTAGAGCTATTAGGGAAAACATGAAAAGGTTTGCCAGATATATGGGTTCGGGGTACCTCACCACCTGTATTCAAATCCAAGGCAGACTATTGGGCCAAAGACGGCAATGAATGAGGCCCGTGTAGGTGTGGTGATCAAGTTAACAAGCATAGAGGGCCAACCTTTAAATATCATATATGATCGATGTACTTTCCATATAACAAATTAGGACACACATATGTTAACCAATCGGATCTAAGGTAACCCTATCATTAGGCTATATAAGAAGGGGTAGGGACCCCGATCGATATTTTATTTTTGTACATTCTAGCGCATAACTCAATGAGCACCGTCTGTAAACTGAGCATATGAATATAGGAAGATCCACGTACCTAAACCAGTATAAGCCTGTGTTACCCATCTGATTCCCTATACGCAAAAACGCCAATGGATATTACAACAGTAAATACTTCTGATAATGTTAAACACGATTAAATAAAAACAATACACCAAACCTACTAGTTCTTGAGAGCGTTGTTGATAAGAAAAACGTACATATGGTTAATTTAAAAGAAAAATCTTGGGATTACTAATAGGAAAAATTGGATCCTTACCATTAAAAGAACACATCTTTAGATATATATACCATTAAAAGGTTTAGTTTTAGATATGTACCATTAAAACATGACTAACGTTAGAAGCTCACTAGTTCTGTTAACTCCAAGTTATATCTGACCATTTTGCCCTTGCATATTAGGGGCTATCTACCTGCAGACTAAGAGAGCACATCTAACAAAAATGCAGTAGGATGTCTGTAAACAATTTCAGCAACATATAAACACAACTTCTGAGTGATATTAAGAAAAGGTCATTATCACATATTATATGCTTGATATTTTAATAAAATCACAGTATTTTGAATACAACCAATTTTTTCTAGTTGACAACAAAAGTTAGAACCATAAAGTTCACAAAAGACCATAGCCAACATAACCATATCAATATCCAGCAAAAGTTACACATATGGAGCTGCACAGGAAAAAAACCACAGCCAACACAGCCATGTCCAAACTTAGCATAACCATGTTGACACACTCAACACAACCATTTACTAGCTAATAATAATCCTCCTATTAATTCCTCCTCGTGAGATGATGTCATTCTTCTTGGACATGTAGTAGTTGGAGAAAGAGAAGACATACTTCTTGTGGTAGGACCAAGGCTAGTTGGAGAAAGAGAAGACATACTTCTTGTTGTAGCTCCTGGGCTAGTTGGATAATGAGAAGACATGTTTTTTTTGTTGCACTTGGTTGGATGTCACTTGTGGATTAGTCTTAGATTTCCTAAGAGGCACAAAATAGATTAGGCTGGGAACATGTATCAATCATTTATGTTACAAATTTTTAGATGAGGTGGTAGAAGCTCTTGTTTAATTCAGCTTGAGTAGCATTACAACCTTTCTCTATGTGTCCAAACTGAAAACGCCTTTTGCATTGATATGGGCCTCTTTTTCCTGCCTTTCCACTAGCCTTAATTCTTTTCTTCCTTGGTCTACCAGCAGGTCTTTCTAGCTTTGGAGGAATCAATTTAAATCTAGGATCAAGTTTTGGCCATTGAGTCTTGTCACCTATTGGGGTGACCACAAAATGATAAGTTGTCTTGAACCTCTCTACTGAATAGTAGTAATCAACTAAGTTTCCAATATTAGGTTGTCTTACTTTTCCAAATAGAGCTATTGCATGACTATAGGGTTTTCCAGAAATCTGCTATTGTCCACAACCCCAAGTTATGTTCCTGATATCAACAACAACTCTCCAGTTCTTCCTCTCTTTAGTTATTCCTTATATCTCACCTGGCATTGCACCACTTTTCTGGATTTCATAGTGTAGCCCACGACACTTCATGTTCAACTCATGTAACAGACTTGGAAGGATGTGCTCTTGTAGTCAATTAGCAATCTCTTGCCTTTTGTAAATCTTCTCTATTATATTCTCCCTATCTTATCCATCCGATCATCAACTGGAAGGTCTTTGTAATCTTTAATCCAATTGTCAAAACATTATGTGATGTTATTGTTCATATAATCATTCTTTCCAAAATTTATACCTACTCCATTTGAGCTTGTGATGTGTATTTAGAAAGGGAATTGCTTTTGGACTAGCTGTTGAAATTTTCTCCATTAGTGTATCATACCTACAATTTGTACATGTCCATGCAGAAGGCCACATAAACTTGAGCACGTCACCCTTGGATTTTTTTTCTGAAAATAGCCATAAGGTACCTAAAACATTCCCGATGCTCTACATCACCTTTGAAGACTTTGTTGACAACATATGCTATCCCCTTACAAGCATCAATGTGGATTGTTAACCCAAGAGGTGTTCCAACTGTTTTTTAGCTACGCCATGAACCTTGTCCAACTGAAATTTGTCTCTTTTCCAAATATCCCATATGCAACTGGATACATCCAGTTATGTCCATCAATTGCAGTTGTTGTAGCTAGCTGCCCTTTATACTTTCCAGTTAGGTGAGTAGAATCAACCCCAAGGTATGACCTACACCAAGCCAGAAATCTATCAATACATGGCCTAATTGCCACAAACATCCTTGAGAAATACATTTCTCCATTAATTTTTTTTGCAATCAATATCAACAATGCTTCCTGGGCAACATTCTTCAAGTGATGCTTTGAACCTTCATAGCATGTCAAAGGTGTCCTCCCAAGTACCATGAAGATCCTTCATTGCAGACTTCCTTCCAGACCACACTTTAAAATATGATAATTCAATATTGTAGTGTTTTTCCAATCTTCTTTGTAGTTTCTTTGCACTCAGAGTGGGATCCTCCTTCACAACATATTTTAACTTTTTAGATATCCAAGCTACGGAAGCCTTTCTTCCCTCCATCCTACTTGTACTAGGACAAGTATGCACATCCAATTCGGAGAGCTTGACCACCATGAATGTGTTGCTGCCATGTAGTTTCTTTGCAAATAGTCTCCAATTGCAATTATTATCTCCACACCTTGCTTTATACCTTTGCACAATGTTCAAGCCTAGTCTCAAACTCATTTTTGATAGCACATTGTTTGATATTGTACAGAAAAACATCCTTGCCAATAAATGTGTCTCCTGCCTTAATGATTGGATTCTCCTTATCATGTGATGTATGAGGCACAAAAAAATCATTAAGAATGGTAGCCTCATCATCAAGAACAACTTTGGTATCAAATTCTCTAATTTCTAGAGTAGTTCTTACCCTCTTTCTTTTCTGCACCTCATCATTAATGACATTAGGATCATCTGAAATAACTTTGAAATACCTCCACTCCTCATCTGCCCAGCTAGATCATCTCCAGAAGGATCACACCCAATAGTCATGAAATGTTCCTTCTCTTCCTCTTTAGACAATTGTGACCCTGCTGTTG
>CM039122.1:9300040-9499513 GCA_022036555.1 Microstegium vimineum | reverse complement strand
AGGCGAGACCGGCGCGCGCGCTGGGGATCGGATTGGATTGGTGTGTGCACCTGCCTCCCTGTGTCTGTCTGCCAGTCCTTGGGGTTGGGGGCTGGGCTAGCAAAGCAAGCTGTCACTGCCGCAGCGAGCATTCCGGACAGTTACAGTACCATCGGACAACGCCGCAAGATCCACGGCGTCCACGCTGGCTTTTTTTTTTTGTTTTTCCTTTCGCCTCATTTGGTTCTAGAGATCTCAAGCCTCATTTGGTACGACTTTTCTTTTTCTTCACTGGCTCCAGCTCGGAGACATGTCAAATAAGACCTTACTCCTATATAATAAGAGTATATGATGATTCTATCCACGAGTATGATTTGGTTTTATAGATAATGGATATAAATCTGATTTCTATATCCACATGGATATGCACGGCCTAAGTTTATACGAGCTTTTAGACTCAAAACCGAGGTACACGAAAACAAAGAGTCGTCACCTTTGTTGTTTTTCGTTTTCTTAGTTCTTAGTTTATGGGTCTAGGTTTAAGTTGTCACCCATGTAGGGTATTAGTTAGGTCGCCAGAGTGAGTGTCACGGTAGCGGTGAGCTTGATCTTCCACTGATTTTGTAATCCATTTCTTTTTCCTTGTTAACAAATCTCTTGCGGTCTTGCCTCCTTTCTAAAAAACAAAGAGCAAAAAGATTATACTTCCAACTTCTATATCCTTGCTTCAAACTTGTTTCGATTTTGTGCACCGGCAATCCGTCGCATCCTAGTAGCAAGAATTTCTAAGTAAAAATCTAACGGATTGTCGACAGAGGGTGCGCCAACTCCGGCGAAGTAGGCCAAATCAAGTCGCCATTGCTATAACATATGATGGAGGGAGGGACTCTGGCCACCGGCCATGCAATGGCTGACCTCCAGCAACAACGACTCAAATGTAGAGAAGCAGCTTTGGTGCACCAAAATCGGTTGTGGACGGAGTAGTCGCATGCCTGACAGGAAGAAACGCCGCCGCTACCTTCCTTCCTCGTTGTCGCATGGACCTCCTACTACCCGCTCGAACGACGGCAAGGCTCGAGAGACGAGGGATGTGGATTTCAACGTGAGGGCCTTGCTTTCCGCTTTTCTTGTTTCCTTTAATGTTCATAAGGTACGAGTAGTCCCATGAATATCATAAGGTACAAGTATGGGTTCAAAATATATTCCCCACGAGTATTTGTGTGGGTATGCAATTTTACATGTTAGTTAATTTGTTGCGAAACAATTTTTACTCCACTCGCATCATCTTACGTGACCGCAGTTGTCTCTGCACATTCATATAGCAAAAGTCTGGATCCTCAATAGTGAATTCTACTATGTAGCCATGTTTTACCCTTTTTTTTTAACGAATGTTTTACCCTTTTTTAAAATATATATATACATGTTTCGTTTTCACGTGAGAATGTGTGTTGCGGACCGTTGTAAGTAGGCGAGCTACCTCTTTTGGACGACTTGAGTGTAAACATTTTCTTCCATTGGTTCCTATCGTCGATGATCGACGTCGTTATCATACACCTTTCTGAAACAAATAAGTATGCATACAGAGAGTCAATCCGTAGTTTTCAATAGGTTTGCCCGTCATCTTTTCTTTCCCTTTTTTTTTGGTAGCCATGGTACCGTACCCAACACTTCGAGATCTGTATGAACTCAGCTCCAATGCATGCGCGCGGTCGTGACTCGTGACTTGCATGTAACCGTGTGTTTGGTCCAGCACGGATTTTTGTTCGCTCGTGTTGACGAAACGGAGCAAAACGCTAACACGAGTTGTGCCTAAACACGCAGCATATCTTCCAGCTCTCTCGAAGTGGCACCATGCATGCCAACTTGCCCAAGCTTTACTCGTTCCGGCCGGCCGCCAGCCGGCGTCGATCGTCTATTGCCTTCAAACACCACAATGCAAATAAAGTCATGGCGAGGAAAAGGATATATATATAAGGGCCTGAATGCATTGACAAATTTCGTCCAAATCTTAGCACCTATATATGTATGGACGTGCTTGTTCCAAACTACTAGCTGCTCCAAGTATCTGCTCATGGCAGTAACAAATTGAGAATCTAGACTATCTTACTGTTACTACTTAGAGACTCCCAATATTAATTCTCGCTGGACACGCTAAAAAAAGATAAATTCTAGAAACTCTCACAATAATCAGACACATATGACCTTTCAATTGGTAGACTCTAATCATCATTGTCGATAGTAGCTATCGGATAGATTGCAATTTATATTTATAAAAATTACCCATCTTTGCCACTATAAAAAAATATTATATAAAGTAACCGCCTAAAGCATCGTCAACGGTTTTGCATTTTTTGTTTGGCAAAATTAAGAATTTGTCAAGTCTCAAATGAATATGACAAAGGTAAAAAGGGTCAATCTCCAACGGTTTCCCATTATTCACTTGGCAAAACAAAAAAATATACGTGAGAATAGCGTGTGGGGCGATTGTCAAGTGAACTGCGGTTTGGCATATATGCCAAATATCATCTGGTATTTGTCAAGTTAACAAAAATGGCAAGCCCATTTGCCAAACCGTTGGATAGGAGATTTTTAAACTTTTTTGCATAAACAAGAATGTCAAGTCAATTTGCAAAACCGTTGGAGATGCTCTAATTCTGCACTAAATTATACACCTCTGCCATTACGAAAGATAATTAAAAAAACCCCTAAATTCCAATATAAATTACATACATATTTCATTATGAAAAATAATTCAAAATAATCCCTTAAATTTGCATCTAGATTACCCACTTTGTCATTGTGAAACATAATTCAAAATGGCCTCCTAACATTGCATCTAAATAACCAACCTTTACTATTATGAAAAATAATTTAAAGTAACCCTCTTACTTTATATCTAAATAGTATATTTACTCGTGCTAACGCTACGGATTATATTAAGTCCAAATTTAATTCTACCAAATTTGAAATACTTCATTAAGGTTTAGTCAAAAGCATAATTGTGTGATTCCAAAACAAAAATTAGAGCAATGCAAGTTCAAAATGGATCGATGTATTTCAATCTCATTTCATAAAAATTCATATATAATAAAAATTGTTGAAATATATTATCCTCCCTCCCAAGCAAAATTGTTAATCTTTATGTTATAAAATTTGTTATCATAAATACTTCTTAGTTGAGAATATTAAATGATTGAATATTAGGGTATGAATATTAGACAAAAGGGATGGAAGACCTTCTTCTTTTTTCTTGCCCTACTCACACCTTCCATTGACGGCCCCGATAGCGTCGTAGTCGGGGGCAAGTGCAGCCGGAGGGCCTCGTGCAGCCGAGGATCATCCATAGCCACCATGAGCGAACACGCCGCCCCGTCCACCTCCACCAGCGACGCGCTAATCTGACCGCTGACCTCGTCGGTGACCGCCCGCCACAACGTCTCCTCCAGCCCCGTGGCCGTGCCGAAGGAGATGTACATGTACCCCGGGAACAGCTCGGCGGCCGGCGTGTCGGCGTCGATGCGGTCGACCCAGCATCCGCGGCCGAAGCGGCGGCCTCCCGCTCCCGCTCGTTGGCAGCGCGAGCTCTCCTTGCTGCGAGCCCGAGCCGACGGCCGGTGATGGCCTCTGTCTCTGCTCCCACGACTGGTGCCCTAGAACGACCTACGGCATGGCGGCACGGGGAGGGGGACATTAGGCGTGGGGGACAGGATAAGGCGTGGCGGCGTCCAGAAAACCCTAGCCGTATCCTGCCCCATCATAGGATGTGTGGTCACGTAGTAGAGGAGTCACAAGTGGAATTTTTTTTTGGTGGAGAATAGGCGGATGGACGTGATTTGAATTTTGAATTTGTTCCCTGATTATAGACGTATAGTTACGTACGGATGAACTTGTTTCCTATAATCATGTTCCCTGATTAACCACGTGAGGGCGCGTGAGGGGAATGGGAAGCCTGGGCGTGGGTGGGCGTGGGTGCAGTGGCGGACCCAGGATTTTACCTCAGGGTATGCGTCAAAAAAAATTCTTATGCAATTCGGTAAACCATTTATAATTCGGTAAAACCACTAGCTAATTCGATCAACAAAAACCATATTCTAAAACCATATAATTTTTTTCAAATGAAATACAAAATACTTCAAAATGTTGCAATAGATTACCAAAATACTTTATCAATAACCAAAACTCACATCCGATAATACAATATAGATTATAAAATAAGTTTAGAACTTACAGTTAGGGACTGCTTGCTGGACCAAGCGCGAGATCGTCAGAGCGGATCGGTGCACTGCTTTGCGCGTGACTGCCCCGTGCGGCCGTGCAGGTCGCGGCGTCTAGGACTGGTCGACTGGGCCGAGACGATCTGCACCTGGAGGACTGGCGATAGGCGTCGCCCCGTGTGGAGACGCAGCCGCGCAGCGCAGTCATGTGCAGGCGAAGCAGTGCCGTCGTGTCTGCAGACGCAGCCGCGCAGCGCAGTCCGGCCGTAGTAGATTTGACGCGAAGCGTATCGTCGCGCACGCGCAATTATTGCTTTGCGGCTCCTCTGCCAATCACGATGCGTAAGGCAAACTAATCCCGATCGGCAAACACTCCTCCGCCCCTCACGATTCGTAAGGCAAACTAATCCCGATCGGCCAACACGATGCGCTGTTGAGGTGCAGTTGCTCATACCCCTGCGTTTTCCTACCTGATTGTGAGGTCAGGGGTGAGATTCAGGCTTCCCACTCTTTTAGTATTACCTTTGCCCTCGCGTCAATTGGTGAACGCACGCCGCCAGACACCTGAGTCTCATACCCCGTCATACAGCGAGACGCCACGGCTCACTCCCCCACGCCTGGCCGCGAGCGAAGGAAGGAAAACGCACGCCGCCACAGCACCTGAGTCCCTCACGCTAAACCAACGGCAGGGCGAGTGAAATTTTTTCGCGAGGCACGCGAGTGAGATTGGCGTGGTTTTTTCGCGAGGCACGCGAGTGGGATTCGATCCCTGAAGTTGTGGGTGGGTGCTGCGGGAGAAAGGGTTGGAGCTTGGTTGTGGGGTCAGGAGGTGAGATTCATACTTCCCACTCTTTTAGAAGATTTCAATTATAGTAGAGATTACTCGCATCTCCCGTTATGAAAGAAAATGCAAAATAACAATTTTTCCATCGTGTAAATGATAACTGGATGACAAACTTATAAATCAGTCCCTTGCAAAAAAGTAAGTAATTAATAAGTTTATAATAACTAGATTGAAATTACAACGTATCTATTATGTGTACTTTGAAGAAAATAATCAAAGAAAAAGTACAATTTTAATATAAATATTTTTTAGTTAAGTATATTAAATACTATATCTATTAAAATTTCTAGGCCGTGCAAAAGCGCAGGTTAATGAACTAGATCTCCTAGATCAAGATGGAGTAGTACGGGAACGTGGCATATACTTCACCATATAGCATGAGGCAAAAATTATTTGACAAATTTCAACACGAAAATAGTCAAGCGTGTACTGATGAATAGTTCCAACTCGCCGTTTAACCAAGTGTCCAATTTGTCTCATTGACCAATTGTTCAGTGGGAAAAAAACCGTATTTCTGATGGACCATCTCATGACAATGAAATTGGTAGTTTACTGGTCCAACCACATGACCAAGAAGTGGTGCATATGTGACTCTAAATTCTCTTCTAAATTGCTAGGTACCCCGTTAGACTAGCAGAATGTCGTGTACGGCAAGGACTAACATTTGCTGAAGGACCGAGAACGACGACCAGAGAGGGGGGTGAATGAGAGCCTCAAATTTCACTCGGAAATATTTGGACCACTCTTCCCAAATACCACCCAAGCAAGCACACTTACTCAATCAGTAAGATCACGACCCTAGAGAGGGTGGATACCTTTGGTGATGACCAAGAGGTACAGCAGATCTTCCGGAAACAAAAAAAAAACTCAAACCGAGACACCGATAGTGTGGCTTTCAAACCCTAGAGAGAAGAGAAGAGAGCTCACCCAAAAATACTAATGAGAACTGGTCTCACAAGTGCTTCATCAAGTTCCCTGCGTGATTACGAAACCAACGCAACAAACGGAACTTAATTCGGAGTCCGGACGAGGGAGAAACGGTCAAAACAGCGACAAAGAAAATCCTGAAAAACCTTGCTGGAAGGGCGACGGACGTTGCTATGTCAGGAGCGTCCGACGCTCAAAAAACAGCCCGAAAACAGCCCCAGCGACGGACGATCACGACGGACACTGTCGTCAGCACTACGTAGCATCCGGCGCCTCCGACAGACCGTCCGACGCCAAACTCTGGAGAGTCCTACGCCCCCGAAATCTGCACAACGATCTCGAAAATCGTTTTCTCTCCTCCAAATCTTCCCAAAACTCAACCAAATGAACTCCAACTGCAACCAAATTTTGTAGGCATGATCCTTGTGCAGTTGGAGAGCTATCCCGAAGAAATCATTGCTCAATTTGGAGAGGATAAACGGGAACACTCGGATTTGGGGAGAAAAGGCAAAACGAAGAACGCCGCAAAGAAAACACCCGATCTGTGTGCTCGTGAGGTTTTAGGAAAATTCCTTCGGTGTAAAGTTGCTCCTCACGAGTACCAAGAACTTGGTTCAAACGGATTTGCAAGAGTTATTCCCTACAAAGAGATTTCATCTCGGGAAAAAGAGAGAGCAAAAGCAAAAACACGAGACACGATCAAGTAAACAACGCCGTCATGGCTTACGGAGGTTACGGCCTCCGATTCCTCGCAGCAAACTCAAGTTCTTACAGAGATTGGTGAAATCAACCTAGGGATCTCATGAACTAGAGAGAGGGTAGAGAGAGAGAGTTGGGGCAAATGATTAGGGTTCAAGAGATGAGATGAGGGATACCCCTTCACCCCCTACTTATCGGGCTTTGGCTATTTCCCAAAGACCCCCCTAGATACATTGAGTGAACTACCTAGCCTAAACATTGCAGTCCAAGCTCCGGAAAATATCTCCCGCATTTTGAATGGACGGCCCCGCTTCCTGCCCGGAGTAGCCGTCGCCTCGACGCAACCTCCAGGATTCCGCCACGTGTCATCCCTGCTTTCTCGGAAGCTTCGCCTAGGTTTTGAGGCCCAAACCTAGGAAACCCGTCACCAGTAGCTTTGGGCTCAACTACCGAACCCCGAGTTTTGAGGCCCAAACTCGAAAACCGTCCTCGGATAGTTTTGAGGCCCAAACCACCAAACCACTTGACTCGAGCCACCTTGTCTTCGCCCGGTCAGACTCCGAGTCCCCTGAGCCTCCGCTCGACTCGCGCGTCCACCGTCTTGACTTGGTCGACTTGGTCTACCTCCATGTCTTCTCGCACTCGCCAGTGTCAAGTACTAGCCACCACAGCTAGTCCGTCGACGCCCATAGTCCCTCAGTCCGAGCCCCGCTTCCGCCCTTCACCGCTCTCAGTCCATCGGCACGGCAAGCCTCTACTCGACCTTCTCCACGTCATTGACCACTGTCACTAGGCATAGCACCTGCACACCACAAGCCGATAGACAAGCACATGTTTCTGCTTTCGCAGAGGTTAGGTTAAGCCACTCAAACTGAAACACTCACGTGTTGGTCAATCACTCATCATCAAAACTGAACATACATGGGTACTTATCCACCATGTGTTCGCATTTGGTCGTTGCAAAATCAAAAGTTTCATGTACATTTAATAATATTTTTTTCAAAAAAATGGCTTCTTCATTATTCATATTATTATTAGTTCTTTTGATTCACGACAAGTATTTTGAATAGCCAAGTTAAATCTGTTCAAGACAAAAAAGAAAGTTAAAAAAAAGGGTGGACACACAATTTCTACATGATCACTAACAAATCTTCTCATCAGGGAATTAAACACTGACACTGATTCCCCTTATAATCTCCACTAGGCTAGGAGCACTGGAGCAATATGACAAATAAATAAACCTAGGTATAATATACACAGTGTAGGAATAGGCTAGTCTGGATGGCGATGTTTCTGCAGGATAGATAGGCCCGACTGACAAAACATGAAGGGTCCCAGGATAGGAGTGCCCATATTTGCTTGGAGCCGAGCCCAGGCACTCAGGCAGCACCAATGCGTATCATGGATCATGCAGTACACCGGAAAAGTACATGTCTTTCCTGGCATTCCAAGCCACTGGTCCAATGGAATGCCAAATCCACCAATTATTGACGCACAGAGGCAGAGGCAGAGCTAGCTAGGGGTGAGTGATAGGCAGTAGTAGTAGTAGTAGTGGTGCACAGTGCATCAGTGGCCGCAATGCCATACACTGGCTCTGGCTACCCTCACATTTTCATCAGGTTAACCTGATGATAGACCCAGCATGTGCAATTCAGTTACTCTGCATATCATGCTTGACATCTTCCCTTCATTTCCTTGTGAGTGTTTTGGCTTGGCTGCAAACATTTTGGCAAGGGGGGGTCCCCCTGCTGTCCTCTTGCCCTTTGAGCCTTTAAAAAAAGAGCCTTTGAGGAATCCCCAATAATTTGGTTGCTCAAATGTGAGGTGAGATGGAGATGGAGATGCATGGGGTGGGATGAGGCTGCAGCACCAGCAGCTTCTCTTGTTTGTCATGTGGGTTAATTCTGGTCCCCTGGAAGGCATGTGGGAGAGGGATTCCTTGTTACTTGCAGTTACAGCTCTAGTCCCTCCACTGCATAAAATAGAGGAGGGAGCCATGTGACCCAGGCCTCTAATTATTGTTTAGCTGGTGTACTAGCTTCAAGATGTGTGTGCAATCTCTTTAGGCTCTAGGTCTCCATGCATGTTTAAAATGCTCTCAAGAAATTACGCAATGCCATTGTCTTGTTCATGGTGGCTCTGTCCTCCGCCGACGTTAGTAAGGCCCGAAAACAAGAACAGAAGCACGCCTTTTTCTTTTGTTGGCAGCGATGGCCTGGAAAGATGTGGGGGAAACAACAGATTATGCTCATGTAGATTGTAGGTGCATGAACTTTTGTTCAGGACAACAATCTGAAAGGGTACAGTTTGTACTCTATTATGCATTGTCTGTTCCCTTGCTTTAGGGAACAGCCCTCCTCATGGGGGAAAAAGCACGATCTTGCAGTGAAAAAAAAAGAAATGGGGGGTGGTGAGGAGGACAAATCAAAGAAAGCATCTCTGGATGCATTATTGTTCACAGTTCACATACTAGGAGATAGGGTGGTGCTTTCAGATGCAGTGCAAACTAACCCTTCATGGCAGGGAAGGGATGGCTGGTAGGAAGCAGGAGCTCACTCTGGTGCCTCACAGGCAGGCACTAGGCATTTTGTCCTACTCACCAGTCACCACAAGCGGCCATTAGTATAATGCTCCCTCTGATTCTGTTGCTCCTTGAGGCCCCTACACCATCACTACCCTCTGCAGTTCTATATTTGGAGGGCACATCTCGTGCCTATCCCAAAGTTCAACTGTGGCAGATCAGAATATAGATTGGATGATGCTAATATTCCATGATTCCATTTCAGCAGCTCACCGGTATCCCAGTTATATATATGTCTGAAGATATATATATGCACAATGCAGTGCTGTGACATGACATATACAAACAGAGGCATGAATGATGGCACAAGTAAAATATTCATCAGACAGCTCCAATGAATATAGAAAGCCATGCAGCACAGTGAGTCACCTTGCATCAACTGACTGAGGATCCTCCACTTGTGCCGAATTCAGCAAACAGAATGACACCTATCGACGTACTATTAAAGAAATTGCAAATCGCATATTGAAAAATATTTCCTTAAGAAGGCTGTCAGTAATTCCAGGGGTACACAAGTCTTAGCTTCCTTCTGCCTTCTGAGATGGCAGTGCCATCCTCACAACATCAAGGAGGCAAGGCAAGGCAAGCAGCATTTGACTCCCAAGAAAATTATAAGGAACATAACCGGCAAGGCAACATGTGCAATTAAGGAGTTAGTTGTCTTGAGCACATTCTCTTCTCTTTTTTTCAGTTGTAACTTCCAGTGTAATCATCTTCAGAAGCAAGTTCTGATGCATATGCAGAAATGGGAGGACACACAAAGCCCAGGTGGCAATTGACATGATTCACCAGCAAGCAACAGCACTGACATGCTGCTGGGATTGGTAGTACGCTTACTCAGCAAACCAAAGACCATGAACTGGCAAAGCATCATCACCGTGGAGAAAGGAGGATTCTGAATCACTCAAAACCAGCCCATGGCATTGAAAACCGGGATCCCGTAAGTCAACTCTAGGAATCATCAGCGACGATAACTATGGTGTTAAAGGATTGCATAGCCGACAAATATTGGAGGTTGACCCCCCCTATGCTCGAGCTTGATTTGGTAATTAGAACATATTGAGCTGGAAATGCGTCAATCAGAGACAAATATTCAGAACTACAGTAGTTACTGAGGACAGAAAGTATATTTAAATTTACTCCATTTGATTTGAAGAAGGCAGAATAGGAGTGGCAAGTGTAAAACTTATTTTACGCTACTATAGGTTAAAAGATGAAATCCATGCTGTAAGTTTGCTGCTTGGTTCTTCTTTTTTTCTTATAAATAATACGTCGATCTAATTCATTATCTACAACCGTCTTTCACATAGAGTAAGACTACAAGAAAACAAACTATTTATATTATCTAGAGGCAAGAAATGGTCCTCAGACAGAGTGGCGCTTGGATGAGAAAAACGACAAGAGAGATCGGACTAGCGTGCAAAAATCCTCTGCAATTCTGCAGACTGACTTCTCTGTTTTGATCTTCTTCTCAGCCTCCAGTAGCAAGCACAACCTTATTCCACCGTTCGATCTTAATGGAGTAGTAGCGCAGATTATAATTCCATGCAGCTCACCGATGTCAACTGAAAACATCGCTGGCTACTGAAGTCAACCACTAAACAAGCTTAAAACCACCAATGCAAGAACACACACAGGGCTAGCTGCAGACATGTACTGCAGCCGTACTTACTTACCACAACATGTGCTGCCGAGTGACGATTTAAGAAAGAAATCTGAACACTTCAGAATCCGTCTCGTGTTCTTGATCGAATACGCGTGCTACCCCTTGTTCTGAGCTGTCTTTCAGAAGGTTTTAAAAACTCCCTCCATAGCTGTCTGCCTCAGATGTTCTTCCTCCCTCCCTCCTTCCCTCGAGAAATGAGACTCGTCAAGCAAGTTGCCGCGGGCGATCGCCGGCCTGCCTGCCTTGGAAGCCTCACGAATCTGTACTACACCGCTTGCTTGATCGCAACAGTACGTGTAGGTGCTGCCACTGCCCACTGCCAGGAGATGGCAGCTCAGAGAAGCTTCCGAGTGCAGCCAGCCGCCCCACATTGCAATGCATGGCTTGGCATGGTATGCTTCGTGGAAACTGTAACTGTAACATAAACAAACTTACCCGGCAGCGCTACATCGGAGAATACATTAGCATCACTGCTGCTGCTGCTCTCGAGGAAATTGATCGAGATCCCAAATCAAAACAAGTTCTTCGATCCACATCCCAAGAACAACATCCACTCGTGGCTACTAGCTCCTCGATCGATCGTCTAGATTGCAGAGAAGCCGGCCGGCGTTGTATCGGTTTGCTTAATCAACCGTTGCAGTGTCACTCACTCCATAGGAGTAGAGTACTGTAGTAGAAATTTGGTGCTGGTGAAGAAAGTAAACTACCTGATCGAACCTGAACTGAACAAGAACCACAACCTTGTCATGCCATATAGTACTACTGTATTTTAGTCCTCTGTTAAAGCAAACAATGCGAGGACGAAGATGCATCATATGTGGCTCCGTTTGCTTGGCTTATCAGCCAATATTTTTCTTTTATAATAAAACAACATCAGTTGGCTTATCAGCTACCGAAACGATCCCCGGCCGGTAGCTGATGCGCTGCGTGCATGAAGGCGTACGTTACCCATGGAATCCTCTCTCGATCGGCACATGGCGCCAAGCGGGTAGGGCATGACACAACACAACACTACACAAGCAGCTCGAGCTCGGCATGAGAGACATCCGAGGCTCAATTATATTAATAGGCCACATGAGCTTAATTAGGCTTAGGTCTGTTTGGATGCATCAATTAAACTTTAGCTAGCTAAATTTAGCTGTCATGCATCTAAACAGGTTAGCTAAAACTTTAGCTAAAGTTTAGCTGGTTTTATCTACTTCAACATAGTTAAAGCTAGCTAAAGTTTAGCTAAGTCTATTAGCTGGTGCATCCAAACACCCAGCTAAAGTTTAGCTATAAGACTTTTTAGCTAGCTAAAGTTTTACTCTGAAATTTTAGCTAGCTAAACTTTAGTTGTGTCCTTCCATGATCTGTTTGTTACTGATGCCATGCGCCCATGCTGCCATCTTCTCCATCAGGCATCAGATAGTGGTAGTGAGAGCTAGCTAGCTGCTGCCCCTGATTTGTGCCGATGAATCTGCCCTGGAAAGCGCGCGCGGCAAATAAAAGTGTCCGCTCTGCTCCATATATATCCTCAGCTCAGCTCGCCCTACGATTTGAATTTTTAAAAAGAGAGCTGCAATCCTACTAGTATATTATGGAATGAGAAGGATCCATACCATGCTAGCTGCTATACCACATACTCGTACTATTATATCTCGATATATACTACTATATATAGCATCTGGGTTTGTGTCACAACATGCACACTCGCTCTTCTTTAGAGGGAAGGAATTTAAAATCTGGTAGTACGTACTGTACTGTAGTTTACATGGCCAGAGAAGATAGTATAGCCGATCATCATATCGGGGACTGGAACTGGATTGACAGCGAGTCGGATCATCAAATAACCTAATTAATCACTGCAGCGACGGCGAGGAGCGTGATATATGATTTTTTTTTCTCGGTCGATGCGAATGCGTTGCGTCTTTGTGAAGAGATTAAGAATGTAAGGACAGTGAACTAACCTAGGTGCACAGCAGACAAACATTGCCTCTTCCGCCTCCCTAAATAATTGGTCTTTTTTCTAGAAAATGCATGTAACATTTGTATCTCTAAATAAATTTATTATAAACTAGACTTAAGAATCTATCTAATAATATATTATAAATATCAATATTTTTTTATATAAAATTAGTTAAAATTATGTATGTACTACGCGGAGCTAGACTGCTGCTAGTATAGGTTCTAGTAGTACTTTTCAGGTTTTCCAATGGATGGAATGGAATGCTTGCCACACTAGATGTATGTCTGTGGCGCTACCATACATATGTCCACTTAATTTTATTAGTCAATAGTTAATCTTAACCTGACAGTTAATTAGTTAATTATAATCTTAATCAGGGGGTGGTCAGTGCTGCTGCTGGCTGCAACGTAACATGGCATGGACATGGACTGGCAGTTGACATATCACACACTGGACGTTAACATCTGCAGTGGTGCGCAGTGGAAGTGACACAGCACAGCTGCTGAGCTGCCATTGCACATTTGCACCTGGTGGAAGTGAATGTGATGGCGCAGGAATCTTTAACTGAAGCAAGCGCTGGCTCATCACCAGATCAGACTTGAGAGCGTCAGAGCTCTGCTCTGTCTGTCTGAAAGACGACATAGTGGGGAAGGACGGACGACAGCACATTGCGCATCTACACTCCTACTGCAAATCTCATCTTGTGTTGTGGGCACAGCACAGGCACTCCTCCTCCTCCTCCTCCTACCGAAAAGGCAAGGCTGCAGCTGCCAAAACGCCAAGCTTGTACTGTACAGGGCAAGCAGGATGTGATCGATCCCAAGGGCAAGGGCAAGGGCAAGGGCAAAAAAAAGTGGAGGCAGGGCCGGCCAGGGTCGTAGCAATAGCAAGGCAACTGCCTGCCTGCTGGCTGGCTGGCTTTTGAGCAGCCGCACGGCACTGCAAGGGTGGTGGCTGTACTGTACCCGATCGATCGAGCTGAGCTGAGCTGAGGTACTACTACTGCCGGCCTCCATCGATCACTCTACTGGCGAAAGGGAGGCACGCTACGCTAGGATCAATCTGAATTATTGAGTGAGCTGAGACAGAGGTCGCCGATCGTTGGATTGACGGATGGATGCAATGGCATATGGCTGGTAGTGGCTAGAGGCCGGGCAGCACTGCTAGCTGCTAGCGGCGTCGTCCTCCTCTCCAATCTCCATGCGGCGGAGTACTACGGCATGGCATGGCATCATATTGCTAGCAGTGGTACTCGTTTAGCTCTATCTGTGTACCATCCATGCATTGATATGGTCCATCACATGCGCTTGGATGCATAACCGTACATGTACCACCGACCTCAGCCGTCGATGGATGGATCGATCACATCGATGGACGGCATATGGCAATGGCATCGCCGATCAGAGATCTTGTGCGGCGGGCGCGGCGACGTTTGCCGTGCAGCATGCCAGCGTGGTGTACCAGTACGTACCTGGAGACACGGCACGGCACGCCGGCCACTCCAGCACCACATGGAAGTATGCAGTGGAAATGCAACCTCATGAATGTGGTCATTATGCATGGCCGCAGCGCTACGTACTACTGCCTCTTCTAGGACAACCTCACTCACTGATCACCCTCATCAGCGATGTATGCAGCCAGCCAGCCTTTTCTTTTCCATGACACAAGGACCCCGGTCCGGTCCTCAGCCTCTAGGTGCACAACACGTACTGCAACACATGTTACTCCATGATCAGAACTTCGGAAGGACGATCGATGAGTTATACGGCTCTATTCATCAACACTACTTTAACATTGTTTTTCTCTCACAACAAATCAACATAAATATTCAGAATAAGTTAAATTCTAGCAAATAAAACGAATAGGACCATAGTAATACACTACCACTAGTAGAGTAGTCCCTTTTCGAGAAACATCTTTGACTCAATATGTATTAAAAAATATCAATATTTATGATATATAATTAGTATTCCTATGTCCTAAAATAAATGACATTTTCGTTTTTCAACAAGTCAACGTTTTCAAAATATCGATAATTATGTACTAAAATATATAAATAATTATACAAAATAATTAGTATCATTGGAAAGATCTTTAAGTCTAGTTTTTTTAACAAATTTATTTGAAGATATAAATGTTATATGTATTTTTTATAAACTTAGTCAAAGTTGAGCGTATCACCGTAACATCATTATTTTTGGGATGGAGGGCAGAAAAATCTTTGAATCTGGTCTTTTATTAAATTTATTAAAATTACTTGTGCCTATCCATTCACCGCCAGCCAGAGCCCAGAGTCACTGAAGCTAGCCGTGATGAGGCAGAGGCAGCATGCAAGCACAGCACCGTACCGGCCCTGCGCTAGCTGCGGCGTCGCTTTACGTTGCGTCAGCGATCCGAGAGATTCATCAGAGTCAGAGAGCAGAGCATCTGCATGCTGCGGCGGAGGCGGCCCGGCCGGCCACCAAGCGCCTAGCGGAGGAAGCCCATGCAGGGGCAGGCAGCCGGGCAGTGCGGCACACGAAACAACGACGCGACGGCAGCGGCAGCGGCAGTGCCATCATTCATCAAGAGGTTCGTTACGCTGGCTGGCATGGCAGGGAGCGGCATGCAGGGTGGCAGTGGCCGGTGAATGTCCGTGTCGTCCTCCGCTCCGCCACTGGGGTCCCGGCCTGGTCGGTCTCGGTCGTGTCCGTGTCCGCCCACCAATGCAACTGTTAGCTTTTACTACTCGCACTAGCTGCAAACAAATTGCTCTATAAAATGATGGTTTATATTTAGTACTGTAGAAACATACTCTTGCATTGGAATTCTACTCTACTCTAATCACCATTGGTACCTCTAAATTACAAACATGTCCCTTCTGTCAAAGTGGTTGACTTAAGTACCTTTCTAAAAATATCTTTGGACAAGATTTTGCTTACAGTTTACTACTTAGAATTAGTGCTTAAATCCTCTGGCTGAACCTCTTAATTGTTGACATCCACAACACAACAGCTAAGTGCAGCTATAGCCAGAGATAAGATATTTAGTTATTATTATTATTTTTTGCAAAATCAGTCGAAAAAACATAATTTTTTTGGAATTGATATAAATCGCTCAGATGTTAAAAATGTGCAGTGAAGAAGACTCTGACCATAGGAACAAGGTTCTTATGCTCTATTGAGAAGTTTTCCAAGTAGGCTTCTATAGAAGAGTATGTTGATAATATCGAAAGGAGTTAACCTCGACCAAAAGGTTCAAGCAAAATTAACCACTTAGAAAAAGAGAAAAGATGAGAAAATATAGTTTGTGAGTACATATGTCATGCATTCCTTCTTCCTACATTTGCCCATATGATTGAGACCATTAGAGCCTTTGGTAGAGGTTTGAGAGGCATGCTCCCTATGAGACCGACTGGATCATTTTTGAAGAAAAGGAAGGAAAAGGTATCAGATGGATTAAAAACCATAAGACATACCATGTGGCAACTGACAGGGTGTGCACTTATGATAGATGCATGGACAGATAGGAAGGCCAGGAGAGTAATGAATTTAGTCATGTTGTCAAGAAAGATGGCAAATATGTTGTTGACCTTTGTGGACAGATGCAATGAAAATATAGGAGAGGAAAATGTTATCCAAGTGGCCACTAACAATGCTAGTGTTGATACAATGGTGGCAAGTCTATTGGTAACAAATATACCCTCTATATTTTTGAATGGATGTCTAGCTCATTGTCTAGATCTCATGTTGGAGGATCTTGGGAAGCTTGGATTAGTTAAACAAACAATTTCAAGTGCAATACAAGTGGCTTTGTTCCTCTATGCTCTTCAATGGTGATGGATTTGATGACAATTTCTTGGTAAATACTTGGTTCATTCTGGAGTTACTTGATTTGCCACTACCTATTTGAATCGTAAAAGTCTGCTAAACAACAAGAAGGATAGCACAAGGCCCTTTAGATTCGATGAGCTCAATGATTTGGGTTATTTGATGAAGGCCAAGGGGAAGAAGGCCAACAAAGTGGTGAGATCTGAAGTCTTTTGGAAACATGTTGACATGACTATTAATTTTGTTGAGTAGACGGCTAATGTGCTGACAAGAATGGGTAGAGATGTACCTGCAATGGGAATCTTCTATGGGTGTATGCTTGAGGCAAAGAAAGAAATTACTCGCCCTTTTGACAATGATGAGACAAGCTACAAACCTGCTTGGGATACATAGTTGAAAAAAGGGTGGTACAACAAGCTCAAAACTCTACTACACCGGGAGAGCATGGTAGAGCATGTCTTCAGAACCTCTCATCTTTGAGATCCTACCCTAGAGAGGACGAATAAGATTTTTGGAAAGTGCTTCACTTGGAGAGGAGGAATAAGATTTTTTGGGAATTGCTCGTCTGACTGCTCATGTCCTTTAGCATGGGTTGTCTCCCATCCAAGTTAGGTGGTGTTGTGTATCATCATCTCTGTTGTCAACTTCTTTGACATGTCCTTATCTCCAATGTTATCGCCAACACTGTCGTTTCTTCACTACATCACAACGACTATATTTGCAAATGATTAGTAAGTATGTTGTGAACCAATCTACTATCTAAATATATTTGTTGATTACATGGTGTTGTCACTCATGTTGTTTAATTCATATAGTATGTTAGAGAATTACATGTTATGATATACTTTTATCAAGATTTATGTTTGGAATTAAGTGTGAAATTGTCTAAATTTCTAACAAATATATTATCTATGTATGATTCAAATCAAATAGCACATTAGTCACATCTAAGCCAAAATCATAGTTACTATATTATCCATGTACAATTTGGCATCAAGTCAAAGTAAGAGTAACATCTCATGATAAAAAAAGAAAGCGAGTAACATAAACATTTGATTATGCTCCAAATATTTGGTGCTTTGGACAATAACAACCCCTTCACTGAGTACTAGAACTTTCTTAATCTTCCGGTGAAATCATGTAAAATGGCGGTATTAATTGTCCCAACATTTGCACATCTTTTGTTTGGTACTCGTGTTTTTAGTGGTTAATTTGATCAATTTATCTTCTTACTTAACACTTTACAAATACAAATACTCATTACGCATTGTGCACTCACCCAGTCACCCCTACAAATATCTACGAAAGACTATACTAGTAGATCTTAAGATTGACAATATCATAGGCGTTTTGCTGACGACGAACACATCACTTAGAACTAAAATAAAAATTTCATTACTTTGTGTAGTAGATCCATAAAAAATAGGAGTATACATGTTAAGAACTTAACCTAAGTAAGCATGTTTCACCACAAGAAACTTGCTCGTTTTGCTACTGGAATCAAGACGCAGAACCAAAGCTTTATTAGCATAACATATGATATTGGTTTGAAGTAAAAGGTATTAAGATCATTTTTTTTGAAAAAAAAATGAATAGGTATTATGTCCGCTGAAACGGGCAAATTCGATGACATCCTTTCGAGAGTTATGTTGTCTCACTTGAAAATTTGATAGGACATGAACAGGCCAAAGACCTCTCTAGAGTACTATCTAACTTTATTCAGTGGTCTTTTTCTTTTTCCTATCTAGTGCTACTGCTTTGTGATAATCTGAACTCGGAATCTTGCTGGCATATCTGATTTAAATGACGCGAATACGCGCACGTCTTCTTGTCCTGGAAAACGACATGGCTGTCAAATCCAAAGAAAAAGGGAGTATGGCTAGTAAGTTAGCTCAATAATTGCACATCTTACCTGCGGCTGCAGGGCCCCATAAGCAATTATAAGATCGAATCGAACCAGTGATATTGCAAAAGGTGGAAGGCTTTGGCATGCCGTCGATAGAAAACGAAACTGTAAAACTGTTCTTGTTTCTTCACTAGGTATGGAATGGATACCGGATACAATCATTGCAAGTTCCAAAAGAGATATGTGATCGTTTGTCGTTTGTGCTTCTTAAAAAATATCTTTGACTAAATATATATTAAAAATATTTATATTTATGTTATATAATTAGTATCATTAGAAAGATCCTTAAATCTAATTTTTTTAATAAATTTATTTGGAGATATAAATGTAGCACGTATTTTCTATAAATCGAGTTAAACTTGTGGTACAGACACCATCGACGACAGTTATTTACGGACTGAGGGAGTAGATGTCAACATAGAGCAATGTATGTATGTCAGTGTGTGGCTTAGCAGCTCAAGAGATCAAGAAGGTTGCCATTACACAAACTAGTGCTCAATAATGAAAAAAGAGATGCAAATGGTCTAGCTGACCGAGTGGTTAATGCAGGCTCAGTACCTTCCCTCGGGGTGGTTAGAGTTCAAGTTCTAAGGGACTCACTTGGCTTTGACCGAAGTGAACGAGGGAGATAAAAAAACTCACTTATCTGCCCACATCCAGAGCATAGTTATGTGGCTAACTCTTCCCACGGAGCTGTGATACCGTTGTGTAAGAGTGAGGTAGAGATTCGATAATTTTCTTGATCTGCGTGAGACAATCTTTTTCTCAAGCCAAAATACCCTATGACTGTCTAGACACCGCGAATCTAGTTTTACAATGAAAGAAAGAGATGAAGAGAATGCCAAACTCGTGGGCTTTGTGTCACCATCAGTCCATCACCATGAAATGGATAAGTGTCATGGCAGCACACAAAGCCAAAGGCGCCTTCAGCCTTCAGGTGAGGATTCTTACATAGCAAACAGGGAGAAAATTTTTGCCTGTGAATGCGCGCATCACGGAGGCATGGAGCCATCAGCCACCACACTGAAACCATGTTGAGGGGAAGAAGAAGAAACGGCCAAGCAGTACTACACTGATGCCTACCTGAACCTGATGGCTGACTTCACAAGCGTCAGATCATAGTGCTTTCTAGCCATCTGGCACATCTCCTTGGATCTGTCCACTAACTGCTAGTAGCTTTATCTGAATACCTGTGCTCTTGACATGCCAATAGACGATGCATTGAAAAGGGGTGCTGTTACATGGTGAACAGGGGGCACTTCAGGTGCTCTGCCACCGCATCAAAAGAATGGACTCTGCCACAAGAGAACAAATGAAAAGATAAAAGCTCATCCTAAGAAGTCATGTGTGAGAACTGCGAACTGAGGGGCAGCTCCAAGAAGACTAATATTTTTAATGGTTTCTTTATAAATAAAGTGATTTACTTAGACTAAATAAATGTTAAGATTATTATTTATATAATAAAAACTAATATTACTTGTAGTTTTTAAAGTGACTTTTCTTTCATCATACATCATCTTTATTTTTCCTCCCTCTTCTTTTATTGTCATGGATCACCTTCTCTCTTCGAGTATATGTAGCTTGTGCAAGCAACTATGACGAGTAGTGATATAACCAGGGGGGTAGTAGGGGCCACAACCCCTTATGCAGCAAAAAAGTCTAAACTCCTATAATTTCTATGCTATGATTCCTATAAACTTCTATAATTTCTATGCTACGATTCCTATAATTTTACGATTATGTGTAAAGTGAGGTTCAAATGAAAAAGAAAGTAAATTTCTTTTATCATCTTCTATTAAAGAGTCACTTTTACATGTTGTCATAATAAAAATTATGATTACATGAATATGTATATTATATATACACGTTTTACTACATTGCCCCTTCCCCCTCATTTGATTGGTTCCATCACTAATGACAAGTGTAAAATACCTATTTTTTTATCCGATCCTACGTAATACTTGGGCGACCCGCAAAAAACTAGCCTTGGGGAAGGCCTAACCCATGAGGAAATTGAGAAAGGGAGGAACCTACTTCAGTCGGTTCTCACTTCAGGTTGTACCATGCGAGAAAAAGCCTGGCAATGCGGTTACCAACACGCACTAAAATGTGCTGTCGAGCAGAGCAGAGCAGCCAACAACGCCACGATAAAGTGGGCATCAACTTTGTTAGGACGACAGTCGACGGGTAGTCTGAAAACACAACAGAAAGTGTCTGTTTTGTTGTTACGGTACCCTGTTCCTGCTAGTTGGTTTGCCAGTCCTTGATACCCATTCAGGTCGCATGTTAGCTTGGAATCAAAACAGTGAGGATGATCAGCAGGCAACCGTGCACAAGAAAACGTTTGTTTTTCGTCTGAAAAAATCGCCAACACCTCCGGAAGACCCCTCAGGGAGGGGCACAGAGAAGTTGTTGTAGGATCGGTAGGGCCAAAATGACAACGTATCTCGTTGAGAGAGGTTTTGAACAGCAGATGTTGGAAAAACTGAAAGAAAAATGAGGTATGGATTGGTTTTTTTTTATTGATTGGGTGTTGTGCCACCTCAACCGGTCGTGATTCTCTAATATTTATAAATTGGATAGTCTTATCTCAGTTGAAAATCGTACTAAAACGTAATCTGCAAGTTTTCCATAAAATTGGAAGAGATTGCATCGAATTCGGGATGAAACAGACTCAAACAGGCAAAACTGGTTAATCGGACTGGGTTGATTTACACAACAGCAGCGCAAATCAGCTAAAACCAGCCTGGACTAGTTTACACTGGACTGGGTCTAGAAACCGGGCTGGGCCGGCTTTCCAAAGGTATGTCCAATTTACTCTAAATTGGCCCAAATTATTTGATTCCCAAGTCCGAATGCAACCCCTCTGACCCATTGTTGCTGTCAACACTAGTAATCCAGGGTGAAAAACAGTTCCACATCACTATTATCTATTTTACCTGTTTCCTCTGAAAAAATTTGTGGCAAGTTTGGACGGTAAAGAATAGCAGTGTTTTTGGCCAAAGTTAAGGGGAGTGGCACTATCAAAGAGGAAAGCTTGAGATCACATCTGGGAAGCCTTTACTCACAGTCACAGTATGGCCGAAATATTGGCTGTAACTGGTGTCACAGTTTGTTTAACTTGCTTGTTCCTTGGTGAGTGATCGAGACAGCCAATTCTTTTTTGCCTTGTTCCATCGTGCAGCCCAGCTACTGAAGAGGAATAACGCTAAAAAAGAATTGACTGTCGCCATGGCCTGCCTAAATGGATTGCACTTAAGCAATTTATTTGCTGCAAGAATTAGGAAAAGCTCCCTCCTTATAAGACCAGTACATGAGCACCACTTATTATTATTACATACACCTGTTACATGATCATATATTACAGTTCTGTTCGTAGGATATTAAACTAGCTACGGATCACAAGTCATTTCCTTTCGGTGAAACTACTTTGGTAAAATTTCAGACGAGCTATGTATGACAGATGCAGGATGCGCAACTGAAATTATAAATGGTGAAGGTGAAACAATTAGTGTAAAACACAGAAGGGGGAGCTGCACATCACTCAGCTCGGCTATTCCTCTTCAGTAGCTTGGAAATGGTTAAGTTAGACGTGTCTTGGTCACCATGTTGCATTTTTCGTCGCGATGAGTTCAACATCTTCCCTTTAGTAGGGTTGGCATCAAGACGACTCGACGCATAAGCTTCTCCCATCCTTTTTCTACATTCTTTGCTTGCTGTCTCATGATTAGCCACTGTAAAACCAAACAATGCGAAATATAATTAATTATCACTGACCATAAAGTTGGAGATGCCTTCTTTACCAGTGTCCTTCATTTTTACCTGGTTTTGGGTAGTCTTTGCCAATAATACAATTGGCTTTCTTTTGGATGCTAAGGGGAGCAGTCCAAGGTTCGTAAATGTACTCCCTTGGCATGTCTAAATAAGTAGAATGTAGATTGTGCAAAATAAAATTGGTTAGTCCTCTATCTGAAGGGACAAATAATGCTAACTTCTGGCTTCAGAAGACTATTTATATTGTCACTGAAATGTCGTTCCAGAAGTACCTTTCAGCACTGGGATGAAATGCCTAATGTAATTCCCGTTAGGATCATACTTCTTCCCGAATGTGATAGGGGAGTAAATTCTGTGGTACTGTTTGAAAAATGCACGAGAAATGTAAAATAACTATTAGCATGAACAAAAATGTCAATAATAAGTGCTATGTGAAGGATGTGCAATATCAGAAACCTGATAGAAGAAAGATGAGCAAGAGAGCCACAGCCAATTGCCGTTGTTAATGGCCCAGTCAGAATCTATCAGTAGCCTTTCAAAGACATCACGTCCTTTTTCCCAGTGGATAAAGTTTTAAAGAAATAGTTTTAGAAGTTAGTATAGGCAATGTAAGGTAGTTTGGAATTGGTCTTTAGAAATTTCTTCAGATGCATAATGACAATTGTCCACAATAAAAAAATGTCCCAGAGAATGCTAGGCAAGTAAATCTTCAGATTCTACCAGCACAATATTGACCCCACTAAATAGCTCATCAAAACAATCCAATAGCCATATTTTTCAATGAAGAGACTCATCTAGCAAAACAAACAGCTCTTATTGATTACCTTCTTCCTAACTAGAACTCGATAGTTGCCAAAAAAAAGCAAAAATTACAATTACAAACATACATATACATATTCTGTAAAGGAGATTTCAATGTAAATAACTCCCAAAAAAGTTCTTATTCGATGCAAGCTTTACAGATCACAGAACATACCATATCACCACGTGTCAAGAAACAAGCAACCGAATGGCGTGCAAGGTGATGCATCCAACCCCACTTCATTAGCTGGAAGACACACACAAAAGAAAGCTATCAGATACTCTTAAGAGCGACACAAATGAAGGAACAGAAAGATAGAACAAGAAAAAAAAATAGCAAGGTGAGGTTCTCTGGTAGATATTCATTTGAGAAAACCTGAATCATGATAGCATCGATCCACGGATATCCTGTTTGGCCATCTCTCCATGCAACAAATAGCTCTTCGTTCTCGCTCCATGGAATCTAAACTAAATGGGGTTTGGATTACAACTGTGCTCATGAAAAGTGCATCACTGTAAAGGAGAATGGTTTGTATCAAACAGAGTCACCTGCTTGCATATTTTGTTTCCTTTCATTCGGTCAAAATTAGGAGTTCCATAAGACACTGTGTAGAAGAAGTCTCGCCACAGCAACTGTTACAAAAACATGAGACATGCACTCAGAACTAAAGTAAAGAAGCCGTGTAGCCAGATTGTTCTTTCATGTCCAACAAATGCAGTTACAATTACAAATCACCTGTCCTGTCAATGAAACAGGTGGTTTTGTATGGTTTCTGACGCTTCTGTACACATCCTGAATGCAGTGGTAAAAATATCTGGAAGACAGGCACCCAAACTGCATCATGACAGCATGACAATCCGTTTTAAACACTTTGTAATATAAATAAATAGTAGGGAAGAAGTACAGCTAGCTGCATTGAGTTATTGATAAATATACCTTCAAATACGGTGACAAGACAGTTGTGGAAGGTTTCAGAAAGGCAGAGGGGTCACCCTTTGGTTTCTCAAATTTGGCAACCCATTCCTACTCAAAACAAAACAAAACAAAACAAAAGAATAGATGTCATCACTTTCAGATCACCTGTGGAAATAGCAGAGAATTAAGAAACTTGGCGGTTTTCAGAAAATTGCTATTCCAGAAGCAACCACCTTATTTTGGAGCGATTCTTTCATTCTCCTCAGAGCTTCAGTCTCCCCACCACGGAATGGTGGAATCTCCTCCTGCGAATGGCCCTCCAGCAGTTCAGATAGACCGATCCAGTAGTAACTGAAATAATTGACCAATCTGTGACTCCACCCTTACCTGGCTGATATCCCCATAGCCAAGCTCCTCCACTGTAGGCACGGTCAACAGCTCGTGTTCTCTTGTGTCTCCAGGCGGTGTGAGCTCGGAGTATTCCTCCATCACAGGATCTGTCGGCTCTCCAGCAATGGAGACAAAGGATTGATATGTCAAAGGTGGCCGACCACCGTTCTGCGAATTGGCAAAACCAGAATCAGTTAAGCACATTTGGTTGTGAGTTCACAGGTGCTGAATACTAGTAGAAGCTTTTGAGTTCCGAACACCTTGTTTATGATTTCTGCTGGGTCGAAGAGGGTGTGGCTGACAGGCGTGAATACCTCGATCCCAGACGCTAATGCAAAATCCTAAAAGCACCAAAAATCTTCGTCAAGAAACGTGACGCAGGAAAGATACTGGAGAGTGGAGAAAAGTGATCTTTGCAGCCTCACCGTGACTTTCTTATCGCGAGCCAGCGCGTACGGCTCGGTATCGGACTCGAAGCACAGCTTGCCGATGTTCCACTGAACGCAAATGAACGAAGGGTGAAATGAACCCAGGATTTCGCCACTGTGTAGCCAACGGTTGAAAGGGGAAAGAGAAAAAAAAGGAATCTAGTACTCGTAGTTGGCTTTGCGTTCAGGGCGCGCGGCAGCAGAGATGGAATGGACGGATGCTTACGTGCTTTAGAGCAGCGCAGACAGCGTCGGCGACGTCGTCGTCGCGGGCGCGGAGGAGGAGGAGGCGGGACCCGAGGCGGCGGAGACGAGCGTCGAGGTCGCTGAGGCTTTCGAGGAGGAAGCGGATGCGGGCGACCCCGGCGCGCGCGGAGCCCGGCGACGCCGCGACGGGGTCCGGGCGGAGGTAGCGCGGGTCGAGCACGAACACCGGGTACAGCCGCGCGGAGGCGGCGGCGCCGGCCCCGTAGCGGCGGGCCGCGTCCAGCGCCGGGTTGTCGTGCACGCGCAGCCCCTTCCGGAACCAGACCATCGCGCTCGCCGCCGTGGCGGCAGTTGCCGCCTCCATCGCGGGGTGCGGAGGATTGGGGGATTTGGCCGGCGGTGGTGGAGATGGGACTTGGGAGTTACTCCGTAGGAAATTGGGAGAGATGGTGTGGGCCGTTGATGGGGGATTGGACGGTGGAGGTTTGAATAAGAGAGGGGTAACCGTAGCGAGTGGCGCGGGAAGTGGCCACGTCGGTTTCCGATTGGCGGTTCTTGTCGTGCCAGTGTGCCACACGTGATCCAGTGCGGATTGTCAAATGTGAACAAGCAGCTCTGCGTAGGGGCAGATGCTGTGGTCTGTGGTCAAACACCCAAACCGTGCTTGCCATATGGCTTGGCAGATCCGCATCCATCGACGAGGCCTTGTGAAAAGATCAAGATGTCTAAGAGAGGGATGAATTGGGCTCTTTTTAATTTCTAAACAAGAATTAAACCTATAAAGAGCCAATTAACCCCCTAGCGCCTACCGCTTGTGTGTCCTAGCTAGAAAGAGGTAGCGAGGCAATGGAAAGCGAAAACTTCCTACACAATTTTAGTATGAATTGAAGGACAATGCGGAAAGTAATACGGTAATAAAGAGCTAGGGAAAGAGATGCTTGACACGGCGATGTTTTGTCGAGGTATCGAGGAGTCGACACTCCCTCCTAGTCCTCGTTGGAGCACCTCGCAAGGTATAGCTCCCCCTCAATCCCGCGCAAGGGATGAGTGCTCTCTACGGGCTGATTCTTCGCCACTCCGGCTCGGTGAATCGCCCACAACCGATCACAACGTCGATGGAGAAGGGCCGTCGACAATCTTCCGGCGATCACCTTCCTCCGAGCACCACCGGACCGTCTAGGTGATGTCGATCACCAAGAGTAACAAGCCTCGATCTTCGCTTGACTCACTCAAGCTTCACAACTAGAGGATGCACACTTGAACTCTTGGATGAGCTAGAGAGAGGATGGATGGATTCGCGAATCACTCTCTCTCTAGGGCTCTTGCTCTCTTCCCAACCTTCTCAACAAACTCAGCAACTCAAATGAGCAAAGTCACGGTGGGAGAGAAGTGGGAGGGGCTATAAATAGACCCTCTGAAAACTGCCTCGGGCTGGCAATTTAAGTTGGCAACGGACGCTCCGTCGACTAGGCGACGGACGCTCCGTCGCATGCCCAACGGCTAGTTCTGACACACTGTTCCCAGCGACGGACGCTACGTCACTGGGCGACGGACGCTCAGCCACAGCGTCCGACGCTGAGTTCTGGCTAGGGTTGAAAAACACCCTCTCTGGAAGGTCGACGGACAGCGTCCGACGGACCCTGAAAAACTTAGCCAGAAAACAACCTCTCTGGAAGGCCGACGGACGCTGTGGACTCAACCACCCAGCGTCCGGCGCCCCTGCCAGGAGCGTCTGACGCCCAGAAAACGATTTTGACAACTCCGATTTTCGTCGCGATGAATATGGAAGTTGTTCTAGGCTATCTTACGGTCACCATAGGCTTGCTTAGAGCTAAGGAAGTCAAGTGTGCACCACACCTAATCATGAAGCTTTCCTAAGTCAAGCTACTAATCTCAACCCCTCTTAATAGTACGGTCAAAGGTAAAAATAGAAGCCCTATCTCATTCTAAGTGCCCTTCATCTCCTTATGGCACTTAGCCTATTATTCTAGGGTCTTCATCATGTCTCCTTAAAAACCGAAACGATATCCATCTTGGGGGCCAAGTGATGACCATTAAAGCCCATTCTCCTTGATCACTATGGCTAAGCTACGCATAGCCTCTGCAAAATACACGTTAGCCATAATAATCTCTAATTGTCGTTAATCACCGAAACCAACTAGGGCCATGATTCTTCAATCTCCCCCTTTTTGGTGATTGACGACAATAGAACCTCGAGTATGGATAAGAGTTTTGGTTAAGATTCAAGGGTGACTTGGAATGGTTGAGCAAGAGTTAGTGAAAATGTAATGAAGCATACTTGCTCATCCAAATCAAATCACAAAACATGGTACTTATGAATATGAAAGAAAAAGCAGTACCTCATGATATTCTCAAGGGATGTTTCAGAGTAAAGCGCGGAAGCTCAAATAACGTTAAGCAAAGAGATATATCATGAACATGAGACAACTCATAAGATATATTAGAGAAAATCAAGAGTTTGTCACATGGAACCCATATAAACATCAACCATCATCACATCACACATATAGACAAATGCATAAAAGAGACATGATGAAAGAGTACGGGGAAATAAAGCATACAAAGATCCAAATCCCTCCCCCTATCTCTATACTCGACCCTCTCTCCCCCTTTGGTGTCTAGCACCAAAAACTAAGAGTCTGGGGCTGGAGAAGAAGGCGAAGAAGCTACAGCTCTGTGATCCAGCATGATGAAGTCCTGAAGGTCGGACTCGTCTGACTCATCTGACACGGTCTCTGCCGGTGTAGGTGCAACTGGGGTGGTCTCTGAAGCTATCACTGGCACCTCTGGAGCTAACGGTCCTGCCTCAGTGGTAGCGGGCCTGGGAGCCCGACGAGTGAAAACTGGAGGCGAGGGGGACGGTGTCACTGCAAGTGCCACTAGGGACACTGCTGCTGCGACCTCGGCAGGTTGAGTCTGACCGAGAGAGGACACTGCCACTGTAACCTCATCTGCTAGGGATATGGCATCCGTCTGAACGGTAGCTGGAGGTGTGGTGACTGTCTGTGCCGACTGCTCAGGTGCGATCTCCGACGATGCAACTGAGGACTGGTGAGTGCCTATCGCCGGAAGATCCACTGAAGTCTCTAGAGCTGGTGTGACCTGCTGAGGTGCTCCTGGGGAGTCTTCTCCTGTGATCTCAAGATATGAAGCGGACAGATCTCTCGAGGCCTCTGCTAAGGTAGTTCCCCGGGTAGGAGTGAATCCCGTCTGGAACTCGCCAGGTGAAGCTATCCAAGAGGACACCTGGGTCCTCGGAGTCTGGTACTCAGGAGAAGCTTCCGGCTAGAACGGAGGTGTAGCTGGTGCCTGACTCTGCTGTCCTCTGGACGGTAACGCTGGAGTTGGCACCACAACTACTGGAGGCGGCTGCGGAGGAGAGGTGAACTGCTGCTGCTGAGAGACGGCGGGCAACTGAAAATGTGGCGTGGAGGTCTGCCCGGAGCTAGAGGCCAGAAGACGCTCAAGCAGAAGAGTCTGAGTCTTCTGGATCTCTGCCTGCTACAGCTGATAGGCTAGGAACTGGCGCTGGAACTCATCCTGCCTAGCCTGTGTCTGAGCCTGAGCTGCCAGCTGCTGCTCAGTGAGCCTCCGTAGATCTGCAGCCTGTCGTCTCTGCTCCTCTGCCTGGCGAGACTGCTCCTCCTGCATCCTCGAGAGTATAGTGAGCAAGGTAGCCTCTGAGGAACTGGAGCCTGGAGCTGGAGCTGCTGTGGCTGTGCCTGACCCTCCTGCCTCGTGGTCATGTGTCATCGGTGTATACTCATGCACGGGCTGGTAGTCCTCGTCAGAGCTGTCGGAGTCGAGATCCTCTCTAAAGACTGTCTCGGCAGCTATATCGATCTCTGCATCCAAGTCTGCCAGCTCTGCCTGAGCAATCTGCTCAACTGTCGCATCTGTGACCTCGGCGGACTGTGGTGGCACTCCGGCCTGCCTGGTGCCTGGTCTGTAGGCTCTGCTGGGGCGAGGCAACTGCCCATGGGCCACAAGCTGGCTCATCGAGTAGACTGAAAACTCTGTAGCTGACCTCGTGAGGGTGACTCTCATAACACCTGACCTAGTCTTGGCAACTATCAAATATGAGATCCAATGTGCGAACTGTAGCTGCCAATGACCTCTGAACCCAGCAGCTATGATATCCTCGAGCTCGCTCACTATCAAATCCCAGAGGTCGAACTACTCTTTCCGAACAATGTGAGCTAGGAGCCAAAGCTGAAGACGAGTGATAGTATCCCTAGCTCCAATCCGGGGTAGAATAGTACGTCTGAGAACCTCGTGGAGGATCCGAGCCAGAGGAGTGAGGTCACGTGGCGTACGGCTCGAACCCTCAGTGAACGGCTGCTGAAAGCACGGACTGACAAAGTCTGAGGATGGCACTATACCATCGTGAGGTCGGCGAGGGGCCTCCTGATCCCCATAGCAGAGACTGTGTATCCTGGTAGGTGAGGATCCGAGGTGAAATAGCTCTCTGAATCTGGCAGCAGTAACCCTGAAGTCACGTCCCTGGTATGCGAAGTGCAAGAACTCGTGATCAGGTGAGATCCACAAAGAGGCGTAGAACTGGTAAACCCACTCCTTCTGATATGCCCCTGAGCGTCCCATCAAGTCTGTCAAACCCTGGATGTACTGGAGGTGCTGCAGGATCTCTGGACCACCGACCCCCTCAATCTGAGAAGATGGGCACATCCTGTGGGCCCTGAGAGGAGCATCGGTGTCAACATATGCTCTGTAGAAGTCCTCGTGCACTGTAGTATAGAACTCACGTCCGGCACGGGGGTCTCTCTGCGGTGGAAACCAGGTCTGGAAGTCAACGAATCGAAGCAGCTGGACTTGCTTCACTGTAAATACTCTGACCTGGTGCCTCACTGGGTCTGGGAGCCGGGGTCCTGGAGGGCTAGGTGGTGCACCTGAGCCTCGGGAACGGGTAACTCGACGGCTCATCAGCTCTCCAATAGTAGAATGGCCCGCGGCCTCTGTCGGCTCAGTCACTGGGACTGGCTCTGTCGCTGGTGCCTCTGAAGCCTCGACGGGCTCTGACTCTGGAGGTGGAGGGGACTCACGACGCGCTCCACGGCGAGGTGAGAGCCTCAAGCCGGCGCGACGTCCTCCTCGCTCAGCTATCTCGGCGGCCTCTGCCACTGCTAGAGCGGCTACCGAGTCTGGATCCATCGCCGGCCTCTTGCGCTTCCGAGAGATAACCTTCTGCTTGCCCTTCCCGCGGTCAGTGGGTGGACGCGGTGGAGGTGGAGGGTCACCACCACTACCTGGGACGGGACCTGCATTCTTCGTCCTTGCCATTTCTCAACCTTTGCAAACAGACCACTGACAGGAGTCCTCAACAATCAAAACACAAGAGCACTGTCCCAACTGTCACTGAAACCACTGACAAACCTCAGACTCAAACAACTGAAAGAGTGGCACGCCGGCCCTGGACTGTCCTCGCGAGGCTTTGCCTCGATCCATACTCGCGGGCTTTGCCCCGAGTTCACTGTCACTGCTCAACTGACAGATTCTCTGATCAACTGACCAACTGACCCTGCTCGTGAGAAATAGATAGAGATATAAACCATAAGCATATAACTAGAGGTGCGGATCTATAGAAGCATGAAATTAGGAAAGAATAGATCGGGAACTGTCCAACTGCCATACCTCGACTTTCTGACCAAAAAGGGAGGAGAAGAGAGTTTCCCCGATCAATCAACCGTACTCCACAACTTCAAACCGCACTCTAATCAAGGTAGAGAGATGATGGATTAGGGTAGGTAGAGAAGTGAATTGCAATTTGGAGGATTGAAAGGATCATAGAAGTGGATTTTCACCTTGACACTCAATCGTGATCAATCAACCTCCTAGGTGGAGAGTTCCTCGGCAAAGAAGATCCCACACGGTTGGAAACACGCAGGGGATCGGAGGCGATGCAGTAGAGGAGCTCAGGCGCCGAGTGGAGTGGTGGCACGGCGGCGCAGCGCTGGTCGGAAAGGGCCCTGGCGCGACGGCGGTTAGGGTTTGGGCTGGATGGAGCAGCGATGCAGGGGGCAGGCGGCGGTGCAGAGGGCGGACGGCGGCACTGGGTGGAGTTCGCGGCGGCGCAGGGAGCAGAACGCCGGAGAGGAAGGCTTGGGTGCTCAACGGCGACGAGACCGGCGGCTAGGGTTTGGCAAAGGCGCGGTGGCGGACTGAAACGAGCGAGCGAACAGAGGAAGAGATCGGGGTTTTTCAAAAAAAAATTCGCCGTTTAGTTCGCGATGGACGCTCCGACGCGGAGCGACGGACGGTCGGGGAGCGTCCGACGGCATCGTCCATCGGGCTTCCAGAGCCGATTTGAAACGCCCAGTCGCATTGACCGCGACGGGCGCTTGGGAGAGCGTCCGTCGCCCTGTTAGCGGGCAATTTTAATCTCCGGACGATCGCGACGGACGCTGAGGCAATTGATACCGAGCGTCCGTCGACAGCGTCCGATGCCTTAAAAATAGAATTTTTCAAATTTTCTTTTTGCGTCTTTCTCCCAACCAAGTTCCAATCCCAATAAGATCCAAATAACACTTGATTGGACTTGATATGAGAACCATCTCTCAAACACTCATTTTCAATTATTTTTCCATAGGCTTAAATTTAGTTTTTAGCTCAAAATATTCGAATGGAAGCGCCAAGGAGACATCATATGGCCACAAGAAGGGTATTGAAGTAACTTGAGCTTGGAATGCTCCCCCTAAGTGGACTACCATAGAGGATTCTCAAGAAACTTAACCGAAGAGACAGGACAAACAACACACATGCATATGCTATGCAATACGAAAAGTGAATCTAGGTTGCTTGCAAGTTTAAACCGCGGTTAAGCTTTGTCACACGCTTTGAGGGCGGTTATCTTAACCGCGTTAGCCAAGCCTATGTGTATTACCATATTAAACATGTTATATTACATATGAATGCAAGGTTCACACAAGCTCATCTTTTAGTGAAATTAGAGTGAACAAGCACATTTAACTCGCTTCTCAACCTACAAAGGTTGTTTCATCGAGAGGTTTAGTGAAGATATCCGCCAATTGCTCTTCGCTCTTAACTCCAACTAGTGTGATGTCTTTCCTAGCCACATGATCTCTAAGAAAGTGATGGCGAATATCTATGTGCTTGGTGCGAGAGTGTTGAACCGGGTTGTTTGCAAGTTTTACGGCGCTTTCATTATCACACAAAAGTGGAACTTCTTTTAAAAACACGCCGTAATCAAAGAGTGTTTGGGTCATATATAAGATTTGTGCACAACTTGCTCCATGGCAATGTATTCCGCCTCGGCGGTTGACAATGCCACACTATTTTGCTTCTTTCAGGATCAAGAAACAAGTGATCTTCCTAGCATGTGGCACCACCGGAGGTACTCTTCCTATCAACCTTACACCGGCGTAATCCGAATCGGAATAGCCAACTAGTTGGAAGGGAGCTCCTTTGGGATACCAAAGACCCATGCTAGGGGTGTGCCTTAAGTACTAAGGATTGTTTTAACCGCACAAAGATGCGACTCCTTAGGGTTTGCTTGAAACCTAGCACACATACACACACTAAACATGATATCCGGCCTAGAAGCGGTGAGGTAAAGTAAACTACCGATCATAGAACGATAAAGAGTTTGGTCGATCGGTTTACCTCCCTCATCGAGATCGAGATGCCCATTAGTAGGCATTGGGGTCTTGATTGGCTTGCAATCCTCCATCTTGAACTTCTTGAGCACATCATAAGTGTACTTCTCTTGAGATATGAAGGTGCCCTCCCTCAATTGCTTCACTTGGAAGCCTAGGAAGAAGGTTAGCTCGCCAATCATCGACATCTCGAACTCCTTGGACATCAATGCACCAAATTCCTTGCTATGACCTTGGTTTGTTGACCCAAATATAATGTCATCGACATATACTTGGCAAACAAAGATCTCTCCATCTAGCACCTTGGTGAAGTTTGTGGTATCCACTTTCCCGATCTTAAAGCCCTTCTTGAGTAGGGAAATCCCTTAGCCTCTCATACCAAGCTCTTGGAGCTTGCTTCAATCCATAGAGTGCCTTGGACAACCTATACACATGATTAGGACAATTTGGGTCTTCAAACTGGGAGGTTGTGAGACAAAAACAAGTTCATTAATGAAACCATTAAGAAAGGCACTCTTCACATCCATTTGAAAAAGTTTCATTTTATGGTGTGAAGCATATGCCAAAAGGATACGAATGGCTTCTAGTCTTGCAACCGGTGCAAAAGTATCCCAAAATCCAAGCCTTCAACTTGGGAGAACCCTTTTGCCACCAATCTTGCCTTGTTTCTTACAACCACGCCTTGATCATCTTGCTTGTTCCTAAACACCCACTTGGTGCCAATGATTCTTGCTCCTTTGGGCTTTTCTACTAGTGTCCACACTTCGTTCTGGGTGAAGTTGTTCAACTCTTCGTGCATGGCGTTCACCCAATCCGGATCGCAAGTGCATCCTCCACACTAGAAGGCTCAACAAAGGAAACAAAGGAGTGATGTTCAACATAAGAAGCAAGTTTAGATCGAGTTGTTACCCCCCTTGATGGACTCCCTATGATGAGGTCTTGAGGATGTGCTTGAAGCATAGGTGTAGATCTTCTATTGATCTCTTGGGGAGGAGGTTGCGGTGCTTCAACATTGCTTGCTTCGGCCTCGGCTTGATCTTGAAGGATGTGAGTGTCTTCTTGAGCTTCCCTCACTTGATCTCCTTCATCAACTTGAGGCGTGTGAGGTGGAGAAGGATCTTGATTTGCTTCATCTTCAACTTCTTCCACCTCTTGTGGGTTGATAGCACCAATTGGCATGTTCTTCATTGCCTCCCTCAAGGGTTCATCACCTACATCATCAAGATTTTCATGTTCTTCTTGAGAGCCATTAGTTTCATCAAACTCCAAGTCATACGTTTCTTCAACTAAGCCGGTGGCTTTGTTGTATACACGGTATGCCTTGGATTTAAGTGAATACCCAACTAAGAAACCAATGTCACATCTTCTTTGGAACTTGCCCAAGTGTTGGCGCTTCTTGTAGATGTACACTTTGCAACCAAACACTCGGAAAAAGGATATATCGGTTTCTTTCCATTCACAAGCTCATAGGGGGTCTTCTTGAGAAGCCTTTGGACAAATAGCCGGTTAGCCGCATAGCATGCGGTGTTGATTGCTTCGGCCAAAACTTCTCGGGGGTGTTGTATTCATCAAAGCATTGATCTTGCAAGTGTGATAAGTGTCTGGTTCTTCCTCTCTACTACACCATTTTGTTGAGGAGTATAGGTGGCGGATACTTCATGCTTGATTCCAAACTTCATCACAATAGTCTTCAATCTTGGTGTTCACAAACTCGGTCTCATTGTCACTTCTTATCTTCTTGATCTTCATATCAAACTCATTTTGGGCTCTAGTTGCAAACTTCTTGAATTATTGATTGAGTTTCTCCCTTGTCTTGAAGAAAGAACACCCAAGTGTATCTAGAGTAGTCATCAACTACCACCAAACAAAAGAGATTGCCGCCAGGCTAGCATAGGTGGTAGGTCCAAATAGATCCATGTGGAGTAGCTCTAGAACTCTTGAGGTTGACATGAAAGATTTGGTTGGATGAGTGTTTGCTACTTTCTTGCGCTTGACATGCACTACAAAGTTTGTCTTTCTCAAACACCACATCCTTCACACCTCTAACCAATTCCTTCTTGACAAGCTTCTTCAAAGTTGACATTCCCACATGTGCTAATCTTCTATGCCATAGCCAACCCAAAGAACTCTTGGAAAAAAGACATGTTTGCAAACTAGCTTCATTTGAGGTGAAGTCCACTAGGTAGAGATTGTTGTGCCGAAACCCTTTGAATATCAATAATGAATCTTCAATCTTGGACACAACTACCTCATTTGGAGTGAAGAGACATTGGAAACCAAGATCACATAGTTGTCCCACCGATAGCAAATTGAAGCTCAATGATTGTACTAGCAGTACATTTGATATTGATTGATCATTTGAGATTGCCACTTTGCCTAGACCTTGCACTTTGCCTTTTGAATTGTCCCAAAGGTAATCTTGTCTTGCCCTTCACATCTTCCTCAAGTGTGGTGAACATCCAGGAGTCACCGGTCATATGTTGAGTGCATCCACTATCAATCACCCAATGACTTCCACCGGTCTTGTAGTTCACCTACACACAAGCAAACTTGGAGTTAAGCTTGTTGTTTGGGGACGCACACTTGGCATGGTCCCATAGCCTTGTCCACCAACTCCTTAGCAACCCATAGCACTTTGGGCTTGTTCTTCATCTTTGGACTGAGAAATACAACTTGAGGTCTACCCTTGGAGTCCTTGTTGATGATGAAGTGTGCATCATGAGCGAAAGACCTTATGTGCTTGGGCAAGGTCTTGGGAGGTGGAGTCTTGCATTGGGATTGAAGGTGACCCTCTTGACCACATCCAAAGCACTTCTTGGATTTGGGCTTTGGTGTGGTCATAGTTGCTTCTCATAGCCTTGTTCTTGTAATAGTTCTTGGCTTCTATCTTGACCTTGGCCTTCATGATTTGGTTCTCCTTGAACCCAATGTCGGTCTTGTCGGTCTTCATGATAGTGTTCATCAAGAGCTCACTTTGAAGGTTGTGACCCTTGGTGAACTTCTCCAATCCATTGTAAGCTTGATCTTCTCAACCTTAGCTTTGCATTTTCCTCTTTGAGAGAATTGATCAAGGTCATTGCATCTTTGTCATCTTGTTTGGCCGACTTGATAGTGAGTGGCTTGTTTGCCTTGAGGTTAATTAACTCTTCCTTGAGCTTGGAGTTTTCTTGCCTCATCTTCACATAGTCATCATGCTTGTCGACTTCAACTACCTTCTTGCCCTTGCACTTAGCATTTTGCTCATAGCAACTTCATCAAGCAAGTCCTCACAAGAAGTAGCTATATCACACTTAACAACCGGGTTAATAGCAACATGTGTAGCAAGATCATTTGAAAGCAATTCATTAGCTATCACAAGTGTGCCATGTTCATTTTAACTTGGTTGTAGTTATCTTTTAGCAAGTTGTATCTTGATTGGAGCTCTTGTGTTGACCTCTCAAGCTTATCATGTTTCTCATTTGCTTGCTTGAGTGTGGCTTTGAGCTCCCTAGTGCTAGATGAGAGAGATTTGTTCTCAAGCTTCAATTCTCATTAGCACTAGTCAAGTCATCAAGCTTAGCATGCAAGTTACTATTTGCTTTCTCTAGTGATTCACTTTTGCCTTTATACTTCCTAATGAGCTTAGTGTATTTACTGCAAATTTCAATTAGCTCATCATAGGAAGGTGCCTCAAAACTCATCATCACTATCATCACTAGAGCTAACCTTATCATCACTATCCTCTTTTTGTACCTTTTTGTCACCTTTAGCCATGAGGCATAGGTGTGTAGAGGATGAACCCGGAGATGATGGAGGGGGTGGCGGTGGAATAGATGAACCAATCACCAAGGCGGCCACCTTCTCTTCTTCACTTTCATCTCCGGAAGAGTCACTGAGTCTTCAATGTCGGTGAGCCAATCACCAACAATGTAGGCTTTGCCATTCTTCTTCTTCTTGTGGAAGTTGAAGTTCTTCTTCTTCTTGAATGGCTTGTCATCTTTCTTCTCCTCATCACTTGACTCGACCTTGTTTGCCCTTGTTGTACTTGAACTTGTTGTTAGCTTTCTTGTTCTTGTACTTGTCTTTCTTTTCTTCGGGGCAAGCATGAGCCAAGTGTCCAAGTTTGCACAATTGTAGCAATCCATCTTGGAGAGAGGCTTTCTTGAAGAGCTTGTGAAGAATTTCTTCTTCTTTGAGTCAAACTTGACTCCATTCTTGCTTAGCTTCTTCAACATCTTGGTTGTTTTCTTCACCATGAGAGCGAGATCATCATCATCTCATCATCGCTTGTGCTCTCATACATGACTTGCATCTTGTGCTTCTCGAGGAGGATGCCTTGAGTGCCAAGTCCTTCTTTTCCTCCTTCTCTTTTTCTTTCTTCTTGGAGGGAGATGAGCCACCATCACCAATCTTCATGTACATCTCATGGGCATTGATCTTGCCCAAAATTTGTGTTGGTGTAGCGGCGGGGAGGATCTCCTTGGTGAAGCACCGGCGTGTGGCCATACTTCTCAATGGGCAAGACACAAAGAATCTTGCGTCCCCGGCCGGTTCCTTTGGTTGAGGACCGAGGCCCATTTAATTCCTCTAAATAATGTTGAGTCGTGAGTCATTTCATTTGCATTTTATTTGCATGCATAGAGAAAGAATTGAGTTAGCCATAACCAAGTGATAGGTTCTTACCTCACTTTTGTGCCTTGTAAAAGTGCACAAATGTGGTCCACAAACTCAAATGCGTTTTGGCATTCGACTCGGTTGAAGACATCTTGCTAATGCCCGAAAGAGTTGTTCTTCGCCTTGGCATGTGCTTATAAAAAGTTGAGGTCCTCCGCGAAGAGGTACCTCCTTTGGGGGCAGCCTTGGCACGCCCACGTCAACGGCCTTAAATAGGCCTCCATAGAACTTTTCCAATAAGGAAAGGCGTCTCCATCGAACATGGGGGTGGTCCATCCCCTGGGTATTTGCTCTGCGGTGAAGCCTAATTTAAAAGCACCTTGCTTGATACCAATTGAAAGGATCAAGTGCCCAAGAGGGGGGGTGAAATTGGGTCTTTTAATTTCTAAACAAGAATTAAAACTTAAAGAGCCAATTAACCCCCTAGTGCCTAGCTTGTGTGCCAAGCTAGAAAGAGGTAGCAGGCATGGAAAGCGAAAACTTCCTACCAATTCTGTATGAATTGAGGGGACAATCGGAAGTAATGCGGTAATAAAGAGCTAGGGAAGAGATGCTTGACCGGCGAGTTTTGCCGGGTATCGAGGAGTCGACATCCCTCCAGCCTCTTGGAGACCTCGAAAAGGTATAGCTCCCCCTCAATCCCGCGCAAGGGATGGTGCTCTCTCGGGTGATTCTTCGCCACTCCGGCTCGGTGAATCGCCCACAACGATCCAACGTCGATGGAGAAGGGCCGCCGAAATCTTCCGGCGATTACCTTCTTTCCGAGCACCACCGGACCGTCTAGGTGATGTCGATCCCAAGGTAACAAGCCCGATTCTTCGTTGACTCATCACTTCAAATAGGGATGCCATTGAACTCTTGGATGAACTAGAGAAGGTGGATGGATTGGAATACTCTCTCTCTCTAGGGCTCTTGCTCCTTCCCACCTTCTCAACAAACTCAGAACTAAAAATGAGCAAATCACGGTGGGAGAGAAGTGGGGGGGCTTAAATGCCCTTTTGAAAATGCCGGGTGGCAATTTAAAGTGGCGACGGGGTCCGTCGAATAGGTGCGGACGGCCATCGCTTTGCCCAACGGCTGTTTGACACATGTTCCCGCGCGGACGCTATGTCACGGGCGACGGACGCTCGCCAAGGTCCGAGCTGAGTTCTGGGCTAGGGGTTGAAAAACCCTTCGGGAAGGTCGACGGCAGCGCGCCCGGCCCTGAAAAAACTTAGCCAGGAAAAAACAACCTTCTGGAAGGCGAGGACGTTGTGGATCAACCACCCAGTTCCGGCACCTTTGTTCCGACGCGGGCAGCGTCCGGGCCCCTGCCAGGACGTCCGACGCCCAGAAAAGATTTTGACAAATCGATTTCGTCGCGATGAATATGGAAGTTGTTCTAGGCTATCTTCGGTACCTGGCTTGCTTAGAGCTAAGAAGTAAAGTGTGCCCACCTAATCATGAAGCTTTTAGGTCAAGCTACAATCTCAACCCCTCTTAAGTACGGTAAAAGGTAAAAATAGAAGCCAATTTTTAAGTGTCCTTTTTCCTTTGGCACTTGCCTTTTCATTTTGGGTCTTCATCATGTCCCTTAAAAAACCGAAACAGTATCCATCTTGGGGCCAAGTGATGACCATTAGAGCCCATTTCTCTTGATCACTTGGCTAAGCTAGCATTGCCTCTGCAAAATACTTGTTAGCCATAATAATTCTTAATTGTCGTTTTCACAAAACATTAGGGCCATGATTCTTCACCTTGTCCGATTGAAATAATTTTTTTTGCCCGTCGATCGAACTTGCTGGAGTGGGAATACACTACTGGAGGATGTTGAACAATTTCTTGCTTCATGTGGCAAAACCTCACATTTTGTTAGACCATTGTTGTGGTCGCTCCATTTAAAAACCTTTAAGCAGGGCGGGTTTTTTTTTTAAGGGCCTGGGCAAAAATGGTCAAGGCTCTTCTAATTTTTTATGAAAAAATAAATTCCTTTGGGGTTGTTTTAAAAGTTCCTGCGATAAATAAAAATGAAAAAAAATTAAAAAATTTTTTTTAAAGTTTTAAAAAAATTTTTAATTTATTTTTTTCAAAATTTTTTTTATTAAATTTTGGTTGTATCGAGGAAAAAAAGTTTTATAAAAATTGGAAAAACTGCCCTTATTTGTGGGGTGTTTTGTTTATTTTTTTAATTTTTTTGGGGTTTTTAATCTGGGGGTGGGCTGGGGGAGGGGGGGAATGCCCCCTGGGGGGGTTTGGTTTTTAAAAACCCCTTTTTTTTTTTGGGTTGAAATGTCTTTTCCATTATTTTTTTGGTAGGTTTTTGGTGGGTTGTTGTTTTAAAAGTTTCGGGGGAGGGGGTACTTTTTTTGGAGGATTTGTTTTTATTTATTTGGTTTTTTCGTTTTTATTTTTGGGGGGTTTGGTAAAAAAAATTTTTTTTTTAAAAAATCTTTGTGTTTTTTGGAGAATTTTTTTTTTTATTCGAAAATTTTTTTCCCCCTTTAAAGGAGTTGGGTTTGGGTTGTTGTGGCGAAGAAGTGGGGTGGAGTTTTTGTGGGTGAGGTTTCAGCGGATGGTGAGTGGGGGTGGCTGGGGGGATAGAAAGGGGGTGTGGTTTTTTTGTATGTTTTTGTGTTTTGTTGGGGGTTTTAAAAAATTTTGTGGGGTGGTAGGGGGGTTTGTCGATGTTTGATAATTTCTTGTTTTTGAGTTTTTTTTTTTGGTGTCCCAATTTTGGGGGTTTTTTTTATGTCTTTTTTTGTTGACTGTTTGGGGTGGGTTTGTTTTTTGTTTTTTGTTTCGTGGTTGTTTGATTTGATTGGGGAGTGGGTTGGGTTGTTGGTTTTTTTGTGTTGTTGGTTTTGGTTCGGGTGTTTTTTTTTAAAAAAAAAAAATTTTTAAAAAAAAAAATTTGATTTGTTTTGGGGAAAATTTTTTAAAAATTTTAAATGGTATTTTTTGGCCAAAAATGGGGTGCATGGGATTGGGGGCGGGTTTTTATTTTTGTTTTGAAAAAGTTTTTGAAGGGTTTTTGGTGTTTTGGTGCCCCGTTGGAAATTTAATGTTGAAAAGGGAAACCCCCCAGCTCAGTTGGTTTGTGTGGGAATGTCCCCCCCAAAAGGCGTTAAACGATCCCCGGGGCCAGTTGGGGGTTAAAAAAAGGGGTTTTTTTCTGTAGGTGTGTGGGAGGGGGGGGGGAGGTTTTTATTTTTTGGGTGGGTTTAGTGTGGGGTGTAGGAAAAAAGCCTTTTGCCCCAGATAGGGTTTGGTGACGGCGGGGGGGAGGGGCTGGTTTTTTTTGGGTTGGGGGGGGTGGTGGGGGGGTGGATGGTGGGGCCTGATTTGGGGTGGCTTGGTTGGGGTGGTCCCTGTGAGGGGGGGTTTTGGGGGGGGTGGGGTGGGTTTTTTGATATTTTTTTTGGGGGGGGTGGGGTTGGCTTCTTTGGGACATGGGTCGTGGAAAAAAAAGTTAAAGGCCCGGGTTGTTTAAAAAAAAAATTGTTTTTGTTTTTTGGGGTTTTTTTTTTAAAAAATTTGTTGGCTTTTTGTTGGGGTGTGTGTAAAAGGGGGGTTGGTGCCTTGCCGTTTTTTTTTCCTTAGGGGGTTTATTGGGGGATGCCCGGGGGTTGGGGGGTTTGCGGGGGAGGGTGTGGGGAAGGTAAATGTTCTTTGGGGGGAGGGGGGGGTGAAATTTAAATTTTAAATGGCGTTGGGTTTTTTTTCCTGTGGGTTTTTTGATGATGCGGGGTGAGAAGGTGAGGTTTGTTTGGCAAGGGGTTTTGAGTAAAAATTTTATTTTTTTTAAAAAAATCATTGGATTTTTTCATTTTTTTTGGTTTAGTATTGGTTTATTTTTTAATTTTGGATCAATTTATTTCTTTTAATTTTTTAATTTTAAGGTTTTTTTAAAATTTCCTGGGCCCTGGGGGTTCCCTAAAAAGGCCCCTTGGGGCTCTTAAATCCTAATCTCCCAACCCCTTCTCGGGGGGTTAAAAATTTTTAATTTTTTCTTTCTCCAATTTTCTTGGATATTTTTTTGCAAGTTTTCCGGCCCCTTTGTTGGATTCTTTGTTAGGACAGTGAGTCTAAAAACTTTTTAAAAATTTTTTAAAATTTTTCTTTCTTGTTGTTCCTCTTTATCTTTTAGCAGGGTCCTTTTATCTTTGGTTGGGGGATTTTTTTTTTTATCGGACAATTTATGCGATATAGAACAGGGTCCCAATGACCTTTCGGGTGGCAATTGACCCATTGGCCTTCTTCTTGACTGATACTCATACTCTTGTCTTTTTGTGATTCCCCTCATGCTCTGGCTCCTGCTTATCAATGTAGGTGAAACACCGCTTTCCCGAAGCAGTAAGCGAAAGAATGATTTATGTATGAAGAAGTAAAGGGAAAACCCAGATTTGTTCGATTGCCAGTTAAAACAGGGATGACAGCTGCATTTCCCTTTTTAATTTTTGAATCATTAGCACCCTTTTATGGATTCCCCCTTTTGCAGGGGAGAGACATCTTTTGTGGACTCCTTGGTATTCCCTCTTTTGTTGAGGTGATGTGGCATCCTTCAAAAGAGCTACCGCAGCAAGTTTTCCTCTGAAAAGGTAGGTGTAGGTTGCAAACATTGTTGAACTAAACTAAACAAGTACCCCCAAACCAATCAAAAACTTTATTCCTTTCTTTGATGGCAATCAGTATTGGTGTTTATGCAAAACAGATTAACAGAACAAACCCTCGATAATTTCATGCGACCCTGATCCAAAATTTAAAAGAGATATCCACCCAGTCGAACTTTCCCGTTTTGGACGGGGATGGTCACCTTTAGCCGGATTTTCCAGTATAAATTTTTTATATTTATAAAATTTTAAAATTTAATAAAATTACGAGAATATGACAAGTTTTTTAAGACAAATCTAAGTGATGTGAATGGTTCCTATTTCCAAACCAACTATCTGTTTTCAGAAGTTATTTATGTCGTTTCAAAAGTTTTGACCAGATCTTTGTCCACAACACAAGTATTTGCGATGGGTAAGTAAACAGTGAACCAATAAGGCATCCAAACATGCAAGAAATTGAACTCTTTTGTGATGTCTCTTGATTGTGCTTGAGTAGCATTAGCTACTGCCATTGCATTACCTTGTCAGATCTATTCTAACAGTTTCTTGAAATAGAAATACAATGAAGTACTTAACCACATATGGTATCTTATCGCGCCTATACAGTTCATTAATGATGATGACTGCCACCCCGCTCTTAAGTTACAAAGGATGATGACTCAGAAATCAGAACAAAGTTCAGCAGCCTATACTTCGATTTACTTGGTACTAGTAAAATACAGAAGCTCAACATACATTAGGGTAAAGAATATATAGGCAAAAGGAAAAGAAACTACCAGAAACTTGAGATGCTACATTGGACTTCTGCCCACGGCGGCGTCTCTTGCTTTTAGCATCTTCAGAGCTGCTATCGCTTGTACTTTCAGCTTCAGTATCACCCTTTATTATCCTGCTAATAAAAGAACATATATTACAGTTCAAAGGTCAGGAATGTTCAAATTGACAATGTTAACAGACCTTTTTGACTTGTGTTTTGATTTCCTATCACGCTTCCTACGCCTTCTTTCGCGCCTATGGTCACGCTTTCTTCTTGAACGCTTGTGTTTATTTTTCTTCGAGTGTCTCTTTCTTCGCCTTCGCCTGTCATCACTTGAACTGCTGACATCAGAAGAGTCACTTGAGTAAGTATCAGAATCGCTCTCAGAATCAGATGACTCAGTCTCTGACTCAGAAGAGCTATCTGATTCCGAATAAGAATATCTCCTCTTCTTCCTTCTCCTTTTTGAAGATTTGTTACGACGTCCCTTGTTTTGTCCTTCATTACTTTCTTCATCGCAAGATATATCCTTTGACAACTTTGATTTGGCCGCCCTCTTCTTATCTGTATTACCATTATCACATCAAAAGGATATTCAAAAGGTAAATACAAAAGTGCCCAACTTTACCTAAATGCCTCAAAAAAGGCTTCGATCCTATATTAAATGGATCAACAGGTGCTGCAAAAATTACAATCTGATAAACATTACCAATTTCTATTGTCATAGATCCAACATCTTTGCGGTCAGTGAGCTCCCCACAATTTACTATAGTAACTGGAACAACTGGAGTTGAATCAGGGGATTGCACATCTACTTGCTCGATCCTCTTCAAAACATCACTTCCAACAATAAGCTTGCCAAAAACTGTGTGCTTCCTGCAAGACAGTAGAATGTCATATTATAAACAAAACTGTACTAAGTCAGAAAACCATGGAGTATTGGAGTTCACAAATGAAACTGAACAAAGACATGATAGAGGCTTCTATAAACTATAAACAGTATGCCAAGTTAACATTTTAAGCCACAAGCCTGCAACATTCCTAACATATAGCATAGTAAAAAGCTAAACAGCAAAACCAAAACTAAGCCTCACTCCATCCACATGCATCAGTCAAACAGGTTTGCTCCTACTCTCACCTATTTTCATTTTCACAACCAAAAAAGAGACATGCATATCATAAAAAACAAATTTCCACAGTGAAAAATTCCACACATAGACAGCGCAAAATTAATACAACACACAAAATCAAACTGGCAAATGGCACTACAAAAATAACTGAATCGATTTCACATATAATACAGAACTATATCAAATTCTTGCAATACAACAAGCAATGTTGCTCATTTTGAATTAGGCAACAATGGAGATCCAAAGACACTACAAGTCAACAAGTAAAACAAGTAGCAGAAAAATATTCTTCTTTAGTTCCAATGCTTGATAAAACAGATAATTAAGCAAATGGCATTGCATCAGTCACAGTGACTATGGCTGTCAGCCGCTTAGAGCTTTAACTTAGGATGAGAAAAAAATTCTGTTTGGTACTGGAAATAAGCATTGATCTGAGAGACAAATGTCTGAAAATACATTTTGTACAAAACTGAAACACACTCTCATTCAAATGGAATTGACCGGACCAAACCTGTCAAGATGGGAATTAGGCTTGAAAGTAATGCAGAACTGGGAGCCACTAGCTTTGGATCCAGTATCTGCTGTCGTCAAGAGACCACGGTCATCATGAGGTAGTACACAAGTTTCATCTGAAATGCAAATAATATAATGTTATTACAGATATACTGCTTGCTTTAGTGCTTACCTAAACAGTTGGATAAGATCTACACAGTATTTCCAAATCAAAGCAGACCAAAAGAACAAGCAGTAACTTGTAATAGTAATACTTAATTAGAATTTGGACACACTCCTAATGTAGACAGTAGACACATAACAACGCCATTTGACTCTGTATCAGATAAAGCATTCAAAATCCTCAAATAAAAGGCTGTTACTTGTATTCAACATCTCCACGATATAACAGATTTCACACCAATCTAAATGGTTAATACCTGCAAATTTTCCACTATATATGCTTTCTCCGCTAGATCCTGTAACATAGTTAAAATCATAGTCAATTCCAAAAACAAGATGTAAAACAGGAAGCTGCAACTGCAACTATACATCAAACAAACCAAACTTATGTATAACAGAAAAATATCACCAAAAAAAGTAATGATGGTAACATGCATCACCATATGTAGCATTGATAGACAAAAATACAGCAATCTGTAAATGAGGGCACAATATACATCTAGATCTTGGAACAGATCATTGCATATGAAAACAAACTAACCCTAAGCAATTTGAAAAAATTTGATACCAGAATTAAGGCTATTATAACTGCATATATGACATGAAAATACTACTAAACTACTCCAGTTAAAAACTGTATGAATCTTAAAGAACATCAAATGCTAGCGTTGAGTGCACAATATAATCATCAAATCAAAAGGTAGGGACATTGTGATAACATAGAGAGACAACAAAAACCATCAAAATTAGCATAAGTAGGCCATAACTGCACAACTATGTAAATGCAAGCCCTTTAAGTAGACGTACACAGGAACATTAGTTTATAAGAGAACACAAAAAATGAGAAAGGCCATGGAAGTGTGGAAGAGAATTGGTCCTTTTTTCCAGGAAAGAAAAGAATTAGAAAATTGTAAAGAAAGAACTAATTGTGCAAACTCACCATTTCCTTTTGCAATGTCACCTCCCTGAAAAAAAACAAAGCACCCTCAGCAGTTATGACTAAGAAAAAAAAGTTTTCCACTCATTATTAGAATAGCAAACGTAGACAATACTCCATACAACCTTAAATACTATATGACAAAAAAGCAGTCGATATCATCTGTCTTGCATCCTACATCATGAACAAGGAAACAAGGAACTGACTAAAAACAGAACAAGACAAAGCTAACCAAATTCTAACACAAAATACAAACATTGTAACTGAGACGCAAGCAAAATGCATAAATACAAAACTACACAAAAGAAGAAAAACTAACTTGTGCTATGAAACCCTTGATGACACGGTGGAACGATGATCCCTTGTAACATAATGGCTTCTTAGTCTTCTTTCCAGTTCCCAGCTCACCTAAAGTGTGCAACATCAATTAGCAAGAGCAATAATACTAGAAAATAGTGAGTTAATTTTAAACTGAGAATTGGATATAATCGGTATTTACTCTGCACAAGGTGGAACGTGGCAAAACAAAGCTACCCACAACATTACAAGAAGATTTCTAAAACGCATATTTGTATATTACCGCTCAGCATCAGTCAACTTTTTTATGCATAAATTAGCTTGACAGCTTAGAACAGAAGATATGGACTAGAAGTCTACAGCTCAAGTTATAGCAATTACATGCAAGTAAGTTTGTGTTTACTGATGTACACAAGTTCAGAATCTTCATTCCATATCCTAATTTTATTTGATGTCATAACCCGAAGAATATTATAATAAATTGTCTGCCAAAACATAACTGTCAATGCAGTAGAAACATCAGCCGGTGTATAATGCATCCAATTTTACTTGAAATCTGTAAGAAACTCCCTTGTAGTAACATCATCGTCTTGCTCGAAATTTCAAGATGAAGTTTCATAATTTAAAGAGAAACCATAAATTTGTAGTCAAGTATACTAAAGCTAAACATCTATAAAGATATAGTTAAGCATTAAGCATCACAGAAAGAATAGATTAGGTTCTCAGCTTTCGAAAATATTCAAACAGAATCGCAGAATGGCATATTGGATATGGCTGAAAGTAGATGAGAGAGTTCAGGTTTGAATAATATTCCAAAGAGTGTTTTTAAGCAAAGAAAGAACAATAACAATCATTAGGATCAGGATTACCAAGTGTCCAAATGTCAACAAAAAGAATAGTAGCACCACAGCATCAGTGACAATTGCTTAGTGCAGATAATTAAACTAAATAAACAGTTGTAAGAGCAGTAATAAAATACATTATTGTGATATTCTTCCTTGTCGCAAAGAATAGCTACGCACTACTTACACTGACAAGTACAGGTCCATTTAGGTTTGTCCTAGGTCAAATTCTTTTTAGCTCCAGACAATCAATATCTAAAATTCACATAGATTTGCAAAAGAAGATGGCCATTAGTAGATTCATCGGGATAATTATTTTCAAAATACAAACCCTTTTATATTTAGTACTATCTATTTTTTTCTTGATATTGCTAGTCAAACTGAAGTATTGGACACTATGTCAATGTCCTAATGGGCTTGTATTAAGTACAACATTTGTACATCATTATTCCTCAACAACTGGGGTGATTGGAGTGAAATTTCACAAGCATCCCAAAATAATTAAATGAAAGCTACACTTGAACTTGAAACTAAACTTGTAGTTTCCTAAAATTAAAAAGAATTACAATCTTCAGTACTGGAACATTATTCACCACAGACTCTTTCAGTGAAACAGTTTTCATTGTTACTGTTTGGATGAGGCATCAACAGTACCCTCCCTAGTTAAGACCAACATCTTATTAAACAACGGCGATTGTAGAATAACCCTAGCAAGTAGGAATTTGGTGATAACATCACACACTCCCACATAACCAATATGACATGATTTGCACACATGGTTCCTAGCACCATGTCATTAAGTGGCCATTGTGACTTGTGAGCATGGTCTAGATATTTGAAAGGTTGGGATATACCTAGATATCTATGTTTGGATAGGAGTGCAAGGAAAGCAGCTACTGACGTGCCTGAACCGTGACTAGGAGCTCCTGTTGGGTTTCAACTCTAGCCTAACCCAACTTGCTTGGGACTGTTTGTTGTAAGCAAAGTCTAATTGTCCAGTGTGCTTGAGTGGCTTGAATACTCAGTAACCTTCAAGCACTAAAAGAGTGTAGCTCTAAAACTGTAGCTAATAAAAAATGTTGTTGCTCAAAGCAAGTTCTTGAAATTGTCAAAATTTTTATAATTTCAGAGGATTAAGTGTGGCTTTGTGAATTTACAAAATTTTACATCATATCATACTAGTTGAAAGCAATGCTACTTCAAATATATAATAGTTTGAACAGATAACAACAAAACTTCAGTATTTTGATGGATGCATTATGTGAGAGACCACGACCATTAGAAATCTAGAGCAGCATGTCCAATTGCCACATAAACCAACTTACAAAATAATATGAAACACTAACAGATGAATCTTTACTAATTTAACAAAAAGAAAGTGGAGAGAAGATTACCTGTGCATAAAGCTCTGAAGTTCTCCGTCATAAGGGGTGCAACATCAGCGAACAACTGCAAGGAAATCATGCTTTTAAACAGAATCAAGCAAACTAAAACCACCGTTAGCCTTCAATATAAAAAGACACAGCTACACCTCCTGATCTTTAACACTGCAGTATTAATCACACTTGCACTACCATCTGAATATGAATTTGAGAAACGGTAATAACAAACATACCTCAAAGATCATTCTTTCATCTGGCTCATCGCCTACAGATACATCCAGAAAAACAATGGGATTCCTCTTTCTCCCCATGTTGTTGAATAGACGCAATCCCTGAGCCAACAGGGTAACTTCACAATGAATAAACGGAAAGGTATCAAGAAAGTAAGCAATTTGTAAAAGAAGTGGTAAAGATGTGGCATGCATTGCTGCCTTAGATAAAATTTAATATTACACATATTGAAACCCCATATAGTTTGTAAGCATCCTTTTCTACAGAAAAAATGACTATATGCCATCAAATTTGCATTCGCATACATAATTAAAATAGCTGCAGAAATATACTTTCTTGTGCATCCTTCTAAAAGAAACACATAAATGCAATTTCTTTTGCAGACTTCTAAAAGAAACTCGCAAGCATGGACAATGTGCAGATGCAACCAGCACGATACCTGATTCTACTAGCAAAATCCAGCGTTTACAATAAATTCCAATTGCAAACAAGCAACAAGGATGTAAGACAGCAAGAACACCCGAAAACAATCATCTGGCAGTCCCCGGCTCTTGGTCAGTCTGTCACTCGACTAGAGCCCTAATTGGTTTACTATCCCATCCGTGACCCAAACTCACGATCTCTGCTCATACGAGTTAGAATAGCACGCGTCCAGCCATACATAGTCCGATTCCAAAATGTATTATAGCAAAATGACATAAGATGTGCATTCAGTATGCACATGCATGTTTGCTAGTTAATAATAATATACCACTATGCCTGTTCAAGCTTTGTACAACTGTTCCATGCCAGTGATGGAGCTAGGATTATATAATTATGGGGCCCAACTAAGTTATTCCATGAACCAAATATTCAAACATGCACTAAAGTTCTTGTTGATCTAAAAGGCTTCAATGAAAAAATATGGATCATGGGGTCATCCTTTCGGCATATCCCCTGGCAGACCCCTACTGACTCCGACACCACTGCAGTCTACATCACACGGCGCCAGCCAACACTAACTTGAGTAATCAGTAATCTGTAATCACGCAGAGCAACATCCAGAGTACAAAGCCAGGAATCTAGGCAAACAATCCTGGCTCCAGATCAGGATCCGTGCACCACACCACAAAGCCTGAAAACCAAACCCTACCGCAAACACAACCCCAAACCCTAGAACCTCCTCGTCCCCATCCAAACCTCAGAGCCCAAACGCGCATGAAACGCTCTGGCCACGCAGATCGAAACGCGCAAGCCAGGCCCGCGGCGCTCGATCCAGCGACGACGAGGTAGAGGGGAGCAGCTCGGGTAGGGAGATAGGGCACGAACCGCAAGGGGAGACTCGGGTGGCTCGACGGCGCCGATCGCGTCGGAGCGGTGCCAGGGTCTCGTGGTGGGGGGTGGCGAGGATATTTGCTTGCTCGGGATCGGAGCGCAGCCGCAGCGCCGCGGAAGGGCACCACCACGCGGCCGCACAAGCGGAGTGAGGTAGTGGAGGAGCGCAGCGGCGGCCAAGTATTACCCTACCGGCCTACCCTGTGCTGCAAGCCCTGCGACGGGGCCAAGTACAGTTTTGCCCCCCCCCCCCCCCCCCCCCCCCCCCCCATCATTACGTGGAGCTGCTTAGATGCAGTGCACGTGGGCCAGAGGGGATGGGGCCCTGATGGCGGTGACGGTGAACAGTCGTTCGACCTTCGACGTGGGCTGCGGGACCAGGATGGAAGGTGAAATGGAGCGGTTCGCGGTGACATGGAGTTTTGCTTTCATATATCAGACGGGCCGTGAAAATGGCCCATTGATCCTTCGACTCGAGCAACCAGCCCAGTACTGGGATTTCTTGGCCCTTTGGATCTTTAGTATTGAAATTCACTCTAATATAATTATAATTTAGACACTGATTAATTAAGCTAATATGATTGTAGATGAAATATATTTGTATACTATTGTTAGTTATAAAGGAATATACTAATATGTTGTATTCCTACTGTGCAAAAGTGAGTTTAAAAATATGTTATAAGTTGGAGTAGAAATATAGCACACTGATTTATAGGCGTGTTCGTTTGTCTCGGACTAAAGTTTAGTTAATCTCTACAACTAAAAAATACGGATGTATTCCGTCCACATGCGACGCCAACTCGCCCCGAAACAATAGCCCGCCCGGCGCTCCCTCACGTTTCCCGCACGCGTGGTGGCGTGGCCTTCATCTCGCTCCCCCGATCACGCGTCGAAATTACCGGCAGTTTCTGGCCCGCTCTGGCTGCCATGCCCGTCCAGGATATCGCTAGCAACCCGCCAGCGGCTCCCTCGTGTGCACAGCAGGCGGGCTTCTCTCGCGACACCTCCACTGGCCAGCATCATGCCATGGCCACCCGTCACACCTGGCCGTCGCAGACCACCGCTACCGTGACGTCGTCCTCGCCCCATGCGTAGCCGACCGGGCAGATGCCGCCATAGCACTCCCGCAAGCCACGGCGGGGCTGCTGCTGGCAGCAACCGGTTGCCAGGGCTAGGCACGACCACAAGTAGCCACATCTAGGGCCATGCTACTCTCCCTGACCGCCACCGGCAACCACGCATCTGGGATTTGGCGGTCTCTCCTCCCAGCCACGACGAGGTCTCGACGAGAAAGAAGAAAATCTCTATCTCTAGCCCCGCCTTTTCGCCTCGCCTCTCCACGTGAAACTCTGCCCGGCTCCCACGTCCGCTCGCTCCCTCTACCTCACCCGGCGCCCATGCCATGGCCCCCGCGATGCGCCTCCGGCAGGTCCTCGCCGCGGCCTCCACCTCGGCACCCCTGCTCCCCTCGTCTGCCTCAGTCGCCCTCCCCTCCCCCTCGCGGGCCCCGTCTCCCCTATCGCTCCACTCCCGCGGGCGTCGTGGCGGTTCCTACCCGGCGGCACCGTGGCGGTTCCTACCCGGTGGCGCCGCCGCCAGGTTTCAGTCCACGGCGGCGGCGGCAACGACGCGAGGCGGGGCAGCGTAGACTATGGGGCGGATGACAGCAAGATCTCTCTCGACGAGATCCTCTTCGAGTGCTGCGATTACAACCACAGGCTCATCACCATGGAGTTCTAGACCCCAAGCCGTCGTGCGGGGAGATGATCGAGACCTTTCTCCATACCCTCGCCAAGGTCGTCGGGAGGTATGCCCCACCTCTTTCATTCCTGTTTCGTGACGAAATGCGTGAGACTTTGATACAGATTGGGCTTGCTGTCGCGGTGAATTGGTTATTGTAGGCGCTGAAATGTGATTCTGAATTGTGTCATCTTGTTGTGTCATGGCTTTCCTTGTGGGTTATTTGGTACCAGTCGGGTGTTTGATCTAAATTAGATGCTACTTCTTGTGTGTTAATAAAATGTTGTTGTGCTTGAGATCAAGAACTGTGATTATCAATGATGTAGAAATATGTCCCTGCTTCAGAGACGTTAGGACTGGTATGAGCAGTGCCATTAACTTCTGGAGTTAAACCAAGGAGGTTGTAGATTGAGCATGAGTGATACAAGGGACATTAGGCTAGCAAGTTTTTCCTAGAATTGCAATGAGCATACATACCAGAAGTGGTTTGGTGACACTTATTAGTTTGTGTTAATGTGTACAGTTCCAAGACCATCTAACTCCCTTACTTGTTTATGTTTGGTTCAAACGTTTTCCATGAGTAGTTTGGGGCCTAAAGTATTCTTAGGTCCACATGGATGTTTATGTTGAAACATGAAAGATATCAGGGCCCACCTGAAACTAATGGATATCCCATTTGTTACCATGACTTTCAAGTTTCAAGGATCACACATCTGTACAGGCTATATCTGTATATGCCAAGGTAAATTAGCAGGAATTTTTGGTCTCCAGTTTCTCTCTTTTTCCCATGCCATAGCAGATCATGATATTAAACAAGTGTATCATAGTTCAAAGTTTGTATTATGTCCCAGTACTAGACAAGTGTACTTCAGTTCAGTTTGGAAGGAATAAGATATCTATGTTTGCAGCAGTGCTATATGCTCAGGTTTGATTGTCCATACCAATGACAAACATTAAAACACTTATGTTTAGAGTTCTGCTAAAAATGAGTGTACATGAGCTTCATTCGTCACTAAAATTGATGGAGATGCCTGAGAATAGTAAAAAATGTTGATTTGATAAATTGTGGCTCTAAATTTATACATGTTGCTTTCACCCACTGAAGCACAATTAAATTATGTGACCTTAGGAGCCGACGCAAAATCAAAAGTAATACTTTAGCAAATTGTATTCCTTGTTGCAAATTGTGGTCTGCTCATATTTCAGTTCCATGCTTATATTCGTATGGTATGGGTGTGAAATTGGGAGCAATTGCAGTGCTATTGATTTATGGACGTTTTTATGTGGGGATGTGTCGGTGTCTAAAATAGCGAGGTCTAGACGGCCAACGAGTAAATTTCTAAACGTGTCAGAGATCGGATGGTTACGCCCGGAGAACACAAGGGTTATACTGGTTCGGGCATGAACGCCCTACGTCTAGTTTGCTGTTGAGTCGTGTTACCGAGCGCAGAGAGCTCGTAGAGGGGAGCTACAAGCTTTGGTGAGAGAAGGAAGCGGATTCCCAGGTCTCGTGCGTATGAGGTTTGAGGTTCGTTGTGAGAGTTCGCGTGGATGTGAATATGAGTGTGTGTGAATGAGTTCAGGGAGTCGAGACAGAGATCGTTGGAGATCCATTCTCCCCCTTTATACGTAGGGAGAGATGGAGGAGTACAGTAGAGAGAGGGAGAGTGAATGTGGGCCCGGTATAGGCTGTTGACTTGGGGGACGCTCCTGGCTCCTGTTCCCCTTTCTTCCCGGGGAAGGCTTCGCCTGTTGGCACGACGTGGGTCATGTTCGTCCTTGATGCAACTGTAGCCACGTGCTTTGTACTTGGTGGCGCTCCTGTTGCCATATTTGGGCATGGGCAGAGGTTGGTAGAACAGGGCTCGGTACCCCCACGTTCCGTCATATAGGGACGAATACGCCTTAATCCCTATTCAACTGTCCGTCGGAGGGATGGTGGACGTCAATCGGTAGTACTAGAGCTTGTACCGCAAGGATTCTACAGGGGTGGTCATGGCGTTCCATACCTGTAACCCCCATCCTCAAGGACGAGTTTGTACTGTGGACCTTTTGACTACGGGCTAAAGTGCATCATGGATCGGGGAAGCCTCCGAGGGCAGGTGACGTCACGGATGACGTTACCCTAGCTCGGACGAGGCGGGAGAGCCCCTGAGGGTGGACGGCATCACGGATGACGTCATCTAGGTTCGGGCGAGGCGGAAGACCCTCCGAGGGAGTGTTATTGCCTTAGCCGATTCGGGCGGGGAAACCCCCGAGGACAGATGACGTCACGGATGATGTCACCCCCGCTCGGACGAGGCGGAGGAGCCCCCGAGGGTACTGTTGCCTTAGTCCTTTTGGGCAAGAACCCCCCGAGGTTAGATGACGTTGCGGATGATGTCACCCCCGCTCGGACGAGGCGGAAGACCCTCCGAGGGAGTGCTGCCCTTTTGGTTGGGTTAAGGCGGCAAGTCCTCGGGAGTGATGACGTCACCCTGGCTCGGGCGAGGCGGAGGAGCTCCCGGGGATGATTTTGTTTTTGTGGAGTGCAGTAAATTGGGTACTCTATTTCTAGGTATCTGACAGTAGCCCCCGAGCCTACGATGTAGTGAAGGACTACACCGGAGGCTTCCGAGAGAGCTTATGTGGTTTGGTTAGATTTTGAATTCCGGTGGGTGCGCGCGAGCGCACCCACCGGGTGTAGCCCCTGAGGCCTTAGGAGTCTGATTTTTCTCCTAAGGGCTTATTCGGTAGACGTATACAGTGTTTGGCCCTTCGCCCCTTTCGAGAGGTGAGGATTGGAAGAGGACTGCCCCGCCCGTACGGGATCAGAGCTTCGCTTGCATGCTAGCCCTGCCAGGGGTGTACTGTCGTACTTGGGCTGACGCAATCTGAAGTGACGAATCGAGGCCGCGCGGAGCTGTCTTTCGGTCTGAGCGTCTGTCTGACCGGTCAATGTCGGGTATGTATCGGCCTGGTCAGACAGCGCCTCTCTTGACCCAAAAGTAGGTGCTCTGTGCTCTCCTGTTTGAGGGTGCTATGGATGTGGCGCCCCCGTGTGGTCAAATTTTCGAAAGTCTCATCCCGCACCTGTCGTCTGCCTGGTTGTTTATGGCTCTGCGGCGCCCCTACTGAAACGGACACTGCTGCACATTGCGGTTTTAACTAGGGGAGGCGGAGCGCTGTGGCTTCACGGGTTGGCTATTGCATGAGTGCCCCGGCGGGCTATAAATAGGGGCTACCAGCCGCGGGATGAGATATACAATCCCCCAGCATGGTTTGCCCTTCCTTCTTCCTTCGAGGTCTCGTCGCAGATACCCTTGAGCCGCCCTGGCGAGCGATTCTTTGAGAGTACACCGAACTCAGGGGAAGTTCTGCGTTGGGGGTGCAGGCACCCCCCTTCGCCCAGCGGCATAACTCAACGCAAACTCTGTGAGGTGTGCATAGCTCCGCTGATTTTTGCCACCAGTCGGGCGAAGGGTTGTCACCACCCCCTGCACGAATCGCTTCCACGGGGCGGGGGGCGTAGGATCCATGCCTTTTGTGGAATGGCCCTCGCACTCTGCCTAGGGGAAGTGGTGACATGTTATCCCTCTCCGGAGGGTAGCCAAGGGTGCGTCCACTGGGGAAACCATAGCAGTTCGCATGCGTGGCCCCCAGTGTGTAGGGTCGAGATGGCGGACTACAGGGGGTGAATAGTCTTTTCTAAAACTTAATTGCTTTGGCTAACCGAAACTATTGCGGAATTAAAACTATCGGTCTAGCCAAGACTACACCCCTCTATCTATTACTATAGCACCTAGCAAAGATGTCTATTATGTTACTTAAGGTGCCAAGCTAGGAGGCTCACCTAAATAAGTCTAGGTTGCAAGGTAACACAAACCTAAGCAACTAGTACTCTAAGCAAACTGGGGAGCTCCTACACATACTAGTAAGCAAAGCACAAAGCACCTAAGCTCACTAGCAATGTTCTCTAGCAAGACTACACAAGTCAACTAGAGAGCTCAACTTACTTAGCTACACAAACTAAGCAATGTGACTAACAAGGCTACTCAAGCCAATTAGCCACTCAAGAGCTACTTCTAAGCTACACAAGCTAGAAGGTAACTAGGAAAGCTACACAAGCCAAACTAGTTACAAGAGCAACAACTAATCACTAGCACAAGTATGAATAAGTAAATACAAGCTAGTGATTTGGAGGATGCAAACCATCGAGAAGATGTACACAAGGTTGACACGGTGATTTTTCTCCCGAGGTTCACTTGGTCGCCACCAAGCTAGTCCCGTTGTATCGGCTCACTCACTTGGAGGTTTACGACTTTTTACAGGCCTCACTACCTAACCCCCTCAAGGATTGCCGCCTAACCAACACAAGATGAGGGCACTCAACGATACCTTCAACTAGAGTTGCTCTTCGCGATCTCCCGCAGGGCGAGCACAACACCCCTCACAAATCTCTTCTCCAGAGCCACGCACAAGCTTCTTACGTGCTTCGACGGAGCCACAAGCCACCAAGCTATCTAGGAGGTGGAAACCTCCAAGAGTAATAAGCACCACGAGCTTGCAAGTCAATCACCTAGTGCCACACGAAGCTATCTCTCAAAGCAACGCACTAGTAATCGCTCTCTCACACAATCGGATGAACTCTATCAAGTGTGTATGAGTTAGAGGGCTCCGAACCAAGAACAACTAAGGGTAACACAACCCCAAGGTGCTCAACCAGCCCCAAGGGCCGGCCAAGGGCTATAAATAGCCTCATCATCGAAACTAGCCGTTTTGCCAAAGCAATGGGCCTTCCTGCGTACCTCTGGACGCAAGATCATAGGGGGTCCGGACCATTACGCTCGCGTTCGGACCATCCTAGCCGTTTGAATTCGCATGTTGGCGTGCTCACTGCGCGCAACCACGTGCCTCCGGACGCGTGCAATAGTGCCGCACCGGACCAACAACCTGCGTCCGAACCTCCACTCCAGAGAGTGCCAAACACCGGACGCGCGTCCGGATCCCTGCGTCTGGACGGCAAACAGCGTCCGGTTCTTCACTCAGAGCCATTACACAGAGGGAAAACCTCCAGACGCAGCGTCCGGAGTTCCCAGTCCGGACGACAAACAGCGTCCGGATCTCTTGCTCCCGATTAGGCACGCTAGGGTTTGCTTCCGGACGCATCCGCGATGGTCCGGACTTAGCAAGCCCTAACGTCCGGACTAGCGTTCGGAGCTCTTTCCCGAGCCAAACCGAGCTGCCTCTTCTTCCTTGCTTCTCCATCGCGGACCAAGCGTCGGACCAGAGGCTCCGGACTATTGCAAGTTGTCCGGTGGTTAGATGTTTGAATCTCCAACGATCAAATTAGAAGACAGTGGACACGTGGCACTCGCAGAAGCGTCGAACTAGGCTCCAGACCAGGCGTCGGACCCTACCATCGGACCAGCTGCAATGGTCCGGTGGTCTACAAAAGTAGTCCAGTGGTCACGTTCTGCAGCTCCAAAAAGGGAAAACGGCTAGTTTCTTTGAGGAGGCTATATAAGGGTATGTGACTGGTTCTAGGAACCGCTCTTGCACATTTGGCTGATTGCATACTCTTGCGAGCAAACCACACACACTCCCATTCATCTCTTTGTTGATTTTGATCATCCATTTGAGTGAGTTGAGTGATCAAGTGCATTGCATGAAGTGATTCATCTTAGTGGCACTTGGGAGTTGATACCGCTACTAGTTTCTCGTTACTCTTGGTGATTGCCTTCACCTAGACGGTTTGGAGCAAGCGGTTGGATTCGAGAAGCTTGGTGATTGTGCTTTTTCGACCACAAGTGAAGATTGTGAGGGGTTCTTGTGCCTTCCCCGCGGAGATCGCAAAGGTAACTCTAGTGGATTGCGCGTGTCTTGGAGAGCCCTTATCTTGTGTTGGTTGTGAGGCACCCGGTGACGGGTTTGGCGTGTGATGCCAATTAGCTCTTGAACCTCCAAGTAAGTGAGCTGACATAACAAGGACGTAGCTAGTGGGCAAACTAGTGAACCTTGGTGAAACATCAAGTGTCATCCTTGTGTGATTGATTAGTGTTCTTGGAGCTCTCAATTTGATTGGCTCTAGACCTCTACAAGTCGATATAATCATTCCTCCCATCTTTGCACTTACATATTCATACTTGCTTAGTATATTAGGTTGTGCCTAGAGGGCTTCTAGTCTTGAGTAGGAATTGAGTGATTCTAGAGTTATTAGGATAGCAATTGTGATAGGAGGCTTCACATCTTTTAGTTTGCTATTGCTAGTCAAAGCTTTGCCACCTTATTGTCTAACGTGTTGTTGAGTTTATTTTAGAATTTCAGTTTAGGCTATTCACCCCCCTCTAGCCTTGGGATAGGACCTTTCAAGTGGTATCGAAGCTAGTACACCATTGATTTGAGGCTTAACAACCTACGATGTGATCATGGCTCATATCAATAACATGAAGAAACCACCAAGATTTGATGGTTCCAGCTATGACTATTGGAAGGTCAAGATGACCGCACGCATCAAGTCAATTAGTCGGAAGGTGTGGCTTGTGGTGGACAAGAAATTTGAAGTGTCAAGTGTGGAAGCTCCAACTACACAAGAGGAAGAGAAGCTTCAACATAATGACATTGCTCTTAGTGTTATCCATGAGGCTCTTGATGAAAAGGTCTTTGAACAAATCAAGAATCTAGAGTGTTCATGAGGCTTGGAAGAAGCTTGAGGAATCATTTGAGGGCACACAAGCCGTCAAGGGAGCTAAGGCATACGTTCTCAAGGAGAAATTTGCAAGTTTCAAGATGAAGGATGATGAAAATGTGCCGGAGATGTTTCATCGGCTTCAAGTGCTAGACAATGATCTCACAGCTCTTGGTGAGAAGGTTGAGGACAAGGATTTCTTTCACAAGTTCTTGAGGTGTCTTCCATCCCGATTTGACATACTTGTGACCTTGTGTTGACAACCGTTTTTCGACACGTGTCAAGTGGGCTGAGGCTTGACTGGTCAATGGCCGTTCTCCATCGGCATCGAAAAAATTTTGAGCCGATGTTGCCGATGGAAGACTGATGCAGAGGACCAAGTGTGTTGCCGATGGAGGCTAGATGATCTTTGCCGACAAAGGTTAATTGGTGAAGTCTTGCTGAAGCTGATTGCCAATGAAGACCATTACCGATGCCCGGTAAAGAGTCATTGCCGATGGCCGATGAAGAGTCATTGCCGATTGCCGATTGCCGATGAAGGGTGGTTGCCGATTGCCGATAGGGGATGATTGGTGAAGACAGTTACCCGCACGAGGTCGCTAATCGGAAATGTTGTCGATTGCCGATCGGGAAAATGTTGCCGATGCTGATGGGCGTAACTTAGTGCTTGGCGGCAGCAGAAAGTTGCCGGTGGTCGAAAGAAGGAAAGTACGGATTAAAGGGATCTGCCGATGGAAAGTTTTCATCGAAGAGAAGAATAAAGAAACTAGTGTTTTATACCAGTATTATTGTGGTAGTTTGAGTCCGACTCTTGCATGAGTCGTTTATTTTCCTTTGAAATAGGTGTGTTTGTTTAGGAAATAAATGTTGTTATCCGGCTCCTGCGCGAGTCAGTTTCCTTTAAAATAGGAGTTTGTTTTAGGAAGGATACGTGTCATGTCTTTGTACAACTCTCCATGCGGGAGTATAAATATGTGCCCAAGGGCTATGGAATAAAAAAAATCAATCCAATTCAAAACAAATCAATTTTATCTTATTCTACCTTTTATCGCAATTTACTCTTTTATGCATTAGCTGTAGTTTTCAAACACGATTCTTCCGTTTCGAATCCTGCTAGTTCTCTGATACCTCCGTCAATATCGCTTGCCTGTTAGCTTCTGCTGTAGTATCCTTGAGCTTGGCTTAATCCGGGCCATCGCTGTTGCCTCGTTCAGTTTGCTTCTAGTTACCCTATCCTTGTCATTGATGGGTCTCGGGCACGCTCGCTGGTCTCGTCAGTTTGTGTATACCGCGAGGATGGTTCAAATCGAGCTTTGGCAACCCTCGGATCGGTTGTAACCCGATGTACATAGATCTACGCATTTATGGTGTATCACGCTGTTTCAACCTCAGGTGAAGTATTAATCTACGTTTCCATGGGCCGTATGTCAACAGAGATAGTCATGAGTTTCTGAGCGATCTAAAGATGAAGCAGGCATGGAGGGCTGTGGAGGAATACAAGCAGCTGTATCTCAAGTCCTTCAGCCTCAGCAGGAGTGGCGAAGCAATTCAGAAGCAAGATCCGCCGTTGCCACGGCAGGTCACGTACGACACCAACCCTAGTAAGCTATAGGAGATGGTTAATACTACTATAAATCAAGCATTGATGAACCACTCCAGCGTGTTGTTCAATACTGTCTACAATGCCGTCGCGCAAACATTCAAAGAAGGACATGCACCGCGATATGTCGGTCCAGCGTATCATCAGCCTGGATTGGCATCTACAAGCCCATCGGCGGCCCCAATAACGTCTTCCACCCCTGTGGAACCGTCTGCCGATGTGGCTACATCACCAAGGCCGAACGCTGGCAGCGTCACCAAGCTCAACGCAGATCCAGCCGCGTCGGCAACTTCAGGACCAGCCCTCGCTAACTGGTGGGGATACGGTATGCCTCCGAATCTATATGCTGGTTCTAATCTGGTGCAGGGAGACAGTTCAGCCTGGAGGAATTCTACGGCATCGGTGATGCAGTCATAGCCGATGGCCTCGATGATGCACAACTCTGCGCCTACTCCAACCATACAAGTGCCATCAGATGATCTCCAAGTAATCCCCAAGATACCTCTGATTCCACCATCGGCAAGCTCTGTGCCGATGCAACACATTATAACCACCGACATTCAATCTCTGGTGGAAAATTCTCAAGCTGGAGTACCGGTCCCCCAGGGCAATCTGGTGATTAACTGCTCTAGAATTCAAGAGCCGCATGCTCCGATCAGCTATCAGCCATCGGTAAGTCATATGTCGATGCTTTATAATCCTGGATGGGTCAACCAGCCGCCAGCTCAGCAGCCTGGCGCGCCGATGTATTATTATGGAGGCCCAACTTACACTCAGAGCAGACCATCGGTGCAGCAACCGATGAATGTGACAGTTCAGCCAAATCCGCCAAGTATGCAGGACTATCCATCGGTAAGTCAACCGATGCATAGTGTTCAGATGACTGGTGCTGCGCCTACAACTATTACGCATCTTCAAGAGGCGCGTCAGCCGACTCCACCAGTCGACAACCAACCAATGAGTCAGCAAGAGCAGGATGCATACTGGGTCGGTAAGATTGCCGAAGTCATGAAAGAGCAATTTGGCATCAAACCCAAGGTCAACACGTACTCCTATCGGACTCCGTATCCTCCTGCATACGATTTGATTCCTCTTCCAAATCGGTACAAGGTGCCCGATTTTACCAAGTTCTTCGGCCAAGACGACACGTCGACAATAGAGCACATCAACCACTTCATTATCCAGTGCGGGGAAGCTGCCAACAGGGAGGAGTTAAGGGTGAGATTGTTCTCTTCATCACTATCTGGATCGGCATTCACATGGTTCATATCGTTGCCTCCAAATTCTATAATTACATGGGCCGATCTAGAGAGGCAATTTCACAAGTACTTCTTCGCTGGCATACATGAGAAGAAGCTTACCGATTTGGTCAAGATGAGGCAACGCAACGATGAATCGGTGGAAAGCTTTGTGCAAAGGCTACGGGACGTGAAGAACAAGTGCTACAGTCTGGTGCTTGATGATCGGCAACTAGCAGATTTGGCCTTCCAAGGATTGCTGCCGCACATCAAGGACAAGTATGCGTCCCAAGAGTTTGACAGTCTAAGTCATCTGGTGCAGAGAATTGCCGATCAAGATGTCAAAGCCTTTGAAACCAGAAAGATTTGGAACAAGAATGTGACCTTCATCGGGAAAGAAGAAGACTCTGGATCGGATGAAGAGCTGAGTGTCGATGCGGCCGAATGGGTGAAGGATAAGAAGCCTGTGTCTTGTCCGTTCGGCCAAAAAGAGACTGAGAGGTTCACCTTCGACATCACCAAGGTCGATAGGATGTTTGACTTGTTACTGCAAGAGGGGCGAATCAAGTTGGCGCCCAATCAAGTAATTCCATCAGCCGAAGAGCTCAAGAAGATTAGGTACTGCAAATGGCATAATGCGACCTCATACAGTACCAATGACTGTAAAGTATTCAGGCAGCAATTGCAGTCAGAGATTGAATCTGGGCGTATCAAGTTTGGAAACTCTAAAGTCCAGAAACCGATGAAGATAGATCAACACCCGTTCCCTAACAACATGGTGGAGATCAGCGAAAAAATCAGAATGCTGACATCGGAAGCTGCCAGAAGGAACTCATCGGTAGACCCTAACTACCAAGTGCCTGAGCACGACGCAAGGAGGTTTGCCGACGACAGAAAGGGTAAGAAGATTGCCGATGAGGGTAACAGCGCCAACAGGGCTCCTAGGGTGGTGATCACTCACAAACAGCCAAGGCGAAATCATCGGCAAGAACGGTATCGACAAGAAGAAGAAGAGCATCGGGAATGGCTTCGACATAAGGACCACTGGAGGTGTCCCTTCTTCGTTCATTGCTGGGAGGAAGGCATCAAGCTACCCACTGCCGATAACTGTCCAGAGAGCAATGGGTACTACGCTACCGATCGGTCAGGTAAGAGACCTTGTTTTGATGATCAGGCACCCAGGTACGCCAGGCCGCTCAGAGAGAACAGATCGGCGCATGACCGACTGGGGGGCAAGCTCAGTGCCCATGATCGGCTTGGCAGGCGTGTTGACCAGGGGGAATTGGAGGAGATGGCCAATGCTAGAGTGCCCGATGAAGAGATATTCTCCAGAGATCCCAACATTGGAAGAAGTGTCGATGTAAGCGGGGGAAAGCAGCACCAACATGTCTGGAAGACCAAGCTTCCTCCATGGTGCCCTAAGGGTTTGACTAAGACCCAGAAGAGGAGGATTCAGCGCCAGCGCCGCGATGACCTGTATGACGAAACCGCAGGAGAGAAGCAATGGAGGCCGAAGCGCAAGGACAGGGACCCATCGGCAGACATAAATATGGTTGTCATGTTGCCGATGGAGTTCATGGCGCCCGTCAGCGATGATGAAGAGGCTGTCGATATGGCACAATTGGTGCTGGATCCGATGACGGCTATCTTTGAAAAGCCTGCCGAAGATGAGAGGCAGCACTTAAGGGCTCTGTTCGTTAAGGGCAAGGTGGATGGTCAGCCGATGACCAAGATGCTGGTGGATGGTGGCGCGTCGATCAATATAATGCCCTATGTCGTGTTCAGAAAGCTTGGCAAAGGTGACCAGGACTTAGTCAAGACCGACATGAAGCTCAAGGATTTCGAAGGCAATGTGTCAACCGCCATGGGAGCCGTATGTGTTGACTTAACCATCAGCAGTAAGACTTTGCCGACAACGTTCTTTGTAATCAGCGGCAAGGGCACTTACAACTTGCTCCTCGGAAGGGATTGGATCCATGCTAATTGTTGTATCCCTTCTACTATGCATCAGAGTTTGGTATAGTGGATCAGGGACAGAATTGAGGTCGTCCGCGGTGAAGCCCCATCTACTGTTGCATCGGCAGAGTTGGAAACTTACGAGCAGACCAGGTGTATATCTGGCGAAGCCTGGGATAAAGAGTTCCTCAAAATCGCCGATTACCGCATCAAGCCGATCCAAGCAGTCGGTCCTGAGGAGGAGTCTTAATGGATCAGTTCGCCGATGACGGAAAATTGGGGCAGGGCTTTACGTCTGCCGATGATTTACTCGAGATCGACATCGGCGATGGTAGTAAACCTAGGCCTACTTTTATTAGTGCTAAGTTAGATTCCCAATGTAAGCAACAGTTAACCGATTTATTGAAAGAGAATAAAGATTGTTTTCCTTGGGATTATGCAGAGATGCCTGGTTTAGACCGATCGATAGTTGAACATCGGTTACCCATCAAGTCTGGTTTCCAGCCACATCGGCAGCCAGCACGCCGATGCAATCCTACTATCTTACCCGATATTAAGGCTGAGATTACCAAGTTAATCGAAGCTGGATTTATTTGGCAATGCCGATATGCCGATTGGATCTCTAATGTGGTTCCTGTGTATAAAAAGAATGGAAAACTTCGTGTTTGCATTGATTTCAGGAATCTGAACAAGGCCACGCCGATGGATGGCTACCCGATGCCCGTTGCCGATCTGCTAATCGATGCTGCTGCTGGACATCGAATTATTAGCTTCATGGATGGTAATGCTAGATATAATCAAATATTCATGGCTGAAGAAGACATATCCAAGACTGCTTTCCGATGTCCAGGTCACGTTGGTTTGTTTGAGTGGGTAGTCATGACTTTTGGCTTGAAAAATGCCGGTGCTACTTATCAGAGGGCAATGAAGTTTATCTTTCATAAGTATATCGGCACAATAGTTGAGATCTACATTGATGACGTGGTGGTTAAGTCTAGAGACTTCAAAAAGCATCTTGCCGATTTGCGGAAGATATTGGAATGCACAAGGGAACATGGGTTAAAAATGAATCCTAACAAGTGTGCGTTTGGCGTATCGGCAGTGCAGTTTCTAGGTTTCATGGTGCATCAGAGAGGCATTGAAATCAGCAGAAAGTCTATCGATGCAATTAACAAGGTAGTTGCTCCTACGAATAAGACTGAGTTGCAGTCCTTGATCGGCAAGATCAATTTCATCAGAAGGTTTATATCTAATCTATCTGGTAAGATTAAGTCCTTTAGTCCTCTGTTAAGATTGAAAGCCGATCAAGAGTTTACATGGAAAGAGGAGCAGCAATCAGCTTTAGAAGAGATTAAAAGATACTTGGTAAATCCTCCAGTCTTAGTTCCGCCTCAACACGGGAAGCCTTTCAGGTTATATTTGACTGCCGATGACGGTGTTATCGGATCAGCCTTAATTCAAGAGTTTGAGGGGAAAGAACGTGTAATATATTACCTGAGCAGAAGATTGGTGGATGCTGAAACCAGGTATTCGGCCATAGAGAGATTGTGCTTATGTTTGTATTTCTCTTGCATAAAATTAAGGCATTATTTACTGTCGGCCGAATGTATTGTTGTCTGCAAAGATGATGTGGTCAAGTATATGCTGTCAATGCCGATGTTGAGTGGACGAATCAGTAAGTAGATTTTGGCACTGTCAGAGTTTGACCTAAGGTATGAATCGGCTAAGGCTGTTAAGGGTCAGGTAATGGCCGATTTTGTTACTCAGCACTGCAATATGGTGAGCTTTGTTGAGATTGCTCCTTGGGCTCTATTCTTTGATGGGTCTACATGCAAGGATGGAGCAGGTATCGGTATTCTCTTGATTTCACCCCGAAGACAGAGGTATGAAATTTCGTTGCCGATTGTTGCTACTTCAACAAACAATCAGGCTGAATACCAGGCTTTACTTAAGGGGTTGGAGTTACTCAGGGAAGTGTGTGACGATGCTGTTGAAATCTTCGGCGATTCTATGTTGGTGATTAACCAATTGATCGGGACGTATGAGTGCCGAAGTGAAGTTTTGATTGCTGTTCATGAACGGTGTTTGTAGTTGTTAAAGGAGTTCAAAGAATACCGCCTTGAACACATTTCAAGGTTGCATAATGAAGAGGCCAATCGGTTAGCACATAATGCCTCGGGATATCAGCCGATTCAAGAAGTCACAACATCGGTAACAGTTGTCGATGACTGGAGAAGGGAGATTGCCAATTACTTGAGGGATCCATCCAGGAAAGTTGAAAGACGTCTAAGGTTCCAAGCTACTAAGTATGTGCTCCTCGATAGTGAGTTGTATTATCGGACAATTGATGGAGTTTTACTTAGATGTCTCGACAAAGAGGAATCGAAAGAGTTGGTGGGTGAGATCCATGAAGGTGTATGTGGAGCGCATCAATCGGCATTCAAGATGAAGTGGATGATTAGGCGGAATGGATATTATTGGCCGACAATCCTTGAGGATTGCTTCAGTTATTTCAAATGGTGCCAGGACTGTCAGAAATTTGGTAATGTGCAAAGGGCACCTGCATCGGCAATGAATCCTATAATCAAGCCTTGGCCGTTTAGAGGATGGGCTATCGATCTCATCGGCCAAATTTATCCGCCATCGAGCAAGGGGCACAAATTCATACTTGTTGTTACCGATTACTTTACCAAGTGGGTCGAAGCAATCCCCTTGAAGAAGGTGACATCGGCAAACATGGTGGATTTTGTTAAGGAGCACATCGTTTACCGATTCGGTATTCCTCAGACTATCACTACCGATCAAGGGACCATGTTCACATCGGGAGAGTTTGATGACTTTGCTGTTAGCATGGGTTTCAAGGTGTTGAATTCTTCTCCTTATTATGCTCAGGCTAATGGTCAGGCTGAAGCTACTAATAAGGGGGTTATCAAGCTTATTAAGCGCAAGATTGAAGAGAACCCTAGAAGGTGGAATGTAGTATTGAACGAAGCCCTGTGGTCATATCGGATGGCTTGTCATGGTGCAACTAAGGTCTCGCCGTATCAGTTGGTTTATGGGCACGATACTGTCCTGCCTTGGGAAATCAAAACTGGTTCTAGGCGATTGTCTTTTCAGGATCAATTGACGTCCGATGATTATATTACTCTGATGAAAGATGAGTTAGAAGATTTGACAGGTCATCGGTTGAGGGCATTGATTAGCATTGAAGAGAATAAGAAGAGGGTTGCCCGATGGTATGACAAGAAAGTAAGGGTGAAGGAGTTTGCTGATGGCGATTTGGTTTGGAAATTGTTTTTACCGATTGGGACTAAGAGCTCTAAATTTGGAAAGTGGTCCCCTAATTGGGAGGGTCCTTATCGGATAAAACAGTCTGCTCCTGGTAATGCGTACATTTTGGAAACTCTCGAAGGAGTAGCGTTTTCTAGAGCGATCAACGGCAAATACTTAAAGAGGTATTACCCTAGCATATGGGTAGATACATAGTGCTCAATCGAATGTCGATGAAAGAAAAATTATAAAAACATCAGTAAAAACAAATTGGCATTATATTACAAGTTGAGATCAAGTATCATGTTACATCCTTGCCAATACAACAGCCAAATTACAATAAGGAGTGGATAACTGATATCGCACGCAGGCGAATTTGCTCTATTTCGTCCATCTCCTTGGCGTCGGCGTCGGCAGAACCCTCGACCGGCTTGATCTTCTTCTTCCACAGTATAGCTTGTCGCGCGTTCTGGTCCCTTTCTTGCCGTAGGACCTTGATGGAGTCGGACAGTTGGGTTTTCTGCTGGTTGGCTGCAGTCAGATCCCCTTCAACCTTCTGTAACTCCGCCAGTAGCTCCTCCTTCTTTGCCGACAGTCGGGAGATTTCTTTATCAAGGTTGCCGATGGAGACTTTTGCTTGACCGATGCCTTTGTGCTTCTCATCGGCAATGTGTTTGAATTTGAGCTTCTCTTCCTCGCTCTTGGCTTGAGCGGCCCTATCGGCAATGCGACGGGTAAGCCTCTGGTACTGGATCTGCTTGATGTCGAGGAAGGTTGCCTGGAGAAGGACTTCTGCTGCGTCGGCGGAGAGATGGCTTTGGATGTCCTTGAATGCAATCCTTGCTGCCGATGAGTCCTGGATGAGTTGAGACGTGTCTTGTAGCAGCAAGGAGAGCAGTTCTTCAAGTTTGGACTTGATTTCTACCGATAAAGCTAGGACAGAGCTTTCCTCTTCCTCATCGTCAGGGACGTCGACTGCAAAGGAGAACAGACTGTCTACTTGAATGCGGCCTTGGCGTTCATCTTCGTCCTAAGGGTTCAGGCTGTAGGAGAAGAGGCTGTCCGAAGAGTCCTGAGCTTGAAAACAGAGAAGTTAAAATATGCCGATCGTAAAATTATACTATGAGCTTTAAGGTAATCGACTTACCGTCTTGAAGCGGATTTCCTGCCTGGGGCTTGGCATACTAGATGGTCCAGCTTCATCCTGAACATCGGCAGCAGATGCCGATGACTGGGCCCTTGTTGGAGAGGCAGTCGACGCCGCTGGTGCTGGTATAGTTGTTGCCGGCATCGCCTCCGATGTGGTTGCAGTTTCTTGTGGTGGCAGTTCCACTCTGTCATCGGGGACGTGAATCGACGGTGCCGATGCCGACGTCGCTGCTGCTGCGGAAGGTTGGGTTGTTTCTTCGCCGGGTAGTCTGGCCGACTGTGCCGATGACGATGCCTCCGCTATCGTGGCGGGTGGAGTTATCTCTTGAGCCAGGACATCGTTCATCGGTTGATTAGGTACACTCAACGATGGAGGCTCTACCAATGACCCGCCGGTGGTTGGTGCAACTGAAGCCGATGGAGGTTCTGCCGATGACCCGCCGGCAGGTGGTGCGATTGGAACTAGAGGCAGTCCATCTGGCGGTGCATCGGCAGCTGATGGCGCAGTTGAAGCCGATGGTGGAGGAGAAGCCAGCCTCAAGCGCCTCTTCTTCGTCAGTGCAGCAGCAGGGGAACCAAGTCGCTTTGACGAAGACCGGGGGCATCGGCAACCGGGCTGGAAGGTGTTTGCCTGCTGGAAGCAGATGCCGATGACCATAGTGCCTGAAATACAAAGCAAGTTATACAAGATAAATGTTGCCGATGAAACAGTATATAATCGGTACAAGTAAAGATGAGTTTACTGCATAAACTCGCGTCAAGGCAACAGCAGCAGCCGATGTAGCCTGGGCTTTTGTAGGTGTCTGCGTAGGTACCTGTTGAGGCGTAAAAGCGGCCAACGTCGGAGCTTTTGTGCCGATGATGGATATGGGGCCCATTATCCGTAGATTGAAGGGCCTGCCACTGTTGCTCATTGTAGGGATCGGATCATCGGCCTGTCGAGCGCGAGTTAAGTACCGATGAAAAAAAATAAAGTAATAAAAGTACATCAGATAGCAGACTTACTGCGTCATCGGGGATGATGTAATCGATGTCAATCAAGTGCCGATAATAGTGCGAAGACTTGGCGAGTAGCTAGCACTTCCACTCTTGCCACCAGGACTTGAACTCGTTGGTGATGAAGAAGGTTGGCGACCAGGAAGACAAGTCAAGGTCTGACAGATCAGCATCGGTAGGAAGGCTAATGACTTTATTCCAGTCCAGATTACTGGAGATTGCCTGCCTGGGTCTTACTACCTTAGAGTAGCGGAGTTTGATCGGCAGTTGGTCAAATCCCAGTTGTCTTGCTGCCGCCAATGGATAGTAGAACTCTTAGGATGGTGGGGCATTCTTCCCAGATCCAAAGATATTTACTAGAATAGCTCGGGAGTAATGCTGGCCCTCATGATTGCTTGGTTCTCGGGCAGGCTCACATCGGTCAAGTTGAACAGCAGCGGGAACTGGTTGTGTTCATCAAGATATGGCCACCAGGTCCGTTCTGAGGAGGGGAGTCCGTTGTAGAACTTCTGGAAATAATAGCCGAAGTGCTCTGCATCGGCATCGGTACCTGGCAGCATTATGATAGCCTCTCCAAAGTTAAGCGGAGGGCGAGTTGCCGATTCATCATCCCCGTATCGGTAATCTTCCGATATATCCCTCGGGAATTGTTGAACAAATAAATCAAACTGGAGGGCCTTATGCATGTGTGCGTTCAGCCGTAGATTGACAAACCACCAGGGGCCTCCGAGATTGCCGATGGGCTCTCCTAGCAGTAGCTTATGGGACACTTGATGCAGCAATCGGTAAAATGATCCAAGAAGATACCTGCCTAAAGGGAGCCTCGTTCCATCGGCAAGTAGTTCAGCCATTGGGAGATGCATGGTGGTCGGACCGATGGTTTTGCCGCAGAAGATGAATTTTTCCAACCACATGTTTAAGAAGATGGCGTGCTCCCGTTGAGTTACCGATCCAGTTTTCTGGTTCTCTTTGATATAGCCCGTCCAACCGCCGATATTCCGAGTGTTCACCTTGTACTCAGATTTTCTGTTGAAAAGGCTAAGCGTATCGGTAGAGGTGATGTCCAAGCCGGTCAGCATATAGACATCGGCAAGGGTTGGGGTAGCTGGTCCATGCCTGAAGAGGAAAGCGTTCATGCTGTCGGACCAGAAGTATGAGGCTGCCATCATCAAGTTTTCATTCTTCTCCATATCGGCAATTGAGAGCCTAACACACTGATCCAAGTTACGCTCCTGCCAATACACTTGCTGAGATCTGACTACTCTCAGGTACCAATTCTTCCATCCCTTAGTAGGCTTGGGCCATGAGCGGAATGTATCCTTCCACAGTCCTAGATCAAAACGCTCAGATCTGAGCGGTACCCGGTTGGTTTCTGCATTGATGATGAAGGTGGGTCTGGATTGCCCATTGGGCCTAGGCAGCTGAGGTTGGAACCGGTGAGTGGAATCACTACCTTATTGTACAGTTCCTAGGGTTCGAGGAAAAAGGGATGAATCAGAAAAAGAATGAAGATAAATCCAGATTTATGCGAGAAAAGGAACTAGCAGAAGGGTGGATTAGGCGGAGGATGAATCTTACCTTTGGGATGTCGATTTGGATCACCATTGGAGTCAGAGGGATGCTTGCAGTTCGTCCTTGGATTACGGAGGAGTATTGTTGCTCGAGCTTGTGTTCTTCAGAGCGATTGGAGGTTGAAGACGAAGGCAGGAGGGTGAAAGTAAAAATGGACTCGGGTAAAAAGGCGGTGTGGGTCCCGGTAACTTTTATAAGCCTGCTCAGGGGCATTTTGGGGTTCTGTTTCACACTGTGCAGGAATGTGGAGAGGCCCGTGGTAGATACGCGCGGTGATTGAGGTGGTCTGCAACTGTTTGTGCTACGATCGAGGGAATTTTATTATTAAATTGCAGTTCCACATGCGGGGATCGAGGAAACCGTACGTCTATCTCGGGGGTAACGGCTACAACAACGGCTACAGTGAAGAGAATTTCGGCACGTAAAGTTATACGCTCCGAAACTGGGGGGAATGTGTTGACACCGTTTTTCGACACGTGTCAAGTGGGCTGAGGCTTGACTGGTCAATGGCCGTTCTCCATCGGCATCGGAAAAATTTTGAGCCGATGTTGCCGATGGAAGACTGATGCAGAGGACCAAGTGTGTTGCCGATGGAGGCTAGATGATCTTTACCGACAAAGGTTAATTGGTGAAGTCTTACTGAAGCTGATTGCCAATGAAGAGCCATTACCGATGCCCGGTGAAGAGTCATTGCCGATGGCCGATGAAGAGTCATTGTCGATTGCCGATTGCCGATGAGGAGTCATTGCCGATTGCCGATGAGGGTGGTTGCCGATTGCCGATAGGGGATGATTGGTGAAGACAGTTACCCGCACGAGGTCGCTAATCGGAAATGTTGTCGATTGCCGATCGGGAAAATGTTGCCGATGCTGATGGGCGTAACTTAGTGCTTGACGGCAGCAGAAAGTTGCCGGTGGTCGAAAGAAGGAAAGTGCGGATTAAAGGGATCTGCCGATGGAAAGTTTTCATCGAAGAGAAGAATAAGGAAACTGGTGTTTTATACCAGTATTATTATGGTAGTTTGAGTCAGACTCTTGCATGAGTCGTTTATTTTCCTTTGAAATAGGCGTGTTTGTTTAGGAAATAAATGTTGTTATCCGGCTCTTGCGCGAGTCAGTTTCCTTTAAAGTAGGAGTTTGTTTTAGGAAGGATACGTGTCGTGTCTTTGTACAACTCTCCATGCGGGAGTATAAATATGTGCCCAAGGGCTATGGAATAAAAAAAATCAATCCAATTCAAAACAAATCAATTTTATCTTATTCTACCTTTTATCGCAATTTACTCTTTTATGCATTAGCTGTAGTTTTCAACGAGTTCTTCAAGTTTTCGACGGGCTGCATCATCCTGATCTCCGTCAAATCCTTGCTAGTTCCGCGTGGGAGTACCTCTGAGCTTTGGCAATCCGGGCCCATCGCTGTTTGCCTCGTTCAGCTCTGCTCTAGTTATCCTTGATCAATCTGAGCCTTGACGTCCGGGCGCATCGCTGTCGTCTCGTTCAGTTTGTTCTAGTTATCATCCTTGTCGATTGATTGGTCAAATCGACTGGCACGCCTCCGGAATACCGAGATTTGGGTAATAGCCCGAGGTGTTCACAGATCTGACGCTTTTTGTGTCAACACCTTGATTGTGAGGAGTGGGTTAGACACCATGACTCCAAATCAAGTCTTGGGAGATGTGATGACTCAAGATGCATATCGGGAGAACAAGGAAGAAGATGTCAAGAAGGAAGACAAGAAGGATGAGAAGAAGAAGAGCATAGCCTTCAAGGCTACTTCATCACACAAGAGCAAGAGCAAGATTGAAGAATCTAGTGAAAGTAAAGACCGAAGTGCTAGTGATCTTGATGAAGAGGAGATGGCTCTCTTTGTGAGGAAATTTGGAAGATTCATGAAGAATAAGGGCTATGGTGCAAGAAGGAAGAAGACTTCTTTCAAGAATCATGATGAACCAAGGAAGTGCTTCAAGTGTGGAAGCTTTGATCATCTCATTGCTCATTGTCCTTACAATAGTGACAAGGATGATGATGATTACAAGAAGGAGAAGAAGCCCCTATTTGACAAGAAGAAGAAAGGCTACTCTCATATTGTCACTTGGGATAGTGATTCTTCTTGTGGTGATGATAGTGATCAAGAGAAGAAGACCACTACCAAGAAGAAGGCTTTTGCAGGTATTGCAATGAGGGACAAGATCTCTCTATTTGACACTCCATCATCATGCTTCATGGCTAAGTCCACTAAGGTACTTTCTCATGATGAGAGTGAGAGTGAGAGCGATAGTGATACTGAGGAGCCCTCAAAGGAGGAACTCATGGACATGCTTGAGCAAGCTAAGGATTACATTGACAAGAAGAGGAAGGAGTGCAAAGAATTGCGCAAGGCCAATGTGGCTCTTGAGCAAAACCTTGATGAGGCTGTAGCATCTCATGAGAGGCTAATGGAAGCCCATGAGAAGCTAGGGAAGTCTCACTCTAAGCTTGAAAGAGCTCATTCCTCCCCCTTGACCAAAGTAAGAAGGAGATTGCTCAAACATGTGACATGGGAGTTACTTGCTATATTCTTGATGAATCTTTCTATACTCCTATCATTGTTGCTCCCACTAACCCCTCTTGTAGCACTACCACTTCTACTTTATCTACTAGTGATGGTGTCACTTGTGATGCTTCACTAATGGTGGAAAATGAAACCCTCAAGAAGAAGGTTACAAAGCTCAATGACTCCTTATCTAAGGCTTATGGAGGTGAGGACCACTTGCTTATGTGCTTGGGTAGCCAAAGAGCTTCTCTCTACAAAGAGGGATTGGGCTATACCCCCAAGAAAGGCAAGGCCGCCTTTGTTTCTCACAAAACTCATTTTGTGAAGAACACCGGTAGCTATTGCAAGAGTTGCAAGCAAGTTGGTCACAATGAGCAAGCATGCAAGAACAAGAAGACCAAGCAAGATGTATCCTCCATGAGAGTTGATTCATTCTATGTACTTTCCAAGGGTACAAATGGTGTTCATGTCAAGTTTGTTGGTGCACCTTGGATGGCTTCAACGAAGTCCATTTGGGTACCAAAATCTTTGGTAACTAACCTTGGAGGACCCAAGCAAGTTTGGGTACCTAAAAAGAATTGATCTCTCTTGTAGGTCAATTACAAAGTTGGAGGGAGACATTGGGTGCTTGATAGTGGGTGCACTCAACACATGACCGGTGATGGAAGGATGTTCAACTCAATCAACCAAGATAATACACAAGGCTTTAATATTATCACATTTGGTGACAATGGCAAAGGCAAAGTGAAAGGGCTTGGGAAGATTGCTATCTCCAATGATCTAAGCATTAGCAATGTGCTTCTAGTGGAAAGGCTTGAGTTCAATATATTATCGGTTGCCCAATTATGTGATCTCGGTTTCAAGTGCATTTTTGGAGTGGAGGATGTGGAAATCATTAGTGTAGATGGTTCAAACATGATCTTCAAGGGATTTCGGTATGAGATCCTCTACCTAGTGGATTTCAATGCTAGTGAGACCCAACTCTCTACATGTCTCATCTCAAGGTCTAGCATGGGTTGGTTATGGCATAGAAGGCTTGAACATGTTGGCATGAAAAAATTGAACAAGCTAATCAAGCTGATCTAGTGAAGGGTTTGAAAGATGTCACTTTTGAGAAGGACAAGCTATGTAGTGGATGTCAAGCCGGAAAGCAAGTTGGCAATACTCATTTAAAGAAGAGCATCATGAGTACAAGCAAGGCTTTTGAGTTATTGCACATGGATCTCTTTGGGCCAACAACTTATATGAGCATTGGTGGCAATAAGTATGGATTTGTGATAGTGGATGACTTCACAAGATACACTTGGGTATTCTTCTTGAGTGATAAGAGTGACACATTTAATATCTTCAAGACATTTGTCAAGAGGCGCCAAAATGAGTTTGAAACAACTATCAAGAGAGTTAGAAGTGATAATGGGAGTGAGTTCAAGAACACAAGAATTGAAGATCTTTGTGATGACTTTGGGATCAACCATCAATTCTCACCAAAGTACACTCCTCAATCCAATGGGATAGTTGAAAGGAAGAATAGAACCTTGATAGATATGGCAAGATCAATGCTAAGTGAGTACAATGTTAGTGACTCTTTTTGGGCCGAAGCTATCAATACGTCTTGCTATTCTAGCAACCGTCTCTATTGTCATGGAATGCTTGAGAAGACTCCCTATGAGCTATTGAATGGAAGAAAGCCAAACATTGCCTACTTTAGGGTGTTTGGATGCAAGTGCTATATCTTAAAGAAGGGAACAAGGTTGAGCAAGTTTTAAAAGAAATGTGATGAGGGATTTCTACTTGGTTACTCTACAACTAGCAAGGATTATAGAGTATGGAACTTGACTAGTGGCATTCTTGAGGAAGTGCATGATGTTGAATTTGATGAAACTCAAGGCTCTCAAGATGAAGAAGAAAACTTGGATGATGTGAGAGGTGACAAGTTGGTCAATGCTATGAAAGATATAGATATTGGTGACATTAGACCAAGACAAGTCCAAGATGAAGATGAAGATCAAGTAACCATTCCAAGTGATCAAGCTAGTGGTTCTCCAACTAAAGATCAAGAAAATGAAAGTGAAGATCAAGTTCAAGCTAGTCCATCATCTCAACCAAATAACATCAACATACAAGTGCTCCAACCTACCAACATTGCAAGAGATCATCCTTTAGATCAAGTGATTGGAGGCATTCAAAGTGGTGTTCAAACAAGATCAAGATTGGCTTCATTTTGTGAGTATTATTCTTTTGTCTCATCTTTTGATCCAACCAAGATTTATGAAGCTTTGAAGGATGTTGATTGGATAAATGCTATGCATGAAGAGCTTAACAACTTCACAATAAATCAAGTTTAGGAATTGGTAGAAAGACCAACGAAGCATAATGTCATTGGAACAAAATGGGTGTTCAAGAACAAGCAAGATCAAGATGGAATAGTGGTGAGGAACAAAGCAAGACTAGTAGCTCAAGGTTACTCTCAAGTTGAAGGTCATGACTTTGGGGAAACATATGCTCCGATGGCAAGATTAGAGGCAATTAGAATATTATTGGCCTATGCTTGTGCACACAATATCAAGCTATACCAAATGGATGTTAAGAGTGCATTCCTAAATGGGTATATCAATGAGGAGGTGTATGTTGAGCAACCGCCCGGTTTTGAAGATACTAAGAAGCCCGACCATGTATTCAAGCTCAAGAAGGCTCTCTATGGATTGAAGCAAGCACCTAGAGCATGGTATGAGAGATTGAGAAGCTTTCTTCTCTCAAAGGGGTTTAAGATGGGATTGGTTGATACTACCCTATTCACCAAGAAGATTGGAAATGACTTGTTCATCTTGCAAATCTATGTGGATGACATTATCTTTGGATCTTCAAATCAAGATTTTTGTGAAGAGTTTGGAGAAATGATGGATAATGAATTTGAGATGTCAATGATTAGTGAACTTAGTTACTTCCTTGGACTTCAAATCAAACAATTGAAGAATGGTACATTTGTGAGTCAAGGCAAGTACATCAAAGATATGATGAAGAAGTTTGGGCTAGAAGAAGCTAAAGGCATTAGTACTCCTATGGGGACTAATGGACATTTGGATAGTGACTCAAGTGGCATGATGGTAGATCAAATACTCTATTAGTCTATGATTGGAAGCTTACTCTATGTGACCGCCTCAAGACCGGATGTTATGTTTAGTGTATGCATGTGTGCAAGGTTTCAAGCATCTCCTAGAGAGAGTCATTTGAAATTCACAAAGAGAATATTGAGATATCAAACATACACAAGAGGTTGTATTATGGTTTCCAAAGGGGTCAAGGTTTGAATTGATTGGATATTCGGCCTCCGACTATGCGGGTTGCAAAGTGGATAGAAAGAGCACTAGTGGTACATTTCAAATGTTGGGAAGGTCACTAGTCTCATGGTCATCTAAGAAGCAAAATAGTGTGGCACTCTGGACTATTGCAAGTTGTCCGGTGATCAGATGTTTGAATCTCCAACGGTCAAATCAGAAGACAGTGGATACGTGGCACTCGCAGAAGCATCGAACTAGGCTCCAGACCAAGCATCGGACCATACCGTCGGACCAGCTGCAATGGTCCGGTGGTCTCCAAAAGTAGTCCGGTGGTCACGTTCTGCAGCTCCAAAAAGGGAAAAACGGCTAGTTTCTTTGAGGAGGCTATATAAGAGTATGTGACTGGTTCTAGGAACCGCTCTTGCACATTTGTCTGATTGCATACTCTTGTGAGCAAACCACACACACTCCCACTCAACTCTTTGTTAATTTTGATCATCCATTTGAGTGAGTTGAGTGATCAAGTGCATTGCATGAAGTGATTCATCTTAGTGGCACTTGGGAGTTGATACCGCTGCTAGTTTCTCGTTACTCTTGGTGATTGTCTTCACCTAGACGGTTTGGAGCAAGCGGTGTGGATTCGAGAAGCTTGGTGATTGTGCTTTGTCGACCATAAGTGAAGATTGTGAGGAGTTCTTGTGCCTTCCCCGCGGGAGATCGCAAAGGTAACTCTAGTGGATTGTGCGTGTCTTGGAGAGCCCTTATCTTGTGTTGGTTGTGAGGCACCCGGTGACGGGTTTGGCATGTGATGTCAATTAGCTCTTGAACCTCCAAGTAAGTGAGCCGACACAATAAGGACGTAGCTAGTGGGCAAACTAGTGAACCTTGGTGAAAAATCAAGTGTTATCCTTGTGTGATTGATTGGTGTTCTTGGAGCTCTCAATTTGATTGGCTCTAGACCTCTACAAGTAGGTATAATCATTCCTCCCATCTTTGCACTTACATATTCATACTTGCTTAGTATATTAGGTTGTGCCTAGAGGACTTCTAGTCTTGAGTAGGAATTGAGTGATTCTAGAGTTATTAGGATAGCAATTGTGATAGGAGGCTTCACATCTTTTAGTTTGCTATTGCTAGTCAAAGCTTTGCCACCTTATTGTCTAACGTGTTGTTGAGTTTATTTTAGAATTTCAGTTTAGGCTATTCACCCCCCTCTAGCCTTGGGATAGGACCTTTCACTATGTGTATATCAAATTCAAACAACTTATACACACCCAAATGAACTTGATCATCAAGAAATATACCTTAGTAGCTCATGATCAATCCATTGGAAAGCTTCAACTTTAATAATTGCAAGCCTTCAATTAATCCAATGAATCACCACAACTTGATCATGCACTTGTATGTTGTAGCACTTGGACTTCATCTTCTTTTGACTTGGCATTGGGATAAGAATAACATTAAGCTTCATTACTTGACTCAATCGTATGATAATGTGAAACACTTTGAATCAAGCCTCCAATGCCAATGGTACCTACACACATTTATCCACTTGTTGATGGTATCCAAACTAGTTTGGGTCCTCTCAAGTTAGGTGCAACATACTTAGGCAATGCCTTAGTATGAATAGCGGGATGTTTTGCAATAGCAACCATAGAGGTACCACTACCATCCTTTCTAAGCATATGATTCATATCAATTGAAATAAGCTTAGAAGTCATACCTAGGGGACATGAATTAGCCATGTGTCCCCTTTCCCGATATGAGTAGCACACTCTCTTTGCTTGAACCTTATCTTCCTTGCTCATGGTGTGCTTCTCATTGTCTTGCCTCTTTTCTTTTGCTTGAATCTTCATCTCAATCTTGGTAGGACACTTCGAGGCAAAGTGTCCCATATCTTCACACTTGAAGCACTTGATGTGAGCCAAATGATTCTTCTCTTGATATTTGCTCATCATCATCTTGTTGACATCATGAATAGGAGTTGGATTCCTTGCTCTTGCTTTGCCACCTCTTCTTGTCTTCTTCTTCATCTTCCCCAAGTCACCATCTTGATGGTTGATCTTGTATTGCACTTTAGGCTTGACTTGTGGCTTAGCTTGAGCATTCTTGGTTGGACAAACATTTGCAAGATGTCCCATCCCATGACACTTGAAGCACATGAAATGAGATAGCTTCTTTTGTTCTTGCTTCTTCTCTTTCTTGTCCTTGCCCTTGTGGAAACCGATTTCACTCTTGTCACCATGTCTTCTTTGATTGTTCATCATGTGATCAAAGGTGACCTTGGAAGTGTAACACCTCTCTAGCTTGTTGCTCATGTTATTCAATTCAATTTTGAGCTCATTGTTCTCCTTCAAAAGGTTAGTCTCACAAGACATAGAAGTAGAACAAGCATCTATATTTGAAGAACATGGCATATCAAGTAAATCATCACAAGAGGTGGATACATTCTTCTTCCCTACATCACAAGGGTTAGCAACAACATGTGATTGATCATTTGACCCAAGTGATAAGCTCTCTTCATTTTTAAGATTTAGCAATTCATTAATGAGAGAACCATGTTTGTGAACTAAATCTTCATGAGACAAGCGGAGTTGCTCATGATCCACTTTTAGTTCATCATGTGAAGATTTAAGAACATCAAGTAAGTGCTTATGTTCTTCACATGAGGTCTTTAGAAGTGAGTTTTCATCTTTTAGTTTTTTTGTTTTATTTAGCTCACTTGCTAAAGCCTTTGAGAGTTCGCACACAAGCTTAAAATTTGGGTCATCACAATCTACAATTACATTACCAATTGATACCTTAGAGTCACATTGTGATGAGGTAGAAGAGCTTGTGGAAGCGTCACTCTCATAGCCCGATGCATCATCATCATCATCATCAAGTGTGCTTGGAGTAGCATCATGAATTGCAACACTTGATGTTGGGCCTTCATCATCCTTGTCAAGTGATCTTGTGGTAGGTAGACTATCTCCATCACTTGACCATGAGGTGGAGCAATCTTCCACAATCACCGAGTTGTGGTCATGCTCAACACTCTCATGTGCCACCAACTTGGACACATCATCATCAATGTTTGGCACTGTCTCATATGTTTCAATGAGATAGGTCCAAATATCATGAGCGCTCTTCATGTCCATTATCTCACCAAAGATGTTATCTTTCATAGAATAGTAGAGAATGTTAGTAGCTTGGCAATTGAGATATAGGCACTTCTTTTGTGCTTGAGTTGCATCCTTTCTCTCAATTGCACAAGAGAGTCTCACATCTACGATCCACCACATTTGGGGAGAAATGAACTTAAAATTGCATGTCAACCAATTTCTCCACCGTGCAAAGTGTGTGCCATCAAAAATGTGTGGACACTCAACATCTAGCCCATAAGCCGCCATCCTCTCGGGTCGGTAAAGACCACAAATGAGAGACCAAACTTTGATACCACTTGTAGGGTCGAGATGGTGGGCTAGAGGGGGGTGAATAGTCTTTTCTAAAACTTAATCGCTTTGGCTAACCGAAACTATTGCGGAATTAAAACTATCGGTCTAGCCAAGACTACACCCCTCTATCTATTACTTTAGCACCTAGCAAAGATGTCTATTATGTTACTTAAGGTGCCAAGTGAAGAATCATGGCCCTAGTTGGTTTCGGTGATTAACGACAATTAGAGAGTATTATGGCTAACGTGTGTTTTGCAGAGGCTATGCGTAGCTTAGCCATAGTGATCAAGGAGAATGGGTTCTAATGGTCATCACTTAGCCCCCAAGATGGATATCGTTTCGGTTGATAAGGAGACATGATGAAGACCCTAGAATGATAGGCTAGATGCCATAAGGAGATGAAGGGCACTTAGAATTAGATAGGGCTTCTCTTTTTACCTTTGACCGTACTATTAAGAGGGGTTGAGACTAGTAGCTTGACTTAGGAAAGCTTCATGTTTAGGTGTGGTGCACACTTGACTTCCTTAGCTCTAAGGAAGCCTATAGTGACCGTAAGATAGCCTAGAAAAACTTCCATATTCATCGCGACGAAAAACGGAGTTGTTAAAATAGTTTTCTGGGCGTCGGACGCTCCTGGCAGGGGCGCCGGACGCTGTCTGTCGCGTCGGACAAAGGCGTCGGACGCTGGGTGGTTGAGTCCACAGCGTCCGTCGGCCTTCCAGAGAGGTTGTTTTCTGGCTAAGGTTTTCAGGGTGCGTCGGACGTTGTCCGTCGGCCAGGCGTCGGACGCTGCGAGGGTGTTTTTCAAACTCTAGCCAGAGCTCAGCGTCGGAAGCTGTGGCTGAGCGTCCGTCGCCCAATGACGTAGCGTCCGTCGCTGGGAACAGTGTGTCAGAACTAGCCGTTAGACAGAGGCGTCGAACCGTCCGTCGCCTAGGCGTCGGACCGTCCGTCGCCTCAATTATGAACAGAAACTAGCCGTTGGGCATGCGACGGACCGTCCGTCGCCAACTTAAATTGCCAGCTCGAGGCAGTTTTCAGAGGGTCTATTTATAGCCCCTCCCACTTCTCTCCCACCTGGCCTTTGCTCATTTGAGTTGCTGAGTTTGTTGAGAAGGTTGGGAAGAGAGCAAGAGCCCTAGAGAGAGAGTGATTCGCGAATCCATCCATCCTCTCTCTAGTTCATCCATCCGCGGTTTAAACTTGCAAGCAACCTAGATTCTCATATCAAGTCCAATCAAGTGTTATTTGGATCTTATTGGGATTGGAACTTGGTTGGGAGAGAGACGCAAAAAGAAAATTTGAAAAATTCTATTTTTAAAGCGTCGGACGCTACCGACGGACACTCGGTGTCAATTGCCTCAGCGTCCGTCGCGATCGTCCAGAGATCAAAGATGCCCGCAAACAGGGCGACGGACGCTCTCCCAAGCGTCCGTCGCGGTCAATGCGGCTGGGCGTTTCAAATCGGCTCTGGAAGCCCGACGGACGATGCCGTCGGACGCTCCCCGAGCGTCCGTCGCATACCGACGGAGCGTCCGTCGCTCCGCGTCGGAGCGTCCGTCGCGAACTAATCGGCGAATTTTTTTTAAAAAAACCCCGATCTCCTCTCTGTCTTGCCCGTTCACCTCAGTCCGCCGCCGCGCCGTGTTTCCAAACCCTAACCGCCGCGATCCCGTCCAGCGCCGCCGTGCATCTCGTCGCCGTTGAGCAACCAAGCGCCGCCACCTGCCCTGCGCCGCCATTCCTCTTTGCGCCGCCGCGGATCCCTGCTCCCTGCGCCGCCTGCTCCACCCCGCACCACTGCCACCCCTCCCGCCTTGCCTAGCGCCAGAGCCCCTCTCCACAGCCTCCCCCCTTCGATTCCCTGCTCCATCCCAGCCGAGCAGGAGTTCCGCTAGGCCAAGGACCTCTCCCTGTTGGAGGTCGGCTGATCTCCTTTGCGATTCAAGGTGAAAATCAAATCTTATGTTTCTTTTCCCCTCTAGTTTGTACATCATCCCACTCACTCTTTGTCACCTTGCCAATCCTAAACCTTTCATCTATCTACCTTGATTAGAGTACGGTTTGCGGACTGCGGTTTGCGGAGTGCGGTTGGTTGATCGGGGAAAATCTCTTTTCTTCTCCCATTTTGGTCAGAGGATCGAGGTATGGCAGTGGATTTCATCGATCTATTCTTTCCTATTTTCATGCTTCTAATAGATCCTTACCTCTAGTTAATTGCTTATGGTTTATATATCTCTATCTATCTCTAACGAGCAGGGTCAGTTGGTCAGTTGATCAGAGACTCAGACAGTGGGCAGTGACAGATAACTCGGGGCAAAGCCCGCGAGTACGGATCGAGGCAAAGCCTCGTGAGGACAGTCCAGGGCCGGCGTGCCACTCTTTCAGCTGTTTGGTTCTGAGATTTGTCAGTTGTTTCAGTGACAGTTGGGACAGTGATCTTGTGGTTTGACTGTTGAGAAATGGCAAGGACGAAGAATGCAGGTCCCGTCCCCGGTAGTGGTGGTGACCCTCCACCTCCACCGCGTCCACCCACTGACCGCGGGAAGGGAAAGCAGAAGGTAATCTCTCGGAAGCGCAAGAGGCCAGCAATGGATTCGGATTCGGTAGCCGCGCTTGCAGTAGCAGAGGCAGCTGAGTTAGCGGAGCGAGGAGGACGTCGCGCCGGCTTGAGGCTCTCGCCTCGCCGTGGAGCGCGTCGTGAGTCCCCTCCACCTCCAGAGTCAGAGCCCGTCGAGGCTTCAGAGGCACCAGCGACAGAGCCAGGCACCAGCGACAGAGCCAGTCCCAGCGACTGAGCCGACAGAGGCCGCGGGCCACTCTACTATTGGAGAGCTGATGAGCCGTCGCGTTACTCATTCCCGAGGCTCAGGTGCACCACCCAGCCCTCCAGGACCCCGGCTCCTAGACCCCGTGAGGCACTAGGTCAGGACACTTACAGCGAAGCAAGTTCAGCTGCTTCGGTTTGTCGACTTCCAGTCTTGGTTCCCACCTCAGAGGGACCCCCGTGCCGGACGAGAGTTCTATACCACAGTGCACGAGGACTTCTACAGAGCATACGTTGACACCGATGCTCCTCTCAGGGCCCACAGGGTGTGCCCATCTACTCAGATTGAGGAGGTCGGTGGTCCAGAGATCCTGCAGCATCTCCAGTACATTCAGGGTTTGATAGACTTGATGGGACGCTCAAGGGCATATCAGAAGGAGTGGGTTTACCAGTTCTATGCTTCTCTGTGGATCTCACCTGATCATGAGTTCCTCCACTTCGCATATCAGGGACGTGACTTCAGGGTTACAACTGCCAGGTTCCGAGAGCTCTTTCACCTCGGATCTTCACCTACCAGGATCCACAGTCTCTGCTATGGGGATCAGGAGGCCCCTCGCCGACCTCACGATGGTATAGTGCCATCCACAGATTTTTTCAGTCCGTGCTTTCAGCAGCCGTTCACTGAGGGTTCGAGCTGTACGCCACGTGACCTCACTCCTCTGGCTCGGATTCTCCACGAGGTTCTCAGACGGACTATTCTACCCAGGATTGGAGCTAGGGATACTATCACTCGTCTTCAGCTTTGGCTCCTAGCTCACATTGTTCGGAAAGAGCAGTTCGACCTCTGGGATTTGATAGTGAGCGAGCTCGAGGATATCATAGCTGCTGGATTCAGAGGCCATTGGCAGCTACAGTTCGCACATTGGATCTCATACTTAATAGTTGCCAAGACTGGGTCAGGGGTTATGAGAGTCACCCTTACGAGGTCAGCTACATAGTTCCCAGTCTACTCGATGAGCCAGCTTGTGGCCCATGAACAGTTGCCTCGCCCCAGCAGAGCCTACAGACCAGGCACGAGGCAGGCCGGAGTGCCACCACAGTCAGCCGAGGTCACCGATGCCACAGTTGAGCAGATTGCTCAGGCAGAGCTAGCAGATTTGGATGCTGAGATTGATACAGCTGCAGAGACAGTATTTAGAGAGGATCTCGACTCTGACAGCTCTGACGAGGACTACCAGCCCGTGCACGAGTATACACCTATGACACATGACCACGACGCTGGAGGGTCCGGCACAGCCGCAGCAGCTCCAGCTCCAGGCTCCAGTTCTTCAGAGGCTACCCTACTCACTATACTCTCGAGGATGCAGGAGGAGCAGTCTCGCCAGGCAGAGGAGCAGAGACGACAAGCTGCAGACCTATGGAGGCTCACTGAGCAGCAGCTGGCAGCTCAGGCTCAGACACAGGCTAGGCAGGATGAGTTCCAGCGCCAGTTCCTAGCCTATCAGCTACAGCAGGCAGAGATCCAAAAGACTCAGACTCTTCTACTTGAGCGTCTTCTGGCCTCTAGCTCCGGGCAGACCTCTACGCCACAGTTCCAGTTGCCTGCCGTATCTCAGTAGCAGCAGTTCACCTCTCCTCCGCAGCCACCTCCAATCGTTGTGGTGCCAACTCCAGCGTTACCGTCCAGAGGACAGCAGAGTCAGGCACCAGCTACACCTCCATTCTAGCCAGCAGCTTCTCCTGAGTACCAGACTCCGAGGACCCAGGTGTCCTCTTGGATAGGTTCACCCGGAGAGTTCCAGACGGGATTCAGTCCTACCCGGGGAACTACACTAGCAGAGGCCTCGCGAGATCTGTCCGCTTCATACCTTGAGATCACTGGAGAAGACTCCCCAGGAGCACCTCAGCAGGTCACACCAGCTCCAGAGACTGCAGTGGATCTTCCGGCGACAGGCACTCACCAGTCCTCAGTTGCTTCGTCGGAGATCGCACCTGAGCAGTCGGCACAGACAGTCACCACACCTCCAGCTGCCATTCAAACGGATGCCATATCCCTTGCAGATGAGGTTACAGTGGCAGTGTCCTCTCCCGGTCAGACTCAGCCTGCAGAGGTTGCAGCAGCAGTGTCCCTAGTGGCACTAGCAGTGACTCCGTCCCCCTCGCCTCGAGTTTTCACTCGTCGGGCCCCCAGGCCCGCTACCACTGAGGCAGGACCGTTAGAGGCACCAGCAGAGCCTCAGCGACAGTCAGTTGAGACCGCAGATCCAGAGGTGCCAGTGACAACTTCAGAGGCCACCCCAGTTGCACCCACACCGGCAGAGACCGTGTCAGATGAGTCAGACGAGTCCGACCTTCAGGACTTCATCATGCTGGATCGCAGAGCTGCTGCTACTTCGCCTTCTTCTCCAGCCCCAGACTCTTAGTTTTTGGTGCTAGACGCCAAAGGGGGAGAGAGGGTCGAGTATAGAGATAGGGGGAGGGATTTGGATCTTTGAATGTCTTTCATCCTGTCTATCTTTTATGCATTTGTCTATATGTGTGATGTGATGATGGTTGATGTGTTTATATGGTTGCATGTGACAAACTCTTGATTATCTCTAATATATCTTGTGAGTTGTCTCATGGTTCATGATATATCTCCTTGCTTAACGATATTTGAGCTTCCGCGCTTTACTCCGATACATCCTTTGAGAATATCATGAGGTACTGCTTTTTCATTCATATCCATGAGTACCATGTTTTGTGATTTGGCTTGGGTGAGCAAGTATGCTTCATTACCATTTTACTAACCTTTGCTCAACCATTCCAAGTCACCCTCGATTCTTAACCAAAACTCTTATCCATACTCGAGGTGGTTGAGTCCACAGCGTCTGTCGGCCTTCCAGAGAGGTTGTTTTCTGGCTAAGGTTTCTAGGGTGCGTCGGACGCTATCCGTCGGCCAGGCGTTGGACGCTGCGAAGAGCGTCCGTCGACCTTCCAATGAGGGTGTTTTTCAAACTCTAGCCAGAGCTCAGCGTCGGACGCTGTGGCTGAGCGTCCGTCGCCCAGTGACGTAGCGTCCGTCGCTGGGAACAGTGTGTCAGAACTAGCCGTTAGACAGAGGCGTCGGACCGTCCGTCGCCTCAATTATGAACAGAAACTAGCCGTTGGGCATGCGACGGACCGTCCGTCGCCAACTTAAATTGCCAGCCCGAGGCAGTTTTCAGAGGGTCTATTTATAGTCCCTCCCACTTCTCTCCCACCTGGCCTTTGCTCATTTGAGTTGCTGAGTTTGTTGAGAAGGTTGGGAAGAGAGCAAGAGCCCTAGAGAGAGAGAGTGATTCGTGAATCCATCCATCCTCTCTCTAGTTCATCCAAGAGGTCAAGTGTGCATCCTCTAGTTGTGAAGCTTGAGTGAGTCAAGCGAAGATCGAGGCTTGTTACTCTTGGTGATCGACATCACCTAGACGGTCCGGTGGTGCTTAGAGGAAGGTGATCGCCGGAAGATTGTCGGCGGCCCTTCTCCATCGACGTTTGTGATCGGTTGTGGGCGATTCACCGAGCCGGAGTGGCGAAGAATCAGCCCGTAGAGAGCACTCATCCCTTGCGCGGGATTGAGGGGGAGCTATACCTTGCGAGGTGCTCCAACGAGGACTAGGGGGAGTGTCGACTCCTCGATACCTCGGCAAAACATCGCCGTCTCAAGCATCTCTTTCCCTAGCTCTTTATTACCGCATTTCTTTCCGCACTTGTCTTTCAATTCATACTAGAATTGTGTAGGAAGTTTTCGCTTTCCATTGCCTTGTTACCGCTTTCTAGCTAGGACACACAAGCGGTAGGCACTAGGGGGTTAATTGGCTCTTTATAGGTTTAATTCTTGTTTAGAAATTAAAAAGAGCCCAATTCACCCCCCCCCCTCTTGGGCATCTTGATCCTTTCACCAAGCTAGGAGGCTCACCTAAATAAGTCTAGGTTGCAAGGTCACACAAACCTAAGCAACTAGTACTCTAAGAAAACCGGGGAGCTCCTACACATAGTAGTAAGCAAAGCACAAAGCACCTAAGCTCACTAGCAATGCTCTCTAGCAAGACTACACAAGTCAACTAGAGAGCTCAACTTACTTAGCTACACAAACTAAGCAATGTGACTAACAAGGCTACTCAAGCCAATTAGCCACTCAAGAGCTACTTCTAAGCTACACAAGCTAGAAGGTAACTAGGAAAGCTACACAAGCCAAACTAGTTACAAGAGCAACAACTAATCACTAGCACAAGTATGAATAAGTAAATACAAGCTGGTGATTTGGAGGATGCAAACCACCGAGAAGATGTACACAAGGTTGACACAAGGTTCACTTGGTCTCCACCAAGCTAGTCCCTGTTGTATCGGCTCACTCACTTGGAGGTTTACGACTTTTTACAGGCCTCACTACCTAACCCCCTCAAGGGTTGCTGCCTAACCAACACAAGATGAGGGCACTCAACGATACCTTCAACTAGAGTTGCTCTTCGCGATCTCCCGCGGGGCGAGCACAACACCCCTCACAAATCTCTTCTCCAGAGCCACGCACAAGCTTCTTGCGTGCTTCGACGGAGCCACAAGCCACCAAGCTATCTAGGAGGTGGAAACCTCCAAGAGTAACAAGCACCACGAGCTTGCAAGTTGATCACCTAGTGCCACACGAAGCTATCTCTCAAAGCAACGCACTAGTAATCGCTCTCTCACACAATCGGATGAACTCTATCAAGTGTGTGTGAGTTAGAGGGCTCCCAACCAAGCACAACTAAAGGTAACACAACCCCAAGGTGTTCAACCAACCCTAAGGGCCGGCCAAGGGCTATAAATAGCCTCAGCATCGAAACTAGCCAGTTTGCCAAAACAATGGGCCTTCCTGCGTACCTCTGGACGCAAGATCATAGGGGGTCCGGACCATCACACGTGCGTCCGGACCCTCCTAGCCGTTTGAATTCGCCCATTGGCACGCTTAGTGCGCGCAGCCACGTGCCTCCGGACGCGTGCAACAGTGCCATACCGGACCAACAACCTGCATCCGGACCTCCACTCCAGAGAGCGCCAGACATCGGACGCGCGTCCGGATCCCTGCGTCCGGTTCTTCACTCAGAGCCGTTACAGAGAGGGCAAACCTCCGGACGCAGCGTCCGGAGTTCCCAGTCCGGACGACAAACAGCGTCCAGATCTCTTGCTCCTGATCAGGCACGCTAGGGTTTGCTTCCGGACGCATCCGCGATGGTCCGGACTGAGCACGCCCTAGCGTCCGCACTAGCGTCCGGAGCTCTTTCTCGAACCAAACCGAGCTACCTCTTCTTCCTTGCTTCTCATGTGCTAACACAAATGTGTTCTTCACCTTGTGCAAGTGTGTTAGCATTTTCACAATCTTTTCCAAAGCATTTTCACTTGCTTCTCACCACGCCACTCGATCCTAATTTAACGCAAAGGTAGATCACTCACAGTGGCACTAGATAACCGATATGCAAACAAGTTTGCTCCTCTTGATAGTACGACTATCTATCCTAAACCCAGTCATAATCTTCTCTACACACCTATGACCGGTGAAATGAAATGCCCTATGGTTATACCTTTGCCTTGCGCATTCCATTCCATCTCCTTCTCCAATGTTGATGCAACACATGCACCAACAACTTGTCAAATGATATGATCCACTCCATATCATCACATGACCGTGTTGGTTCATCGACCTTGACCTTACTTGCTCTTCACCGTTGCCTTGGTCCATCGGCGCCAAGCATCACCCGCTTGCCCTTCACACTTGCAACCTGTCCATCAAGCCAAGCCTCATCTTGATCTTCTCCACCTTGATCACATGACTCCATGTCATGTATCATGTGCAATAAAGCTCCTTCATCACACAATCACCTGTGAACTAATGTCATGTGTATATATCACTTAGATATAGATTAGTCCACCTAAGTTGTCACTCAATTACCAAAATCACAAGGACCTTTCAAGGTGTCGGCCCGTCCTTGGCTGTTAGTTGATGGCTATATCGTCGTCGGCGAGCTCAGCGGTCTCGGGCTGCCAATGTATGGCGGGCCTGGAGTCGCTTGCCGCCGGCGTCCTTGATCATGGAGCAGCTGGGGCGACATAGCTATAAAGTGCCCAGAGGAGTGACACGGCCCGGGCTTCCCGAAGACGAGGCAGCTGCTATTCTCCCATAGCTACAGCACGCTCTATCAGGGCGACCCACGGGACGTGGCACCCCGTCCGACGCGGTCTCGTGCATTAGGCAGGTGTTTCCCGAGCCTCACAGCTGGGTTGCCTGACCTGGATATGCAGATGCGTCGGGCGATGGTTGTACGCTTAGTACGGGTGCCGTTACTGCACCCCTAGCTTTTGGCCTCCCAACCTGGGATTTCCCTTCAGTCCATCTTGTAAATGTTTTCGTATTTTTTGGGTGTCTCATGATTGGGATTAGTCCCTCGTGGCTCTTAAAGAACATGTTATTCCTGCAAGGATCAATATAAGCACATTTGTATATGAAACAAAATGGCGCTGGTGTGTTTACCTGTGCGGACCTCTGACGTGTGAGGCTTGCCCCGTGGTGCGACGCCAGGCTCCGAGTCTTTACCCGATGTAAAGAAAATTGTCTCGGGTCTGTGTCGTCTTTTTGTTCGTTCCCAGCGCATCTCTCCGCGAGAAGGGGGAATATGAGCTGAACCATGCTATCCTTGAGGCGGACGGACCATGGTTGCTCATCGAGTTAATAGCGGGCAAATCTGAGTGGGGTGTTTGGTTCCCATTCGCTAGGGTTCTGGCTTGTGGCCCATGTCGTGGCTCACCCCAAATCGGTTTCATCTAGTAGTCGGGTCCGTTCGATGGGTCCCGGGGGCCTGTTGCCTTCCTTCGATAGGAATACCATGAACCAATCATCCGTAAGGACGGACTCAAATACGAAATCTGGGAATGACCTTAGCATCCGATTGCCAGGCTAATGACCGCTAGCGTGTCCATTCCCTGTTCGCCCCTCGCTCTATTGTCCTGAGACGGCCGTTTCGACCCCCGCTGGGGTGGCCTTCGTATCTCTGGACCGTAATGGGCTGTCGAGGGCGTCTATAGCCCCGATCCCTTTTTGTCTTACCTAGGCCCATGGGCCGTCGCCGCTGGTTGCGCCACATGTGCGTCCCTCCGACCTATGCGTGTGTTGGCTGAGCTTGGACGAGTCGGAGGCTCTTCCGAGGCGAGTGCGCTCGGGAGATGTGTGCCTTGGCTGGAGACGCGTGAGAAAAAATCTATGCGTGTGGCATGGTGGGCCCGGGGTGGATCCTGTAATGATGATGGATATAGGATGCGAATTGAAACAAGGGGAAAATGCGAGTGGTGTCAGTTACCTGCCGTGGTGCGTGCGGCTCTTGATATTCCCGCAAACAGTGGAAGCGACGTAGCCGAGCGGCCGCATTTAATGCGACTTGAGACGTGGGGTCATGGCGTGAAGAGTTGGTGGTCTGCTCCGACTTCCGGGTCCCTACAAGTATCCGCCCGCCGCGTCATCTTTCGTGAGCCTGCACTGTTCGTCGTTTTCGCCTCCTTGTCCTGCTCACATTGCCTCCCTTCATATTTAGGGTTTGCGTCGCCGCGTCCCCAACTTAGCCTCGTCCCCCGCCGCGCCGCAAGTCGTTCCCGCCGGCGTATCCTACATGGCAGGGGGGCATCCTGCGAGGAGTTGGGCTCAGTGCGAGGCGGAGTATGGGCGGTCAGCTGGTGGCCGCGGGGTTGCTATGCCCTGAGCTTTCCGCCGATAATGCCAGCGAGTGGATCGTTCCCACTGGTGTCGACGCGCCGGCCCCACCGGAGGGGTATGTGGTCTCTTTCCTCCCATTCCACGAGCGCGGGTTTGGGACCCCGCCGACTCGCTTCTTCTGCGGGATTCTTAACCAATACGAGATCAAGCTCCGTAACCTCAGTCCCAACTCCGTCCTTCACCTCGCGGCCTTCGCGGCCATGTCGGAGGGGATGTTGGGGGTGGATCCAGATTTCGTGTTGTGGAAGTATTTCTTTAGGGCGATGGTATTCCTCGTCAACTCCAGCGGTGTGAGGTCGGTGGCGTCGTGCGGGGGGTGCTCGATCATCCTTCGTCACACCAACTCTGGGTCCTATATGCCGATGCGGGAGACCTTGTCCATCCGGGGGTGGCATTCACAGTAGTTCTACATTCGAAACCACCCCGGTGCACCGCTTCCGGCTTTCATGGGCCTGCGCTTCGTGGAGGAGCTTCCCGGCTGGTACCATGGGCCGACCCCTCGCGAACTCGAAAGGATTCATCCCTACCTTCAAAGTTTGACATTGCTCCGGGACCAAGGTCTAAACCTTGCTGGGGTCGTTGCATAGTTTCTCTAGCGCCGGGTGTTGCCGCTCATGGCGCGTGTGCATCCTCTGAACGACATGTTGCCCGGTGCGCCGCGCGAGGGGACTGCAATGGCGGGCGATGAGTTGAGCTTCGACCGCACGGTCTCCATCATGAGGGGGCTACTGGGGAACACGTTCACCCCTGACGACATCATCCATTGTCCCCTGATGCGCCTGGACCCAGCGTTCGTTCCTCTGGTGAGTAAGGGTGGTGTGGTGCCAATTTTCTCCTTCGCATCACCTTTTCTCGCTGGTTCCAAACCTTGCATTTTCTCCATCTTCCCTTCGCAGGGGCCGCGCTCGACGACACGTCACGTGGCCGCCCCTCTTCCCGTTCCGCCAGCTCAGCGGGCGGCGAACAGGGAGCGGGACGCACGGCAGCAGGCGGATGTCGTCGAGAGGAGGAGGAGGAGGAAAGCCGATAGGGCCCTGCGTCGGAGTCACCGTGACGCCCACCATCGAGAGCGCGATGACGTTGTGGCTCGTTTTGAGGACCTATAAAACCAGGCTCGGGAGCGCAGCGTCGACGCCGATCAGAGGATTCTTGAGTTCTCCTCCCGGGTTGGCGAGCTGATGACAGCGGTCTCACAGCTCCGTGTGATGATTCATGGCCTAGAGAGGGAAAATGGAGGTACGCTGCCTTCATTTGTCCGTTTGTCTTGGTGTGATGTGCCTTTTTGCTTGGAGGCTGAGTCTCCCTTCTTGTCGCCCCAGAGCTGTGTGCCAGTGCGCAGGAGTCGCAGGCGTTGCATGAGGCCGTGCACGGCGCGTGTGACCTCTTCGGTGTGTCGGTCGCCGAGGGTGGTCCGGATGCAGCCAGGACCCGCGTCGGCCTGCTCTGGGAGCGAGGTCAAGCGCGGATCCGGGAGCCATTGCGCATCGGGGTCCATCGCACGATGGCTATCGCCGCCTGCCTCTACGACGTAGTGTCTCCCATTATCGTCAGCGAGGGCTATCCCCTGGACGCCCCAGAAGCGCTACTGGACCAGATTGAAGCTGCCACGGAAGAGCCCGTGACGACCCTGGCCGCTAGGCTAAAAGAAGAAGATCTCCCGCCGCTGCCGGAAGAGTGACCCTGCATGGTCAGTGATTAGGGCCGAGTATCCTTGTAACAAATAGTTTAAGTTATGCTTTTGCATGATGCACCATGGGGGGCACTGGACAAGTTTTTATTGCTCCTAAGCGAGCTTGCTTTTAGTTTGCTTGTTTTCTGGTTTCCGCGTCTTTTCCGTTTCGTCCTACTTGCTTTGTCTTTCCTGATAAGAGATTTGATCTACTCGGATGGGCAGTCGGGTGGAAGTACTTGACTCCGGGGAGTTGGAGTACTTCACGGCCCGTTGTCGCGGTCCGGTGAGATTTTCTCCCTTGGTCAGGGAAGACGAAGTTTTCGTTCGGCGGGAAGAAGTGCGGATGTTTTGCATGCAAAAGTTTTTGGAGAGAAAAGGTAGGGGGTTCCCCCCTTCCCAGCCCCCGAGCGAGGTGTGCTCTGGCGCGCGCCGGGAGTGCACCTTGTTAAGCGATTGGTCCAAGAGTTCCCCAGTTTTTATTCCTCGAACTATTTGCTTATAGAAGATTACACGCGTATGTACAATGTGCTAGAGTACTTAGTAAAAAGCAGATAAATGACATAGCTGTTGGTGCTATGGGCGTCCGAGCACCTCACGCTCTAGGGGTCGACGTCCATCTTGTCAGCGGCTTCAATCGCCGCCACCAGCTCCTCGTTGCGCACCTCGGCCATGGCGTTCCCGCAGCAGTCCACCTCGCACTGGTACGCCACCTTGACGTCGGAGGTGATCGTGATGATGCCGCACGACCCCGACATCTTGAGCTTAAGGTAGGTGTAGTTGGGGACGACCATGAACTTCGCGTAACACAGCCTCCCCAACACTGTGTGGTAAGTCCCTCGGTAAGCCACGACTTCGAAGGTGAGGTACTTGCTCCAGAAGTTGTCCGGCTCCCCAAACGTGACAGACAGGACGATCTGCCCCAGGGGTACCGTTTGTCTTCCGGGGACGATTCCCTGAAAGGGAGCCCCCAAGGATCGAAGCTTTTCCCTACGTAGGTCGAGGGCCTAGAAGGCGTTATAGTACATGATGTTGAGGCTGCTGCCTCCGTCCATCAGCACCTTGGTGAAGCGCACGTTCCCTATAACTGGGTCCACGACGAGTGGATAACGACCCGGATGGGGAACGTGGCTCGGGTGATCATCTCGACCGAAGGTGATGTCGGGCTCCGACCAGTCAAGGAAAGCTGGAGTCGCTGGGGCGACCGCGAAGACTTCGCGCCGCTCCTTATGCTCGCGTTTGCAGCCGTAGGCCTCCGAGCCCCCGAAGATCATGAGGCACTTGCTTACGTGGGGGTAGGAGTCATTGTGACCCCCGTCCCCATCTTGGCCTTTCTGACTGTTTGACTCGAACTAGTCAGGGACGACCTTGAAGTACCTGGCCATCATGTCACACTGCTTGAGTGTGTGCTTGTCCGGACCATTGTGGTACGGGCATCGCTTGGTGAGCATGTCGTCGAACTTGCCCACTTTCTTCCCGCCCTGGGAACGGAGGGGCTTGCAGTCTGCTGTCGCGGCGACGTTGTCGCCACCACCACGTTGCGGTTTAAGCTTCTTGTTGTTCATGTTCTGGGCGCGGTTCGAGCCACCTTCGTCGGCGGTCTCTACTTCCTTGCCCTTACCCTTGTTGGGGTGGAAAATTGCACCGACCGCCTCTTCTCCCGAAGCGTAGCTCGTGGCGATGTCGAGGAGTCTCTTGGTGGTGCGAGGGTTGCTGCAGCCCAGCTCATGGACTAGCTTTTTGCAGGTGGTGCCTGCGAGAAAAGCCTCGACTACGTCTGCGTCGGCCGCGGTTGGGAGCTTGGTGCATTGCTGGGAGAAGCGACGAATGTAATCCCGGAGGGACTCATCGGCCTTCTGCCTGCAACTACGGTGGTCCCAGGGTTTTCCTGGGCGCGTGTAGGTGCCTTGGAAATTCCCGACAAAGGCTTGTCATAGGGAATCCCAACCATCGATGGAGTTGGGAGGCAGATGCTCGAGCCACGTGCGGGTCGAGTCCGAGAGGTGGAGAGGTAAGTTGCGGATGATGAACTCGTCATTGTCCGCGCCACCGGCCTGACAGGCAAGGCGGTAGTCATCGAGCCAGAGCCCGGGGTTCGTTTTCCCAGAGTACCGGACGATGTTGGTTGGTTGTCGGATTGATTGCGGGAAAGGTGCGCGCCGGATGCAGCGAATAAACGCCAAGGCGGCTCCGGCGTGGGAGGTCGGTCTTCATCACTGTCGTATCGGCCGCCACGACGGGCGTGGTAGCCTCAGCTTGCATCGTCCTACTTGGCGTGCTTGCACGCGTTAAGCGTGTCGCGCACGTCGCGCTTTTCGCCCACGCGAGCATGCACCGTCGGACGTCGACGCTCGGCCGGCGCCGGGTCCTGATGGACCGATCCCTCGCGGTCGTCGCGCGCCGTTCCAGCCGGATGGCCGGTGTTGTGCCCGCGCCTCCACGACGCGGAACAATTGGTCTGTTGGGCCGTGGCCCGCTCCAGAAGGGTTTTCAGCTCGTCGTGAGCGAGCTTCCCGTCGGGAGCGTCTAGGACCGGAAGGTTGCGGAGCAGCACTCTTGCTGCCGTGATGTTTTGGCTTGCCCACGTAAGCTGCGGCGTGCCATGTTCATCGTTGATGATGCGATGATGTACCGCTCAGGCGTCCCTACGAGCGCGGGGCTCTACGAGATCCCTGACGGCTTCACGCTCGAGCTTCTCGCACTCGAACGTCACCTTTCGCTGGCGCTCCGTGAGCTGCTGCTCTATGTCACGGAGGTTGCGAAGCTCCTTCTGCCAGACCTCCGAAGCCTGCGGATCAGGCCGTGGTGGAGGTGCCGGAACACCCGTTTGGTGCACGGGTGTGTGGTTGTCGTCGCCATCGTCCCCCTCGTCGATGAGGGTGGGGTTGACAGCGTCTCCGGGTGGCGGCGCATCACACATGGAGCACTCGCGGCTGTAGCCCTCGCTGTGATCGCTCGAGCCTAAGTCGAGCAGGTAATCGCTGGCGCGAAGGAAACCGTAGAAGGCCTCCTTATCCCCCAGACCGTCGAAATCCAGGGGATCCCAGGGATCAACGCTCCCACGGCTGGAGCCGGCATAAGAGGTGGCCTCGGAGCTTGTGAGGAGGTCGGAGTCGGACCGAGGGTGGTGGGACGCAAGTCCGATGCGTGTCCCTTCCATAGGGTCAGCGTGGAACCATGCGTCCACCATCTTCGAATACGACGCGGTGGAATTCCTCATGCCAAATGGTAGTGCCTCTGGAACGGGTGCTTCAATGTGCCCGGGAGAGAGCGGTTGCCCTCCCGGGAGCTGCGCCATCACGTTGGCGAATGCAAAGTAGAGGTTGTGTAGGGACTCCTGCATCGGTTGGGGTCCCATCAACGTGTTGAGCTGGCGCTCGAACTGAGGGTAGTCGGCCCGCGGGATGGCTACCCCGCGAGCGCCTGGCTTCCTGGAGGGAAGCAGGCTAAGGTGGGCCATGGAGGCCGAGATGGCGTCCACGACTACCTCGGAGGAGGCCGTAGGGCGACGGGGAACCAGGTCAGCCCCCTGCCCCTGGTACTGGAAGTCCATGCTACCAAAACGAACAATGGAGCTTGGAGCAAAATCAACGTGGTGAGAAGCCATCCGATACTCGAAAATATGGGTGACATGCAAAGTCCCCCTACCTGGTGCGCCAACTGTCGGTGTCTAAAATGGCGGGGTCTAGACGGTGTTGGTATTTCTTATGACTATTGGATAAATCCACAAGCCCACGGATTATACCGATGTAGCACTTCACCGGGAGTATTCCAGGTATCATATTTTCCTCAGGGAACGATAGTGATCTAACTAGGATTAAAGGTATGTCCTATGATGGATCAAGGGAGACTATGATAACTGGGTTGAGAGGTTCAAAATAGCACAGATGTCTAAGATCTAAGAAGGGATAACTGGTTATACTGGCCTTATCGGCCCTTCTTTTGCAGGAGGCGACGGGATAGATCAGAAAGAGGGTCAAACTCTAACCGGACCGCGCGGTCACGTTGTATTGAAGCCTTACCTTTTAAGAACTTATCTTACACACATGGTGGAATACGAGGACTAGATAGGGTTGTCACCACCTACTAGCATCCACAAACAATCCGCGCGATAAGCGGTTTACAAAGGTAATATCTAGTATAGGCACCACGTCTACACTATTTTTACAACTTTAACCCCAGCTAAGGACTAAAGCACTCTACTTAAAGTAAAGCGATCATCAAGCATGAAAAGTTGTATAACAGCTAGACCAGATTTAGAACACTGAATACTATAAAGAATTCCGAAGAAGTCACTTACAAGTACTAAACTTACAAGAGACTCGCATCCGCTGAGGTACAACTTGAAGAAGACGCCAGACAGACCCAACTCTTCTCCAGGCGCTCCTCACTCTCCTCCAACTAGCATAGCACTACTACAGAGCTCCACTAAGAGACTAGAGAGTAGTTTCTCCAATGAGGCACGAAATGAATAGGGAGCTCTAGGAGTCTATTTATAGCTAGAGGTAGAGTAGGGGCTACCTCGGTGCCACATCAGCGATCCGCGTCACCTTCATCAAGCACCGTTGGATCCAACCGACTTAGAAACCGACCAAGGCATGGATGATGATGATCCAACACGTGGGGGGAGGAGTATGGCGGTTGGGGGACCCAACCGACCTAGGGGTGGTTCGGCCGACCCCCCCTATGGCCAGTGGGCCCTCCTCTGTCCTCCTGGAGGTGGCCCCACTGGTCAGGGACCAAGTGGGGGCCTGGTGGGCCCAATGGTGGTTCGACTGAATGTGAGTTGGGGCCGTTGGCCTCCATCTTTTGCGTGGAGCATGGCCCACATGTCATAGACACCTTGGCAATAGTTTTGTATTTTTCTGAGATAGTTTGTGGGCCCATGTATCCTCGTGCTTTGATCTAGAGCCGTTGAGAAGAAGCACAGAGGAGATCCAAGGGTGGATCTTCACTCTAGAGGGTGTGCTTGGATCATAGAGGCTTGGGAGGCTTAGTGGCCCCACAGGGTGGTCGATCGACCCCCTAAGTGGGCCCACTAGCTCCCAAAAGTCCCCATTTGTCACTACCTGCACTCAAATAGTCATGGGACATGTGGAACTAGTTATTGGGTAAATTATGTTCATGTTATTCTTGTTTTCCTTTGAATATGAGGATGTTGACGGTATTTTGATGGTGATAAAATAGCTCATAATTACCGTCAACAGACAGCCAACGAGTAAATTTCTAAGCGTGTCGGAGATCGGATGGTTACGCCCGGAGAACACAAGGGTTATACTGGTTCGCGCACGAACGCCCTACGTCTAGTTTGCTGCTGAGTCGTGTTACCGAGCGCGGAGAGCTCGTAGAGGGTAGCTACAAGCTTTGATGAGAGAGGGAAGCAGATTCCCAGGTCTCGTGCATATGAGGTTCGAGGTTCGTTGTGAGAGTTCGCGTGGATGTGAGTATGAGTGTGTGTGAATGAGTTCAGGGAGTCGAGACAGAGATTGTTGGAGATCCATTCTCCCCCTTTATATGTAGGGAGAGATGGAGGAGTACAGTAGAGAGAGGGAGAGTGAACGTGGGCCCGGTATAGGCTGTTGACTTGGGGGCGCTCCTGGCTCCTGTTCCCCTTCCTTCCCGGGGAAGGCTTCGCCTGTTGGCACGCCGTGGGTCATGTTCGTCCTTGATGCAACTATAGCCACGTGCTTTGTACTTGGTGGCGCTCTTGTTGCCATATTTGGGCATGGGCAGAGGTTGGCAGAACAGGGCTCGGTACCCCCACGTTTTGTCATACAGGGACGAATACGCCTTAATCCATGTTCAACTGTCCGTCGGAGGGATGGTGGACGTCAATCGGTAATACTAGAGCTTGCACCGCAAGGATTCTACAGGGGTGGTCATGGCGTTCCATGCCTGTAACCCCCATCCTCAAAGACGAGTTTGTATTGTGGACCTTTTGACTACGGGCTAAAGTACACCATGGATCAGGGAAGCCTCCGAGGGCAGGTGACATCATGGATGATGTTACCCCAGCTCGGACGAGGCGGGAGAGCCCCCGAGGGTGGACGGCGTCATGGATGACGTCATCTAGGTTCGGGCGGGCTGGAAGACCCTCCGAGGGAGTGTTATTGCCTTAGCCGATTCGGGCGGGAAACCCCCGAGGACAGATGACGTCACGGATGATGCCACCCCCGCTCGGACGAGGCAGAGGAGCCCCCGAGGGTACTGTTGCCTTAGTCCTTTCGGGCGAGAAGCCCCCGAGGTTAGATGACGTCGTGGATGATGTCACCCCCGCTCGGACGAGGCGGAAGACCCTCCGAGGGAGTGCTGCCCTTTTGGTTGGGTTAAGGCGGCAAGTCCCCGGGAGTGATGACGTCACCCTGGCTCGGGCGAGGCGGAGGAGCTCCCGAGGATGATTTTGTTTTTGCGGAGTGTAGTAAATTGGGTATCCGACAGAATGGAAATCTGAATTGAGTGTGTAGCAAATTCATTGCATTATTACATTAATCAGAAATAGCTGGAATGGATATAGAATTTAATATCAAATTCTATAAAATTACTATCACATGACCCTTTTTAGTGGGAGTAGGTTGGGATAATAAATTTGTACTAACTTCTCTTTTTCTACTCGTATTGATCTTTTTCTACATTATTAGAATGAGTGAAATATACATTTTCCCAACATCCAATGAAAAATCCCAAATGGATTATCATGGTGCGTTGATAGTTCTGATCATATATCAGCACTTGGTTGCTTACTCTGAGTAATATAACAGTGTTTCAGACCTTGTTAGATTACATTTTTACATTTAGTACAATTGAAAAACCTTGTTTGGTTTTGGTTAATTGATGAAACCTATGGACTAACCCTTGAACTAAGTGTATGATCAAGATAGGGTGGTCCACCTTGGAACATGGAGCTAGATGGATGATCATGGTGAATCAAGTGCTTCATAGACTAAGGAAAAGAAGAAAGAGAAAAACAAAAATGAGCTCAAGGCAAAGGTATATCATAGGGCCATTTTTGGTTTAGTGATCAAGACACTATAGAGAGTGTGATCACCTTTAGGATAGATAGTCGTACTATCAAGAAGGGAAAACTCGTGTCGATTGCGGTTATCATATGCCACTAGGTTTGCATTGCATATCCATTTAAAACAAACCTAAGTGACACAAACATGAACTAAAATCCATGAACTATATTGTAAAAGGCTAACACAGGTGAACAAGAGATGAATCACAAGGTGTTAGCACTTGGAGGCATGGAGAAGAAGAGGTGGCTCGGTTTTGCCACTCAGAGAGGCACCGGACGCAAGGTCCGGACACAGGGCGAAGGCCGACCGGACCAATGGACTTGCGTCCGGTGGCATACCCTAGCCCTCGGGCTCTCTGGACAGGAGGTCCGGACACAAAAGTGAGTCTGGACGTTGACTCCGGTCATGCGTCCGAAGCTCGGTGCTCACTGGACTTCTCTGGATGTATTTATCCGGACGCTGAATGTGGTCCGGAGTTGAGGAGCTCTCTGGACCCTCTTTGGATTGGGTCTGGACGCAAGAAACAGGTGGACCGGATGCTACTGTGCCTTGCGTCCGGAGGCAACACGCAGGCACAGGCAAGGGCGCCAACGGGCAAATTCAAATGGCAGAGGGTCCGGACGCATGCGCGATGGTCCGGACCCCCTGTGTAACTTGCATCCGGACTAGCACAGAAAAGCGTGGAAGATGGGCAAAACGGCTAGCTCGATGGAAAAAGCTATATAAGTGTTTTGGCTGGATCAAGAAGCACTCTCTTGCACCTCCCATTCATTTGACATACTTGTGCTTGCTTGAGATAGCCCCCAACTCACACTCTTCACTCTTGTTGCATATTTGTGAGAGTTTGAGTGATCCAAGTGCATTGATCATTGCATTGCATCTTAGTGGCACTTGGTCATCGTCATCGCCGCGTGGTTTCTTGTTATTCTTGGTGTTTGCCAACACCTAGATGGCTTGGCGATTGTGGAGAAGCTTCGACGCAATTGGTGATTGTTTGCGGCCGACTTCGGTGATTGTGAGAGGGCTTGTACCCATCTCGGCGGAGAGCTAAAGGGTAACTCTAGTGGATTTCTCGTGTCATTGAGTTACTCTCATTTGGGTGGATTCTTGTGGCGCCTAAGTTAGTGGGCAAGGCTTGTCATTGCCTATTAGCCACCGAATCACCACTTGAGTAGTCGACACAACGGGGACTAGCTTGGTGGCAACCAAGTGAACCTCGGGAGAAAAATCGATTGTCATCTTGTCTCCCGGCTACTCTTTGGTATTCATTGTGATTGGTTCATCCGATTGACATCCATCCATCACAAGGCATCGGTATAGCAATCACCTCCTATCTTGTATTTACTTTTTCATATCTTGTCTAGTTAGCTTGCTAGTTAGCTTCTTTAGTAGTTGTTCTTGCTAGCTTGTGCTAAGTGCTTTAGGTTATTGTTATTGATTGACAAGCACTTAGTTGACTAGAATTGCATTGGATAGGTGGCTTTGCACCCCAAGTAGAGCTAGAGCAAAAAGCTTCGCTTAAGTGTTATCTAACTATTTTCTCTAGTGATTTGTAGAATTTTTATTAGGCTATTCACCCCCCCCTCTAGCCATCTAGGACCTTTCAAGTGGTATCGGAGCCGTGGTCACCGCTATTATCAAGGCTTAACAACCTTCGGTGTTAGTGATGGCTCAAGTATCATTCAATCATGTGGGAAGCAAACCACCAATGTTTGATGGCACATCATTTGATTATTGGAAGAGGAAGAGGAAGATGCATCTAGGCTCAATACATGAGAAGGTGTGGAGTGTGACTGAACATGACTTTGTCATTCTTGATGAAGCCGCTCCCACACCTAAAGAGCAAGAGAACCGGCAATGCAACACCATGGCACTCAATGTCATCTATAATGGGATTGATTCCAAGGTGTTTGAACAAATCAAAGATCTTGAGAAAGCAAGTGAAGTGTGGAAGAGATTAGAAGATACTTATGAGGGCACTTCAACGGTAAAGAATGCCAAGCTATACATGCTCAAGGACAAGCTATCTCACTTCAAGATGAAGGATGATGAGTCCATCCCAGAGATGTTCCATAGGCTCCAAGTGATCATCAATGATCTCAAGAGCTTGGGTGAGAAGGTCAAAGATGAAGATTTCTCAAACCGCTTTCTTGGTTGTTTGCCCAAGAAATACAAAACCTTGAGGCAAATAATTAGGAGAGATGGTTTGGACAAGATCACTCCCAATGAAGTACTTGGTGAGATCATGACCGAAGAGCAATACAATGAGAAAAGTGAAGAAGTCAAGGAAGAAAAGAAAGAAAAGAAGAGCTTAGCATTCAAGGCTTCTTCATCCAAGAGCAAAGGCAAAGCGAAGAAGCAAGAGTCAAGTGATGAAGAAGAAGCTAGTGATGATGATGATGAGATGATGGCCCTCTTTGTGCGCAAGTTTGGCAAGTTCATGAAGAGGAAGGTCTATGGTGCTAGAAAGAGAAGAGACAACCTCAAGGGCAAAGAATATGAGAAGAGATGCTACAAGTGCAAGAGCACCGGTCACATGATTACGGATTGTCCCAATCATAGTGATGATGATGAGAAGAAGAGCAAGCATGACAAGAAGGAGAAGAAGCTATCCTTCACCAAAAAAAATAAGGGTGAATCCTATGTGGTGACTTGGGATGATAGTGATTCTTCCAATGATGACTCTAGTGATGATGAAAGGAAGAAGTCCAAGAAGAAGGTTATGGCAAGCATTGCTATCAACAACAAGCCATCCATCTTTGACACTCCATCATGCTTCATGGCTAAGACAACCAAGGTAAAATCTCATGATGATAGTGATAGTGATGATGATAGTAGTGATAATGAGGAGGAGTACTCGAAGGAAGAACTAGTTGATATGATGAAGCAAACTTATGAGTGCTTTGAGAAGAAGAGAAAGGAGTGCAAAGAATTGAACAAGAAGCTTAAGGCTCTTGAACAATCCTTTGATGAGCTCAATGGCTCTCATGAGAGGCTAATGGAAGCCCATGAGAAGCTTGAGAGGACTCACTACAAGCTTGAAAAGGCTCACTCCTCTCTCCTTGATCAAAGCAAGGATAAGGTTGTTGCATCATGCAATGTTGGAGTAACTTGTGATATTTTAGATGAATCATTTTTCACTCATGTCATTGTTGCACCAACCAACACTAGCACCTCCACTTGCACATCTACTAGTGATAGCTCAAAGGATGATGCTATACTAGTGATTGAAAATGAAAAATTGAAAAATCATGTTAATAAACTAACTCATGCTTTGGGTAAGGCATATGGTGGAGATGTCCGCCTGCTAAAGTGCTTGGGTATCCAAAGATTCTCTCATTACAAAGAGGGTTTGGGCTATACCCCCAAGAAGGGCAAGTCGGCCTTTGTAACTCCTAAGCCTAGCTTTGTGAGGAGCAATGGTCGGTTTTGCACAAAATGCAAGAAAGTGGGGCATGTAGACCAATATTACAAACTTAACATGAGCCAAACCAAGTTTACTAAAGCTACCTCTATGCACTTTGATTCATGTTATATGCTTACCAAAAGTGTTAAAGGTATCATGGCTAAGTATGTTGGCACATCCATAGTTGGCCCAAAGAAGAAGGCTATTTAGGTACCAAAATCCTTGGTCACTAACTTTTGAGGACCCAAACAAGTATGGATACCTAAAAGAAACTAATTTGTTTTGTAGGTCAATTACAAAGCCGGAGGAAGGCATTGGGTGCTTGATAGTGGGTGCACTCAATATATGACCGGGGATTCTAGAATGTTCAAATCAATCAACTCCAACACCAATGATGGCATTGATAGTATTATATTTGGTGATAATGGTAAAGGAAAGGTCAAGGGTCTTGGTAAGATTGCAATATCCAATGACTTGAGCATATCCAATGTTTTGCTAGTTGAGAGCTTGAACTTCAATTTGCTATCGGTAGCTCAATTGTGTGATCTTGGATTCAAATGAATATTTGGAATAGATGATGTAGAGATCATTAGTGTAGATGGTTCAAACTTGATATTCAAAGGCTTTAGATATGAGAACCTCTACCTAGTGGATTTCAATGCTAGTGAAGCTCAATTGTTAACTTGCTTGCTCACTAAATCAAGTATGGGTTGGTTATGGCATAGAAGGCTTGGTCATGTTGGGATGAAGCAATTGAATAGATTGATCAAACATGACTTAGTAAGAGACTTGAAAGATGTTGTATTTGAGAAGGACAAACTTTGTAGCTCTTGTCAATCCGGCAAACAAGTTGGTAACACCCATCCAAAGAAGGGCATGATGAGCACTAGTAGAGCATTTGAGTTGTTGCACATGGATCTCTTTGGACCAACAACTTACACAAGTATTGGAGGAAACAAGTATGATTTTGTCATAGTAGATGATCTTACAAGATACACTTGGGTATTCTTTCTCAATGACAAGAGTGATACATTTGCCACATTCAAGTCTTTTGTCAAGAGATGTCACAATGAGTTTGAAACTATCATCAACAAAGGAAGAAGTGACAATGGAAGTGAGTTCAAGAATACAAGAGTTGAGGAGCTATGTGATGAGCTTGGAATCAAGCATCAACTCTCGGCCAAGTACACTCCATAATCAAATGGCCTTGTTGAGAGAAAGAATAGAACATTGATTGATATGACAAGATCTATGTTTAGTGAGTACAATGTGAGTCAATCCTTTTGGGCCGAAGCTATCAACACCGCTTGCTACTCTAGCAATCGGTTGTATTGTCATTCGTTGATGGAGAAGACTCCATATGAGCTTTTAAATGGAAGAAAGCCCAACATTGCATACTTTAGAGTCTTTGGGTGCAAATGCTACATCTTGAAGAAAGGCACAAGACTTGGGAAGTTTGACAAGAAGTGTGATGAAGGGTTATTACTTGGTTACTCAACCACAAGCAAAGCCTATAGAGTGTGGAATTCGGCTAGTGGTATACTTGAGGAGGTTCATGATGTTGAGTTTGATGAAACCAATGGCTCCCAAGATGATAATGAGAACTTAGAAGATGTGAGTGGTCCTCAATTTGCCAATGCTATGAAGAGCATGGATATTGGTGATATTAGGCCAAGACAAGTGATTGACATAGAAGATGACAAAGATCAAGTGCTCAACTCACCTCAAATGCAAGCTAGTAGCTCTCAAACAGAAGATCAACAAGTTGCTAGTTCATCTCAACCAAGCTCAAGCAATCAAGTCCCTATCCTCCATCCGAAAAACATTGCAATAGATCACCCCATTGATCAAATAGTTGGTGACATTACAAGTGGTGTTCAAACAAGATCAAGATTGGCATCTTTTTGTGAGCACTACTCCTTTGTATCATCCATAGAGCCAACAAAGATTGATGAAGCCCTACAAGATGTTGATTGGGTAAATGCTATGCATGAAGAGCTCAACAATTTCACTAGGAACCAAGTTTGGGAACTAGTTGAAAGACCCAAGAACTACAATGTGATTGGAAAAAGATGGGTATTTAGAAACAAGCAAGACTAAGATGGTATAGTTGTGAGAAACAAAGCAAGATTGGTAGCTCAAGGATACACTCAAGTTGAGGGTCTTGACTTTGGAGAAACATATGCACCGATTGCAAGATTAGAGGCAATAAGAATCCTATTAGCCTATGCATGTGCACACAACATCAAGCTATACCAAATGGATGTGAAGAGTGCTTTCTTGAATGGATACATCAATGAGCTAGTATATGTTGAGCAACCTCCCGGATTTGAAGATGACAAGAAGCCCAACCATGTATACAAGTTGAGAAAAGCTTTATATGGCTTGAAGCAAGCACCTAGAGCATGGTATGAAAGATTAAGGGACTTCCTTCTATCAAAAGGGTTCATCATGGGGAAGGTTGATACTACCCTTTTCACCAAGAAGCTTGGCAAGGATCTATTTGTGCTCCAAATCTATGTGGATGACATCATATTCGGTTCAACCAATCAAGAATTTTGTGAAGAATTTGGCAAGATGATGGCAAATGAGTTTGAAATGTCAATGATTGGTGAACTTAGCTACTTCCTTGGTTTTCAAATCAAGCAATTGAAGAATGGCACCTTTGTGAGTCAAGGCAAGTACATCAAGGATATGATGAAGAAATTTGGCTTAGAAGATTCAAAAGGCATTAGCACTCCAATGGGCACTAATGGACACTTGGATAGTGATGCTAGTGGCAATATGGTGGATCAAAAGTTGTATCGGTCTATGATTGGAAGCCTACTCTATGTGACCGCTTCAAGGCCGGATGTGATGTTTTGTGTGTGCATGTGTGCAAGATTCCAAGCCTCTCCAAGAGAAAGTCACTTGAAGGCTACAAAGAGAATATTGAGGTACTTAAAGCATACACAAGATGTTGGATTGTGGTATCTCAAGGGGTCAAACTTTGAGTTACTTGGATATTCGGACTCCAACTATGCGGGATGCAAGATTGATAGAAAGAGCACATCGGGCACATGTCAATTGCTAGGCATGTCACTTGTATCTTGGTCATCAAAGAAGCAAAATAGTGTTGCACTCTCTACCGCCAAAGCGGAATACATAAGTGCGGGTAGTTGTTGTGCTCAATTGCTTTGGAGGAAAACAACTTTGAATGACTATGGAATCAATTTCAAGCAAGTGCCTTTGCTATGTGACAATGAAAGTGCGGTGAAGCTAACCAACAATCCGGTTCAACATTCAAGAACCAAGCACATTGATGTGAGGCATCACTTCATAAGAGACCATCAACTAAAGGGTGATATCAAGATCACAAGTGTTGGCACCGATGATCAACTTGCCGACATATTCACCAAGCCACTTGATGAGAAGAGGTTTTGCAAGCTAAGAAATGAGTTGAACATTCTTGACTTCTCAAATATGTGTTTATGCACCCCCATATATATGACATGCCTCTCCTTCGAGCTATGCAAGGTACAAGTTGGTTGTCATGTCATTCATCCTTATTAGGGCTTGTAATGCATCTAGACATCAATTCATTAGGATCATTCATGAAAATCAAATGATTTGATGCTTATATGGTACCACTATTGTTTCTATGCTTGATTTGATCTAGTGGTAGCATATGACATATTTGTGGGCTTGCAATCCTAGTGTTTGATCTAGATCATGAACTTCAAATATTTAGCTCAATATGGTCAAGATAACCATTCTAGGATGTGTGAACAAGCTTGTCCATGGTTTAAACCGAGTTAAATAGCTTAGGGCAAGTAATCTAGATTGAACCACAACTAAGCTTCTCTCCAATAATCAAACTTTTGAGCACATCTTTTATGATAATAGATGACAAAGGGGGAGAAGTAAGTAGTAAGACAAAGAAAAATATTTTTGAAAATTTTGAAAATGAAAGCACACAAGTAGGGGGAGCAAGCCTATGAATAAAGTTGTTGCATATCTTTGTGCACTCATAAGTGCTTGCTTGCATATGTATTTACATTCATGACATGCTTGTGTGGTGTATGCAAGTTATAGGATTCATATGATGTTTTGCTAACTAGCATGCATAGGTTGGTAAGCTAGAACCTTGTTCTTTCAATTGGTATCTAGAAACCTTGCTTCTAATGTTGATCTCACAAGGTTTCTAGTGTTTTTGATGGTATCTAGCTAACCATGGTGCTAAGGATGTTATAATATGGCACTCTAATTGGTATCACGCTTCAAAGGTCCATCCTACACACCTTAGCATCATTTGGTAGCATTCACTCTCCCACAATTCCTATTCATGCATATGTGATCAAAATGAACCAAACTCATATATCACATATGTAGGGGGAGCTAATACTACCAAAGTTGAAAATTTCATCATATATATTCATTTGTGAAAAGGTTGTCATCAATTATCAAAAAGGGGGGGATTTAAAGACCTTGTTTGGTTTTGGTTAATTGATGAAACCTATGGACTAACCCTTGAACTAAGTGTATGATCAAGATAGGGTGGACCTTGGAACATGGAGCTAGATGGATGATCATGGTGAATCAAGTGCTTCATGGACTAAGGAAAAGAAGAAAGAGAAAAACAAAAATGGGCTCAAGGCAAAGGTATATCATAGGGTCATTTTTGGTTTAGTGATCAAGACACTATAGAGAGTGTGATCACCTTTAGGATAGATAGTCGTACTATCAAGAAGGGAAAACTCGTGTCGATTGCGATTATCATATGCCACTAGGTTTGCATTGCATATCCATTTAAAACAAACCTAAGTGACACAAACATGAACTATATTGTAAAAGGCTAACACAGGTGAACAAGAGATGAATCACAAGGTTTAGCACTTGGAAGCATGGAGAAGAAGAGGTGGCTCGGTTTTGCCACTCAGAGAGGCACCGGACGCAAGGTCCGGACGCAGGGCAAAGGCCGACCGGATCAATGGACTTGCGTCCGGTGGCATACCCTAGCCCTTGGGCTCTCTGGATAGGAGGTCCAGACGCAAAAGTGAGTCCGTACGCTGACTCTAGTCGCGCGTCCAGAGCTCGGCGCTCACTGGACTTCTCTAGATGTATTTATCCGGACGCTGAATGCGGTCCGGACGCAAGAGACCGGACGCGGGTCCGGAGCTGAGGAGCTCTCTGGACCCTCTCTGGATTGGGTCCGGACGCAAGAAACAGGTGGACCGGACGCTACTGTGCCTTGCGTCCGGAGGCCACACGCAGGCACAGGCAAGGGCGTCAACGGGCGAATTCAAATAGCAGAACTATACATGGAAAAGATAGTGTGTATGCATGGTGTTCCTAAAAAGATTGTTTCCGATAGGGGTACTCAGTTCACATCCCACTTCTGGCAGATGATTCATAGGTCCCTTGGAACCAAGCTGAACTTCAGTACAGCCTATCACCCGCAGACAGATGGTCAGACAGAAAGAACCAACCAGATACTGGAAGATATGTTGAGAGCTTGTGCACTGCAAAACAGGACTAGTTGGGATAAGAGTTTGCCCTACGCTGAGTTCTCTTATAACAACAGTTACCAGAAGAGTCTCAAGATGGCACCATTTGAGGCTTTGTATGGAAGGAAGTGCAGAACCCCTTTGTTCTGGAATCAGACGGGAGAAAGTCAAGTGTTTGGACCTGATGTGTTGAAGAGTGCAGAGGAACAGGTGCGAACAATAAGAGAAAACTTGAAAGTTGCACAGTCCCGACAAAAAAGTTATGCTGACACCCGCAGAAGAGATTTGGCTTTCAAAGTAGGTGACTATGTCTATCTAAAGGTGTCACCTATGAGAAGCGTAAAGAGGTTCAATATGAAGGGTAAGTTAGCACCTAGATATATTGGTCCCTTCAAGATAGTGGAGCGACGTGGTGAAGTAGCTTATCAGCTGGAGTTTCCTGAGAGTCTAGCAGGTGTACATGATGTTTTTCATGTGTCTCAGTTGAAGAAGTGTTTGCGTGTGCCAGAGGAACAGATACCTTTGGATGGGTTGGCAGTCAAGGAGGATCTCACCTATGAGGAATACCCGATAAAGGTCTTGGAAACAGCAGAGAGAGTCACGAGGAGCCGAGTTATTCGTGTGTGCAAAGTTCAGTGGAATCGATATTCAGTGGATGAGGCAACTTGGGAAAGAGAAGAGAATCTGAAAAAGACATATCCGCAGTTATTTGAGTAAGCCAGCTGAATCTCGGGACGAGATTCCTTTAATGGGGTAGAATTGTAACACCCAAAAATTTGCATTCTTTAAAATAGATTAAAAGTAATTTAAATGCATTTTGGGTGGACATTATAACCTAGGAAAAATAATTAAGATTTCATAAAATAAAAATTATCACAATAGTAGAAACATATTTGTTGCATACATGCTGCTACATAGTGTTCTTGTATTGTTTGGTATTTTCAAAATTCAAACTAGATGTTCAAATGTGCTTTGAATTTGTTTTGGAAATTCCAGAAATAAAAGAAAAACAAATTCTTTTCCCTCCCCCTCCCTTTCTTTCTTTCTGGCCCGGGGCCTTTTTCCCCTCGGCCCTCTTCCACTCCCTCACCGGCCCAGTTTCCCCCCCTTGCGCAGAGGCCCAGCAGGCCGGCCCATTCCCCCGCAGCAGCGGCTGGCGCACTGCACCGCTCCCTCCCCCGTTGGCAAGCCGGTCCCACATGTCAGCTTCACCTCCCTCCCTTTCCTTCTTCTTTCTTCCCCTTTCCTTCTTCATTGCGCCGGCGCTTTCCTTCCCGGGCGCGTGATCGTGGCGGAATTGATCCGCCTTTCCTTCCCTTGCCACGCCGCAGAGCTATAAAGCCTAGCTCCGCACCACACCTCCTCCACCCAGGCATCAGCAGCAGCAGCAGCGCCCCAGAATCCTGCCGCCGTCGTCTCTCTGCCACCGAACCTCTCCGCACCGTCCGTCGTTCTCCCGAGCTCCGCGTCGTGGTAAGAGAGCCCCCAGGAGCTCGCCATCCCCCTCCTTTCCCTCGGTCTCGCCTGTGTGGCCTTTCTCCGCGTCCGTCGGCGGTACAGCGCCGCCCCACCGCTTGGGCACCTCGCTCTCAGGCGAAATCGGAGCAACCAACCCCGCCATCGCGTTCGCGATCTTCCACTCTCCCTCCCCGACCCTTTCGCGCGGAGTTTCACGCTCTGAATCGTTGGATTGCATTGCGCCGCCCAACTCCGGCCATGGCGCCGCCGTCCTCTCTGTTTCCGGCGGCCGCGCCATCGCTTTCCCCCTCGATCTAATCCCATCCGTCCATCTTCGGACGGGTGGCTCACAGAGCCCCATACCGGTTCGGCCGACCGTTTTGCAAAAAGAACCCCGCCCCTTTTTAAGTCATAACCTGCAGTTCTAAAGCGCCTTCCCTCTTTACGTTTTCAGTTCTGGAAAACGTATTTCCTTTCGGATTTGTTTTAAATCGAAAATAAATAGAAAACCCCTAATTACAGGTTTGCCACTCATTTTCAAAAATGCGTATAAAATATTCGTTTTAACTCCGATTTCACCCATTCAAATTGCGTTAGATTCGTATCGACATAATCTACGTGTTAATTAGTTCATAGTTCATGTTAGACGACTTTTAAAAAATATTTAATCACTTAATCTCTTTTAATCTCTAGCTCAAATTATAAAACTTGATTAGATCATATCTTCTTTGTTATAGCTCCGTTTTTCGTGATTCAAACGTCTATGTGATCGTAGTGAGACGTAGATTAGTTTTATAAACTTTTAATCTTGTTTTATTATGGTTGGTGTACTGTTCTAATCTATAACCTTTGTTTGTTTGCATGATATGTCTCGGTATGATTGTATGTTGATGTGGTGATCGAGTATAGACGGTGAGCAGTACGTGGGTGACCAGGAGGATTTCTTTGAGCAGGAGCAGCAGGAACCTTTTGAGCAAGGCAAGTATTATATGGGATCTTCCTTGATGTCCTATTCATGATGTTTTTAAATCAAATCATATGTATGTGTCTAATCCTGTTACCTTACGGCTTACCTAGATTCGTTACCTTGAACCTTGGAATCCTACGGGTTACTTTGCATATGGGTAGTTATTGCTAGTGCTCCTTGTTAACCAAGCATGATCTTGAATCTTGATTAATAACTATATGAACTGTTAAAGTAAAACTTGACTTTTTAGCAACATGGATTTAGGACCCTATCTGTCAGCAAAACCTGAGACATACAGTACAACCATGAGAGCTACATGGCTCTAGCTTTAGTTCAGTATTAGGGTCACTCTCTCGCATGTGGCGGTTCATGAAAGTTGTCATTGCCGAGCGGTTGTGGGGTACGACCGGAGTGGCTACCGTTGCGCGTGTGTACCATCGAGGGGTCCCCGTATACCCCTTGCCCGTGGATCCGTAATGTCTGTTGTATGTCAGCGAGCCCCTCTGAAAGACTTCATAGTGTACCCTGCCCGCTCACCTCGGCAGTGTTTTGGGAGTTATAAACCCGAGCATATGGGTAACACGACTCATGGGTAAAGTGTACAACCTCTGCAGAGTGTTAAAAACTGATATATCAATCGTGCTTACGGACACGAGCGGCCCGGAAAACTCACAGAAAACTTTGTTTACTTGTTAGTATTGTTATGAATCACTTTATCATGATATTATGTTATTTGTTCATTTATTTATATAATCATGCAGTTTAATTTGGGGGCTTAAGCATAACTTTGATTCACCACTTGTAAAGTTTTGTTATGAACTAAAAATGTTTATCGCAGTGAACCAGTGTCAACCTTTTGAGCCTCATGAACCCCATATATACTTGTTGAGTACTAGAAGTACTTATGCTTGTTTACTTTTCATATTTGGATAAAAATCCCAGATGGGTACCAGATTATCAAGGTTATGAGGAATATCCAGAGGACTACTAGGTTTGGGGTCAACCAGTTGACGTCCCTGTGCAATGGAGCTTCGCGAGAGTTATCTTTTATTTCCGCTGTTATGTAATAGATATTAATTAGATATTTATTCGCTATGTAATAAACACCTATAATGGTACATTTTTGATAATTTGTCGGCTTATGTGTGTGACTGATCTCTGGGCACACATAAGGTTTATGCATCCTGTTTTGCCTTTAAAACTGGATGTGACAGCTAGGCTTGTCATTGCCTATTAGCCACCGAATCACCACTTGAGTAGTCGACACAACGGGGACTAGCTTGGTGGCAACCAAGTGAACCTCGGGAGAAAAATCGATTGTCATCTTGTCTCCCGGCTACTCTTTGGTATTCATTGTGATTGGTTCATCCGATTGACATCCATCCATCACAAGGCATCGGTATAGCAATCACCTCCTATCTTGTATTTACTTTTTCATATTTTGTCTAGTTAGCTTTTTTAGTAGTTGTTCTTGCTAGCTTGTGCTAAGTGCTTTAGGTTCTTGCTATTGATTGACAAGCACTTAGTTGACTAGAATTGCATTGGATAGGTGGCTTTGCACCCCAAGTAGAGCTAGAGCAAAAAGTTTCGCTTAAGTGTTATCTAACCATTTGCTCTAGTGATTTGTAGAATTTTTATTAGGCTATTCACCCCAACCCCCCCCCCCCCCCCCCCCCTCTAGCCATCTAGGACCTTTCAACAATGTCAATGTGGGGATTAGTGGCAAAACCAACTTGACAGATGAATATTCCTGAGAGTCAAGTACTACAACAGGATGTTAAAAAGTTGTTTTCTGTTTTCTAAGATTAGGAGCTTTGTTAATCAGGTCATTTGCTCGTGCATGTTTTTGCAGCTCTTTTTGATGTGTATGTATTCAGCAGCTGCTCTAATAATTGTACGTGTTGCAGTAGGTTCCGTATATGCTTGCTTTTTCTGGCATGCTATTACTTGCTACTAAGGTATCATAAAATGTGAACAGGTTATGAACTCCTATTAGTTTTTAGTTTTTAAGCCTGCTATAAGCTATTCCATACTCAGGACTGTATGTTGCATGTTCTTAATTCTTATTTTATTGTGTTGTATATATGTCATGTATTAACCAATTTTATGTCTTTCAGGACCTTTCAAGATCAATGGAGTCCCAATCCGCCGTGTGAATCAGACCTACATCATTGCAACCTCCACGAAGGTTGATATCTCTGGTGTTAATGTAGAGAAGTTTGATGACAAGTATTTTGCAAGGGAGAAGAAGAAGGCAACCAAGAGAGAGGGTGAACTTTTTGATACAGAGAAGGCGGTCCGTGTCTATACATAATTTAGACCTTACTGTATTTGTTAGTAACCTGGCATTCCTTTAGTTAGAAGGGACATACCTGTATCTTTCAGGCAACCAAGAACCTGCCGCAGGTCAAGAAGGACGACCAGAAGGCAGTGGATGCTGAGCTGATCAAAGCTATTGAGGCTCTTGTAAAAAAAACTATTGAGGTTGTGCTGGATCAGAAAACCTACCTCGGTGCGCGATTTTCCCTCATGAGATGGTTTTCTAGATTAGTTGGTGCTAGGTGTGAAGCTCAATAGTCAGTTTGCCTGATCTGAGGGCACTCTTGAATTTTGTATCTGACTGGTGAACCTTTGTTTTCCATTTGAATCACTGTCATATCTTTAATGAAGTCATACATTTTTCTGGTAAATTTAGCGACGATTTTGCACAATACTACTATATATGTAAGCTATTTGCAACAAATTGCTGTCCTTTTCCTTTGTTGTTTGAATTCTATTTTTGCATTGCCTTCATGCTGCGCAAGATGATCTTGACTCATCCTTGTACATTGCATCGTGATTGCATTATTCTCAACAACTGTAAGAATCGTGATTGTCTCGGTCGGAGTTATGGAATGGTTGGTATGTTGTATGAGCTGGTTAGTTGAGGATTGCTCAAATTTTGGTCAGTCTTTTTAGTAAGGTGATGCGATTTGTTAAGATACGGACAATATGTTTTTTCTGTAAAAAAATGCAGAATGCAATTGGGTTTATGATGATCGGAACCTGCCACTGTAATTTTTCCAGTACTACTATCAGCTCGTGACGGCAGCCTCTTGAAAAAGTTGCTGGCAGCCGATGGCATCCAGCCCCGGAACCTCGGGTGGCGGAGCATGTAGAGGCCGACGACGAACGACACGATCCAGATCGGTGTGTAGGTCATGTTTGGATTGGATGGACTAGTAACTAGTAATTTCTATGTAGTAATCTTAAATAGTAGCCCCTTTAAAACTTTTATGTAGTAGTCACTACTAATCCCTCTAGTAGTCCAAGTGTTTGGTAAAATTGAGACTAATTGGACTAATTAGTAGTCACTAGTCACTAGTCCCTCCAATCCAAACGGGGCCTTAGAGCACGGCAGCGGCGACGATGCAGAACGCCGCGACACGCGAGTAGGGACCGGACCGACGACGATGCAGAACGCCGCGACACGCGAGTAGGGACCGGACCACCGTCTGGATCCGCCCGGCGACGCTCCGCAGCCGGTCGTAGCGCAGCCGCACCACGGCGTTGGGCCTCGATGTCGGCAACGTGTCCAGCTCCTCGTCGAGCTCATCGGGGTGGGTCGCCTCAGCGCACGAGAGCGTCGCGTCTATATATGTGTGGCGTCCATGTGCGTCGCGTCCATTTCCCGTTGCAACTCACGGATATTTACTTAGTAACATATCAATTGTAGATTGGATGTTTAGACACTTATTTGTAGTAATAAACATAAATTAATTATAAAACTAATTACATGAATTAAGGATAATTTATAAGATGGTTCAATTAAATTTGATTAGTCCATAATTTAACAATGTGATGTTACAGTAAATATATGTTAATTATGGATCAATTAAGCTTAATATATTTTTCTCACTAATTAGTCTACTCTCATAAGATTAATTTTATAAATAGCTCATATTTAATCCTCCTAGTTAGCATTCAAAACTCTGATATGGCACAGACTAAACTTTAAACTTTATATCCAAACACCCGACACCCCTATAAAATCTATTTTCATCTCTCATTTTATAAATTTGAGATAGGATTCAATACAACAAAAGTCCTTCTTCAGCTAGTTTTTTTAAAAAAGTAGAAGAGGGATACTTAGCATATCACATACATCCTCAAATTACACATACAAATCTACAATAAAAATACAATAGTTACACACTAAGCTGAAAACTAGGCAGATCTTAAACTACACATGTCGTTATGGTTGACCAAAATTATAAATTTTTAAGAACATGACAATAGTTATGAGTCTATCTACTCTTACATTTATACAACTTTTCTTAATCAACATCAATTACGTGTTTGGATGCCCAATAATAGGAATATTTTTTCTATATATGTATTATAGCCATTAGCATATTAGTTGATGAAAAGAGACCAATTTGGACTAACTTTAGTAAGTTAATTATTAGCCTAACCAAACATGCTCTCAATAGTGCGCCATGCACGAATGTTTTCTTAGAAAAAATAGAAATTTGGTTCCTCTATGAAAAATGAAGGAATATCAAGTGTGCTTGGTTATTCAATGTTCATGGTAGGCTCCAATAGTTCTAGAGTTTGGTTTAAGTATTACAGTCAGTAATTGCTTGGTTTACATGTATAAAATAAGTCTATATTACAAATTTGTTATTTGGTTGTCTATCATTGGTGATAGGATGGCCTTGCACATCGAGGAGTTACCTAGAACACCGACCACATTACCTATTTCCTCATGCATGTCTACTCCTCCTACCTCTTTTTCTGCCGCTTAAAGTTGGTGTTCGTCTACATGAATAACATTGCACATCATTTCACTTGGATCCATGCGAGAGGCGCCTCGTTGGTTGAATAGCAAGGAGGAATGATTCTCGATCTAGTCTCTACCTCACCTGTCGGTGCATGAGGTACTTGGTTCCAAAGACAATGTTCTGAGTGGCCACTTGTCGAGTGTTTTCAATCCACATTGTTGATGGCCACACCATGCCTCCTTCCTGACAACTCTCCCTCCACTGCCACCAACGAAGGCAACCACATCCACCAACCATCGACTCAGCATGAAGTAGAGTAGCATAGGAGCGCCCACCATTATTGCTGCCACCAGGAATGCCCACTACAACAATGAGGTTTAAGGGAGGTGACGAGACATCTCTCGATGGCCACTGACTACTAGCATAAGTTTGGCTTGTCAAAATAGTCACGCTCCATATTTTTCCTAAGGGTTCATTTGGATATAGTCTTTTCCGATGGGATCCATGTCTCACACGCGAGTCAAGAAGAGCACGCAGGAGTGGTTCTCTTCACAACTCGGGTGACCTAGATTCACCGCGGACCAGATTATACCCATGCTCTCTCGACCCTAGCCTGTCGATCCACCACGGAAAGAAAAATCTCCTCTTGACCCGTTCTTTTCCTCCCCAATCTTCGTTTCGTGCTCGCCATCGCCTCCATGGCGGCTAGGGTTTGAGCATGCACAATGGATCATTGGCTCCATATGTAACCATGTCGTGTTGTCCCTCTCCAAAGTCCTTGCTGGTCACTGCGGCTATCGTCCTCCGACGTAAGGGAAGGAGGTGTGAAGGAGCCTTCGACTTAGAGAGTTGCGCTGCCCAATCTATCGGGCAAGAAGCAACATCGTCTTGTGGTGTGATCTTTCTTCGATGAGGATTGTGACTCCTTGGGGATAAGAGTGTGACAAGTGAGAGGGGGGATGCTCCTTAGGGGCTTAAAATCCATGTAGTTTCCGGAGAGTGCATCCAAAGGAGCTCTAAGAGTGCATTAGCTCGACGTGGCTACGGGCCTAGCCAAGTCTTACCATCATAAGCATTAACACCATAACCTGTGTCACTGACATATGAGTCACTGATATGGTATTTCAGACCATTCACCCCCTTAAGATGATATTTCTATAAATTTTCCCTCTACAATCAGGCATTCAGGCACACGACGGTTGAACCAGCTGCTGCAACTACACGAAAGCAAGCAAGTAGAGCCGAAAGCCCGGAATCCGGGATATTTAACATTTTGCCATTTTTAAGATTGGCACTCCTCCAATTGCCAGTTTTGTACGTGCTTCTACACATTTGCCATCACAATCAGTAACCTTCAAATTTTTTTGCCACTATCGCCAACGTGGCATGACGGGTGGAGTTGCCAGCGTGTCAGGCGGCCTGGTAGGCGTGAATTGGCACGGGAAATGACTCCCCTGCCCTCCCCTCTTTTTAGACGGGATCCCCTTCAGATGACCGCATCCCTCCGCATCCACTCCCACTCCCCCGAACCCTACCTCCTCTCCCCATTCTCTTCCCTCGCGACGGCGGCGGCGATGGTCCCTTGTGGACGCGACTGGTGGTGACTACAGCTCTCCCGCCCTCCCTAATTCCTAAAAGGTACTGCTCGACCCCCCCTAATTATTATCTGGGCACTGTGTTTCCCCAATCGGCTATGCTAGGGTTTCGATTTGATTGCTAGGATTTGGATTTGATTGTTGGTACATTTCAATGTAGTGACGGTAGCCCTTGTTGTTGATACGTTTGCTTTAAGATGAAGGATAATGACTGCCCTCCTTGGTAAGTTCGAGTTTCCATGTGCTGTAGTTTCTGGAATCCCGTAGTATTTCGGGTGATTTTGGAGTTTGATGTCTCCTAACCCGTACATGTTGTTTATGTGTTTATGATTGTGTCCAGGATTGATCCTGGCAATGCGTTTAGAATCCACGTTAGCGTTGCTAAGTACACAGGGATTGTTGAATATGGAACTGTCGAAATGGATGAGCAGGAGCATGATATTTGGGTTGATCTTAGCAGTGACTGCTCTCTGTCTTTGTTTGTTGAAGAAATGGCTGCAAAGATCATTTGGGGTAGGGAACAACAGCTAATTGTATGGGGTCTAGACAGGGAAAGTGGAACAGAGTGGAAAATCACTAATGATGATCAATTCAGAGAGATGATTGAGGCTAGATGGGATGAGAAGGAAATGAATGTCAGTTGTGAAGTGCTTGACAAAGACAAGGTATCAACCAAACAAAACAGAGATGTGGGAAAGGCAAATGTGCCAGCTCAGTTTAGTGTTCATGCCACATCTGGTGTTACAGCAGAGCAAGGTAATGTTGAATGCACAGATGATGCATGTAGCAGTCCAGAGCATACTAAATCAGATGATGTGGTTATTGATTGGTCAGCTTTTATAGTCATACCTGATGAAGACTTAGATGGGGATGTTGTTGTTTTAGTGGATGAGGAACAAATTTATGAAGCCATGGGCTTCAAAGCAGCAGATGAGGGGACATTGGATAGTCCAACAGAGATTCCAGTGCCAGTCATTCCTCTTGAGTTGCAAGATGAAATGGATGCAGCAGCTATGCTTGTTGATGACAGTGAACCAACTGAGCCTTTGTTTGTCTATGATAGAGACAATCCTGTCATGTCTGTAGGCACACTGTATCCATCAATGCCTGAATTTAGATTGGCACTTAAGCAACATGCTATACTTAAAGAATTTGAGTTGGGCACTGAGAAATCTGACCCTACAAGGTTTAGGGGATATTGCAGATCAGAAGGATGCAAATGGGTTATTAGAGCTATAACTCAGAGAGATAACAGTGTCAGGGTACATTACTAACTATTTATGTGTGCACATGTTTGGTTAAGCAACATGTTTAGAGTTTATTGTAGGATACTTATTTGTTATATAAACTCTAATGTTTGTTGTCTCTTGGTTTTTTTGTTTGCAGATACAAATAAACTCTAATGCTCATACTTGTGCTTCAAGAAGAAGAGTTCTGAATAGGATGGCAAGCCAAGCATGGATTGCAGAGAGAGCAGTACCTCTGCTTAAAAACAAGCCTCAGATGGGGGCAAAGGAGCTCTTAGAAGAGCTTGAAAAGGAATACAAGGTCAAGATCAATTATCAGACTTGCTGGTATGGTAGGCAGAGGGTTGCAGATAAGCTTTTTGGTAAGTGGGATGATTCATTTGATTGGTTATTTAGATTCAAAGCAGAGGTTGAGCTTAGGTCACCTGGAAGTGTGGTAGAAATTGACACTGTGAAAGTAGGAAAAAAGGTTCATTTCAGTAGATTTTTCTGTGCATTCAAGGCTAGTATAGATGGCTTTTTAGAAGGCTGTAGGCCTTATATCAGTATAGATTCCACTACTCTCAATGGGCAGTGGAATGGACAGTTGCCTTCAGCCACTGGTATAGATGGTCATAATTGGATGTTCCCAATAGCCTTTGGTTTTTTTGATTATGAGACCAAGGAAAACTGGATTTGGTTCATGGAGCAGCTAGGAAAAGCAATTGGTCCATTAGATAAATTAGTTGTGTGCACAGATGCTTGCAAGGGACTAGAGGCTGCAGTCAAACAAGTCTTTCCAATGGCAGAGCAGAGGGAATACTTTAGGCATTTGATGGAAAATATGAAGAAAAAATTTAGAGGCAGCTTGATGGGTCAATACATGTGGCCAGCAGCTAGAGCTTATACAGAAGAGAAGTACTAGAGACTCATGGCCAAGGTTCTTCAAGGTTCAGATGCCATTGAACCTTGGCTAAATGAGCATCACAAACTAGCTTGGGCTAGAAGCAAGTTCTCAGCAGATATTAAGTGTGATTATATAAACAATAATCTTGCTGAGACCTGGAATGCTTGGATCAAAGAGCTCAAGGACTTGCCACTTGATTCTCTTGCAGATGCAATTAGGATCAAGACATTAGTGTTGTTTGAGAAAAGAAGAAAGATTTCATTAGCTCTGTCTGGTGGCATCCTTCCTACTATCATTCATCAATTAAATGCAGCTAGTAAGGGACTAGATCATCTCCATGTGACTAAAGGAAACCCATTACAAATTGAAGTCACTGTTATATACAAGGGTGAGGAGATTAGAAGACATGTTGTGTATCTTGAAGAACAAGAGTGTACTTGTAGGGAGTGGCAAGTTAGTGGCAAGCCCTGCTCACATGCCCTTGCAGTCATCACAATTGAAAGACAGCCAAACATGGAGAAGTATGTCCATGAGGCATACTCTGTGAAGAAGTTGCAAGCAGCTTATGCGGGTGTCATTCCTAACATTACTGACAAACAACAATGGCCTGCAGTTGACAAGGGGTACAAAGTGTTTCCACCTGTATCCAAGAAAAAGAAAGGACCTGGGAGGGACAGGAAAAACATGTACCTAAGCTGTTTGGAGAGGATAGGAAAAGCAACAAGGCAAGTGACATGTAAGAATTGTGGTGAGCTTGGCCATAGAGCAACTAGTTGGAGGTGTCCACTAATAGGAACCAAGAAAAGGTACGTTTCTTTTGTAATTGCATAATTTGTTAGACTTGTTCGTGTAAGTTTTTAACTATTGGTCTATAGAAAGAGGACCAAGAAAACAACAACAAATGCTGGAAGGAAGAAGAAGAAAGTTGTTGATGATGAAGAAGAAAAGGAAGGAGAGACATCAAAGCCAGCAGCAACAACAACACCAAACACACCAAGAACAAGAGGTGCAGCAGCAAGGGAAGCAGCAGCTAGGCAGGCAGAGGAAGCAGCAGCCGCGGCAGGCCAGGCAGAGCAACTACCAGCAGCAGCCACAACAGGCCAGGATGTGCAACCACCAGCAGCAACAAGAAGAAGCCAGGTTGTGAAAGCAACAAGCAACAAAAGGTTTGTTGGCTCTATTTAGTTGACTTAGACAACAGTTCAACTAACAACAAATTACTCTAACAAAGAACTGATTTGTGTTTATATGCAGGAGGCTGGACTTGGATCAACCAATGCCACTTGAGATAGTACTGGCAGATGAAACTATAGCAGTGCAAGGACCAAAGAAGCTGACCCCAAGGAAGAAAAAATTAGCAACCAAGGTGAAGGTCACACCAAAGAAGAAGGCTGTCAAGTGATGCTGCCTGTAATGAATTGAACATGTCTTTTGGGGATCCCTGTCTTTTGGGAAGGAGCAACTGATGATGTTGTTTGTTGGAGACATGAACTCCTATGCTTTTCTGTATGCCTGTTGGAGACATGAACTCCTATTTGGACCTCTTATGTATGCCAGATTATGGATTGTGTCAAATTATGTATGGATCTGTAAAATTTATGGCTTTAATGTGCCAGTACTAGAACAACTAATGGACTAGTTGTCCCGTTGGTATATGTCAGATTATGGATCACCTTGTCATGGTAATTTTTTGTGCAAATGGTTCCAATATCAGCTACCAAACTGGTTCCAATATGAGCTACCAAATTGATTCATGTCTTGATAAAAATAAGATAACTCATTCATTTCATAAAACATGTTCTAGCATACAGTTTACTACTACTGCCGCCAGGGAAGAGAATGGGCGAGAGGAGGTAGGGTTATGGAGTTGGAGTGGATGCGGAGGGACACCTGGAGGGGGTCTGAAGGGGATCCGGTCTGATGGAGAAGAAGGGAGGGCAGGGGAGTCATTTCCTGTGCCAGTTCTCGCCTATCAGGCCACCTGACACGCTGGTAGCTCCACCTGTCATGTCACGTCGACGATAGTGGCAATTTTTTTTGAAGATTACTGTTTGTGATGATAAATATATAAGAGCGTACAAAACTGACAATTGGAGGAGTGTCAATCTTAACCGTGACAAAAACTTAAATATCCCCCGGAATCCGGATGAGTTCTGTACAGACTAGACCTGCCCGAGCCATGTCCGCCTAGACTAGATCGGAGATCGGACCGCGCGACGAACCTCTGCAGTCTGCTACTACCTCGGTACTGCCTGACCCCGCGGACTCGCAGTCCAACCCAAGGCGCACGCACCATGTCCGCCCTGGCACTGGGCGCGGCCGGCACCTGGCCGGAGGCCGTCATCCAGTGCCTCCTCTTCCTCCTCGCCGCTGGTATGCTCGTGGCGCTCCACTCCCTCCCCCGCCGCGTCGCCCTCCGGCTGCGCCGCTCCGGCACCGGCGGCGGCTCCTCCGCGGCCCAGTCGCGCCGGCACTTCGCGCAGGGCGCCCAGCTCCTCGCCCGCGCGCGCGCCGCGGCCCCCAAGCCCCCTGGCCCGCTCGCCCGCGCCGCCGTCGCCGAGGCCGACCGCGCCATCGCCCTCGACCCCCGCGACGCCGCCCCGCTCATCCTCAAGGCCCTCGCCCTTGACCTCCAGGGCCACCGCCTCCCCGCGCTGCGCGCCCTCGACGCCGCCCTCACGCCGCCGCTCGCCCGCTCGCTCGAACCGCGGGAGCGAGGGGACGCGTTGGCCAAGCGCGCCGAGATCGCGCTCGCGCTCCACCGCCGCCGCCGCCTCGACCAGGCCGCTGCCGATCTCGCGGAGGCCGTCCGCCTGAGTCCCGAGAACGCCCGCGCCCATGCCCTTCTGGGAGAGTGCTACGAGAAGAAGGGGCTCGCCGCTGAAGCTCGGGAAGCCTTCAACACCGCCGCATCCATCGACCCAAAGCTTGGCGCTGCGCTTGACGGGCTCCGTCGGCTAGACGGAGGCAACGAAGGAGACGAAAGTGACTGATGTAAGCATACTTATAGCCTTAATAATTCCTGCTTTGAGCTGCTTCGTGCAAGATATTGCAGATCACATCTGTAGACTAAGGGGTATTTGGTTTGTGGAACGAAGTAGTCCGTCATCATCTCACTCCTTTTTTTTTCATTTGGTTTGTGTAATGAAATGATTTGATCCATCACTACCTCATTCCTATGACAAGCTAATAAATAGTGCTAATACGAAGAACAAAGACATTCGCTAAATTTGAGGAATGAACTCATGATACATCAACCCGTCTAGAATGGGTCGATTCCCTATACCAAACACTCCATAAAGGTATGAATATCTCATGATTTATGTCCTGGATTCTAAAAAAAAACATGTTCTTTCACTGCAAACTAGCAAGCCTTAAATAAAAATTAAAAAGGACTATCTCACCATGGTCAATTTTAACAGTGGATGTATATCGGTTATAAGGAACACCAACACTATTGCACAAGCATGATAATGGCAAAATCACTTGCCTGCGGTACCAAGTTCTATGCATACTTGCCTTTGAACACTTTGACTATGGAGGGAGATCTATTTGCCTCTGTTCTTGGTGCTAACTGTTTTTATATGTGGTAAATCCAACAAGGACTCCGCACCTAGTGACTCTTGCCCCATGTAGTTGCAACAAGACTCAATCAACAGTTGACAGCACTCTCAAAAGAATGATCAACACTTGGTTTTGGATGGTGGGCACTGATAGCGCTCCACACTGATACTTAGAGAACTCACAACGTTTTTTTTTCACACTATCATGAGTTAGAGGGTCCGTCTACACACTTCAGGTTTAGAAGGCTCCCAGTATAGATTTCCTGTAATCTAAAAATGATTGAAAATTATGCATATAATTCATTACTATGGGTAAGGCATGTTCTCTTGCTGTGGTGAAATAAGTTTTTGTTGTTCACATCTGGTGAAAATAGTATTTGTTATTTCTTTATAGGTTTTTAGCATGCTTAGTTGCTTACTATGTTCAACTGAAGCTATAACTACATTTTCCTTTTCAGGAACCTGCTGCCGGTGAGCATTTTACGTCTGTTGTATATTTGTGGTTGAATGCAGTCATGCAAATCAACCTTCAGGTTCAAATTGGTAAAGGTGGTGTTTTATGTGGTATTTCTGTAATCGCTTACCTTAAAGATGCCACTAACTGGTTCACTGTTGTAGATTAACACAGTTTCAATCAAATGGTAGTATGACTTCATTGTTAACTCTGTTGGTTATGATTCAGCTCAAGTATGCTCTATTTACCTATTCCAGCTGTTTCTTTTCCTGAATAGTGACTATGAGTGAATGAAACAGTCACATAGTTAAAGTACTACAAAAGTATATGCTCGCATCACTGGGTGTTCCTTTAATACACTATTTGACTGTTTCGATTCTCTTGATTAGTTATTCCTGGTAGTGTGACACTTTATAGAGATGATTTGTGATTGTGATGATCAACAATATCTTTTGGATTATAGCTATATCACCAGCCTGTGGTCATGTGAAGGAACTTTAACTATCTCAATTACAATTCTTTAAAAACGAAATACAGTCAATAGAGGTACAATGAAACGATATAACAATCAAAAGGTACTGTGGGTTACAAAATTATGCTTCCGGAAATAAGATAAGCCTTTCGTTAAGTGTCAGTGACCTGCCAACAAATGAATATATTGCTTATGTTATCAGTCACCCAATTGCATTATGTCCAGCTGAAACTTGTGACTGTTTTAATCTATATGGGAGTGTTTATTTGATCAAGATATGACAAATGTTACCCATTCATCTATTCCTTCCTTCCTACTATAAACAACAGGAGTTCAGAATAGATTTTCCTGGTGGAAATCTTATCTTCAATTTAGCTATCAGATTTGTTAGCATTGATTGATAAACTTGGCCTGCATAATAACATGATATTTTTGCCCGCTGCAATTATCTTTGTAGATATCTGTGTCCTCCTTTGGAAGGTCTATAATCGTGATCTGTAAAGGTTTTTATGTAAAAAAAGCAGATGTGCCCCAAAGGGTAACTGCACGGTTGCATTTGCACCCTGGACGGGATCCTTGGCATGTCTGAGAACAACAATGTTGATCATCAAGACATGAAGTTGTGTACTAGCTACTACATCCAAAAAAAAAAATGTAACTCTTGAGCCAAGTCAAACTTTCTTAAGTTTAACAAAGTTTATAGAAAATGGTATCAACATTTATATCTCTAAATATGTTTAATATGAAAATATATTTCATGATAAATCTAATGATACCTATTTGATATCATAAATGTTAGACATCTTTTGTATAAATTTTGTCAAATTTAAATTGTTTGACTAATTGAAAAGTGAGAATTGTATTTTATTTTGGACAAGTTGAGTACACCCTCTATTTCAAATTATAAGACATTTCAATAATCTTGGAGAATCAAAATATTTCAACTTGACTGAAATTATAGAGAAAATTATAAAGATTTATGACATCAAATAAGTATATTATGTAAATATAATTAATAAAGAATTTAATGATACTCAGTTGAAATTATAAATGTTACTGCATTATTATATTATTATATATAAACTTGGTCAAATTTGAGATACTTTGAGTCTTTAAGATTCTTGAAATTTTAAATTTTGAGAGGACTACGCAAAAGGTGAATTTGTTACGACATGGGTTGTGCAGTGCAACCACAGCACTATTTGCAACCACAAGCACAATCTTCAAAAAAAAAAAAAAAAAAAAAAAACTGTACAAGTTGTACAATGGAAACTGTGCTTTTGTAGGCCGTTCACTGATAACATGTGAATCATTTGTTCTCTTCGACTTCATAGTCTGCGGTATGCATTATTTGCTCTTTTTGGTATCCCTGTACTAATGGAGAAAAATCTTTATTTGTCATTACAAGTTCAAGCGGTTCCTTATTTGCCACTGAAAAGCCTCCCTTTCCTTATTTGCCATCGACTCAAACTTTCACCCCTTACCTGACATTTCTCAATTCTCATGTGTATTGTTGTGTTGCTCTATTTTTCCCTCTTATTGTGATTTCTAATTTCTATGGAGATATCAGATATAAAAGGTAGGATTTCATCTACAAGATGTTTTTAACCAAAGAAATATATATTGATGGATTACTCCGTAAATACAAAATTTATTTTATAAAGTAGTATTACTTCACTGATGTTTTTTTACAACGCAGGTCAGTGTTTGGTTGTAGGGACGGCATAAGGGATTCAAAGTTTGAGTCAATGCCAAATAAGTAATGAGAAGTTATTTAGTGGCAAATAGAAACCACTTTGAACATTCATTGAGAAATAACAATTTTTCTTGTACTTGCCCTGCTCATATGAATAATACTCCCATTTCTGTCAGAGTCGTGCTTCCACTCCATTTTCCATTGGGTACCCTTTTCCATTTGCGCACAGAAACAATCGGAATTTTGGGTTTCGAAATCGATTTCTCACATCTTTCAACTATCCGTCACGATTCTGATTTTTTGAAAAGAAGATGAAAATCATATTTTTCTATGTTAAGAGAATCATAAATATATATGTTTTAAGAAAAAAAATGTTCTTTTTACTAGCTAAAGAACATTTCAAATGTCCATTCCAAATATTTTCACTTGAGAGGAGATAGGAAAGCAAGAATCATAACAAGGAGGAACTATCCGTTTGTGTGCGATTCTAGTCTAATGTAAAAAAATAAAATCAGTCCATATACTATGTTTGTTTCATACTTACTCAATCCTAAATTATAAGACGTTTGGAGATCAATAATTTTATTAGAAAAATTTAGGCCCTGTTTAGTTCCAACCAAAATCTAAAATCCCAACTATTTTAGATTCTAAAATCCAAAATGCAAAATATTTTGATAGGGTGTTTAGTTCCAACCAAAATTTATCTTCCAATGATAAGGATTGTGAGGATGACACACAAACCAATGCAAATATTCTTTATTTTGGCCTCTTAATCCAAAATCTAAAATGAGGAATGGACCACTTTTTGTCAAATATTTTGGGTGGTGTTTAGTTCCATTTTGCAAAATGAAGAGGCAAAACCTAAAATATTTTGGATTCTATGGGGAGCTAAACACCCTCTTATATAAAGTTAACTTATTTTTAAATAATTTTATTAACAAAAGAAGTGATCTTTTGTATAAATCTTTAATAAATGACTAGTCAAACTTGAGGTAAAGAAAAATAACCATTTTAGAGCATCTCCAACGGTTTTGCAAATAGGCTTTGTATTCTTGTTTTTGCAAAAAAAGTCTAAAAAAACTCATATCCAACGGTTTGACAAATAGTCTTTGCATTTTTGTTAACTTGACAATTTCCTGAGAAGGATTGTCATATATGCCTAGCGAATCGCGCTTAGACATTTTCTGCGCTCGACCAATTTTGGTAATCGCCGTAAAAAATTTCACAATTTTGGTAATTGTCAAGTCAATTTTGTTAATTGTCAAGTCAGTTTTGTCAAACCGTTGGAGATTGACTATTTTTATTTTTGTCATATTTATTTGGGATTTGGTAAACTCTCAAATTTACCAATTAAAATATGCAAAACCGTTGGAGATGCTCTTATAATTTGGAATGGAAGAAGTAGGGTTTAGCGATTTGAAGAAAATCAAAATCTGATTCACATAATAAAAGGCACTCATTTAAGATCATAGCATTAAAACTATTATTATAGTCATAAAGTTTTTTTATAAATCTGCAGGATATGCACGGAAAGGTTAAATTAGCCTAATAATGAATGGAAGTACTCAAATTTGACTCATAGCGATATCGCAGTAGAACAGAGTTTCACGAAAATCATGTTTACTCAAAACTTGAGGCTAGCGTTACGTTTTCACAAAATCCGTTGCTTTGCTAAAAAAAAAAACAAGTCCATTTTCTTGAACGGCGACTCAAACGCCCTGTCCAGGCTCGTGGACGGCTGATATCATCCAAACGCTCCTGCCCAAGCACGTGCCGCACCCCTTTCCGTGTGGGCCTAACAGATCGGCCCACCTGTCATTGAGCCACAGATCACGTCACCGGCTGGACACTTGGCTGCCACGAAAGCCACGGCACGGCGCGCGGTTTCCCGCTGCCACCGACGCGTGGGACCGGTGGACGCTGCCCTTTGACCCGCCTCGACGTCGGTGCCTCGCGTCCCTTCCTCTCTCACCGATCAGGCGAACAAATACGCACGCGCACGCAAAAAAAAAAAAAAAAAACCGTTCGTTTTGTTCTTGCGGCGACGAGGCTAGGTAGGTTTTCGGATCCCTCTCTCCTCAATCCTCTCACGTTTCGTTTGGTTGGGGTTCTTCCGCCGTCGATCCTGACGAGATCGCTTCCTCTCTCCCCACGCGCCGCCGTCTGCCAGTCGCGAGGAGTCGAAGAAGAGGATCGGGGATCAGGTACACACGTTGTCTCCTTCCCTTGTTCGTATCATCGTGGTTGGGTCCGTCGGGTTTGTTGCTTTTGACGGCATCACGCGACCGGTTGTTTTCGCTGGATTTTTTGCTAATTTTTTTCCCCGCGAGGGTTAGATCGATCTGTAGGGATTTGTATTTCGATGCAAAACGTTGCGAATTCCCGTTGGTTTGGCTGCAATCTCTCTCTCTCCCGCTCTCCCGTTGGTGGTATCCCCTCGTTTGCGCGCGGTAAGGTTTTTGGGACAGGGGTTGAGGGAGCGTGTCCTTGAGATTCGTGCGGCCGCTGATTAGTCGACAGCTATGGCATGGCATCTGATACGAGGAGAGAATCTGGGGCTTTTGCCGCCATGAGCCGTGGGGCAGGGTGGTGCTTGGTTTACTGCTTTGATGCAATCTTTGTCGCCACTCGGAGTATGGGTGATTCCTCCGTTTGGTTGGAGATATCTCCGTTTGGGTGTAAATCTGAAGTTTTCAGTAGTGCCGTTTGTCTTCCTGGAAATGGGTCACTGTTTTAGTGACAGTTGTGAGCGTGATGGGCTATCTGTTTATGGTGTTATCTGAAATTATGCTATAGGTCTGTATTTGACTGTTTGATCTTACTATTTTCTATATGCTGCTGCTATGTTTGGCCCCTTGGATGAAATCCTACCCTACATGGGACCATTATTATGGCCCCATTGCATCAGTCATTCAGTCGAGTTGTGCTATCATGCTGCGCACCCTTCTGGTCTTATCTGTTCAATGAAAACTTCATACAGCATTTGCTTTAATGTCCCTGATGGGCCACCGTGGAATAGATATCTTTATGTGCACCTCTAGGATGCAACGCGATGTACCCCATCACTGAATCTGCATCGAGACTACACAAAAAAGTTGGTCAGCTAAACTGGCTGACTGACTGACATTATCCTCGTCGAGGACCGATTACGTCATGAAGAAACTACAGGATTTCAAGTGTTCTCTATGATGCATGAACACACCACACATGCCATGTAATCAATTGCACTCGATTGCGTGTGCATACAATCTGTAACAATATAATTAAAGTTCATGCACCAATGAACCTATTATATTGCTCTTTGTCTTAGGCAGTGCCCCCGTTGTGGCCCACTCGTGTGCCGCCTCCTTGCTTTGTGGTTCAGTCAGGCAGGCAGCTCAAAAGGGAATGAAACAACCAATATATGTTAATTGTTTGGATTCATGTCAGTGAGGGAGTACAAACCAGAAAGAGGTGCTCTGCAAAATTGTACCATGGTCTTTGGAATCCTAGATACAAAGATATAGCATGCAAGTGCACCTAATGATTCATTTTCTAGGAAGGAGAGCGTACTTAAACCAATCCTAGCAAAAGTGGGGTTTAAGTTCAGAAATTTTATGCCTTGGGACAGCGGTGGATTATTTGTGAGTGTTTGACTAGTATGCTGGCTCCAATCTAGGTAGTGGCTGGATGCAATGCTATGTTTGAGTAATATATATATCATGGGGCACGGGGTGATTTGTGCAAAGATGATACATATTTTTATGCACACGTATACTTGGATATCTAGTAATAAGAAATAAAAAACCAACAGTTGGAAGATATATGTGCTATCATCATAAACATACCAAATTACTTTTGTTTATCTAGGTGTTGGAATACAATTTTGTGAAGGATCATTTTCCATCAACTTCTGCTTCAGCATATGTATAAAAAATTAGCTCCAATCCTACTAGAAATACAGATTGATCTTCAGTTTCAACTTGATAATTTATCAGTTCATGCCCAAACATTTCCATTGAAATCTGCATATTTTGAAGGTCTTGTTGTCACCACCAGTCAAAAAGCACTTGGTAGAAGCACTTGGTAGAAGCACTGAAGATTATTTGTTCTCTGTTATAAGTCTTAATTCTAATCTGAGTACTCTTGTGTTACCATAAAAGTTAAAGGCTCGAGCTGTTTCTTCTTGGTTGTGTAAAAGCAGAGAATCAAAGCATGTTAGGGGCTATCAAGTGATCACTTCCTTTGGGGTTTGGTCATGGTCATGCATGGAAGCACTTCCCTAGGAGAGAATCCAAACTAGCTTTTGGACCCTCAGTTTTTTACACGACTCCATGATTTGTATCTGCTTCTCCTTTCACTTCACCCAAGAGAATGGAATGGAAGAGAAGGCATATCATCCTATGGTTTTGAATCCTATATCTTCTTTGGTAGCATCTACTACCATGACTGCTAGTACTTGTAACTAGCACAGTAATAACATAAAAGAAGTGAAATAGATGGAGTAGATAAAAAGCGAAAGCAAATCCACTAATGTAAAGCCTCGAGGATGAGCATGATAAAGGGCAAGGGAAACAACACAGGAGATGTAAACACACAACTGAAAATTAAAGGATTGTTCAAAGAGTTCTAAAGACAGTGGTCAACGCCATCCTTGAGGGCTACTACCCTCTTGGTTTTGCCCTGTCTTTATTGATATCCAGGCATTCTCACCAGTTATGCATCAGCTCCTCCCTTTGCTTTCTGCCCAGGAATCATTTTTCATCTCGTTTTGTCCATGGGGGTTCTTTCCTTATGAGACAATGGCATCTTTATCTGCATTCGAAAATTCTCTCTTATAACGAAAAAGGTAAAGCTAATCTCAACGGTTACAGCTCAGCAATCCAATTAGCTATGTCTTGATTTGTAGTTTTTCCTTTTCTCTCTTCTGTCACTTTCACCCATTTAATTTTGTATCATATAACCATGTGACATCTGCCAGTATGCTTTTGCATTCAGATTAGACAACAATGCACACCTATGTTGTGGACTTGAGTGGAGACTGCTATTTTTAGTATACTGTGGACAATGGTGTGTCTATCAGTAGCCCCTTGTTGATCAAAGTGAGGAAAACCCCTTGGGGCCCAAGTGGTATATCAATTCACGAGTGATTCTGAGTTTTTGCCAAAATAAGATAGTGCAGGTTATTTGCTGAGCAGAAGTGGGCTAAAATGTATTTGATTCTCAACCATACCATATTTGTTTAAAGTTATTTGTTTTTTTTTTTTGCATGAACTGCATTAAAGATTTTATTTAATCTTATCCAGGGGGTAGGGATGGGAACCTTCTCTTATTTTTTCCTTTTTGCAAAGAAAAAGTTTCTCATATGTTAGATTAACTTAGTTGAGAAGACACTATGTTCTTTCTCTAGTGTTAATTTTGCATTGTCACCTGCACATCTTGTTGTCATGTACTCTCTCTCTTCCAAATTATAAGACGTTTTGGCTTTTTTAAAAATACATTCCTTATACTATCTTCTCAAAAAAACATTGCTTTTTACTATGTATCTGATATAGTGTATATCTAAGTGCATAACAAATGCTATATATCTAGAAATGACAAAATATCTTATAATTTAGAATAGAGCGAGTGGATGTTTATGCTGTTTTATTGAGAGAATGACGTTTATGCTGTTGGTAGGCTGTTGAACACTTTATGCTCCTTTCTGTTCTTGCATTTAGAATATTCACTTGTGCTTCATACTTGTTCCTTCTTATCCAGAAAATTAGCTAGTCCATTTCTGAACCATTTATTGGAGTTTGGCTGATACCTACTTTTCTCATTTTCTTAGAAACATTTCTGTAACAATTAATTATGGGACTTATTTTTCATATTAGTGATAGGATATGGTTCAGAGAATTAATTATCACCAGTTAATTAAGCTATATATGTAAGGGACCTCTCAATCCATGGAAAAAGGTGTTCGAAACTTCGAGTTGAAAAAGGCTTGCTTACTTCTAGTTATGCTGAATAAATGATATGGATGGGCCATGATACTGTTGTAGATTGCTCGACAGAAATGGTTATAGTGCTGAGGTGATGTGATGGTTGCTTGGAATGGATTCCGTGGTCTTTTCTCAATAATTGATAGTAAAGGAAGGCAGAGTTAGCATCGAATATCAGGAACAGGAATAGCATTTTTCTTAGTTGCAGGAATCAAAAGGTTATATATCGATAAATAAGTATAGGTTCAGAATGATAGGCTTCATTCTGAACACCTCCAACACTTGCTCTAATAGGTGCTAATTTTAGGTTTTGCTTTTTTCTTTCCATATATTTTGTATGATTCTTGATTAGGCTTTCTACATGGATTGCAGCCTCCACAATATCTCGACGTAGTGCGATAAGTTGTATTGTTGGTTCAGATTAGATTTTGGGATGTGTTTGTGATTTTGGGACGAGGTAACTAAATGGGTGATGTATTATACCTTCAAAAATAGAAACACAGAGACAGAGAATCTGTAATTCAACAGTTAACTGTATCGACTCAAAAGTGTGCCATGAAAATAGAGAATATTTTACCAATCACTAACATTTACTCTGTTTTGGATGCTATAGCAACCACCACCTCAAATTCCATATTAGTGTTGCAGCCTTATATTTTGGATGTGTTTTTTGCTAAAACATATTCTGAGCACACCTACAACAGCTAGTGCATGCCATATTTCCTAAGCACAAGAATACGAAGAAGTGCACATCCCTCCATCCCATGTCTCAAAAGATGTTGCCAAGGCAGGCTAAGATGCAGGGCAAAGGAGGCATTCAAACTCCCAATAATTCTTTTCCCTTTAATGGCTTTCTCTTCTTTTCTTTTCTTTAACTCCCCTCTTCTTTCTAGTTTTACGTGATTCCCTTGTTCTTCGCGGGCCAAAGGGCACTAAGAATCAAAGGCACAAAGATAGCTCACCCTCGGTTTCAGCATCCCCTCCAAACTTCACTATAAATACCCCTGCACATACGCACCTTAATGCATCACCATCTCACTTCCTAGCACTTCCTAGCAGCCAGCAACACAACAGCCGAGCTTTGTTTAGGTAATTTAGCTTTGTGTTAGCGTGTGACTTCATATATAAACCTTCTTGGATTATGTTTTTGTTCTAGCTCTTTGGTTGTATCTCCCTTAATCTGGGCGCCCATTTTTTGCATTGTTTTGATAGTGTAACTACTGCAGGCAAGATGAACAGGAAGCCAGGAGACTGGGACTGCAGGGCGTGCCAGCACCTCAACTTCAGCCGTCGGGACATATGCCAGCGCTGCAGTGAACCACGTGGAGTTGCTGATCGTGGCAGTGGTGGTGGAGGTGACTATGCCAACTTCGGTGGCCGTGGTGGTTCCTCCTTCGGCGGTGTTGGTGGCTTTGGTGCTGGCTCTGATGTCCGCCCTGGTGACTGGTACTGCTCCTGCGGTGCACACAACTTCGCCAGCCGCTCCAGCTGCTTCAAGTGCTCTGCCTACAAGGAGGAGGCTGCTGTAAACAGTGGTGCTGGCGGCTTTGATAGTGACATGTCACGCTCACGGGGCTTCGGCTTCGGCAGCGGTGCTGTTGCTGGTGCTGGTGCTGGTGCTGCTGCCCGTACCAACCGCCCCGGTTGGAAGTCTGGAGACTGGATCTGCACCAGGTGCGTGTTACTTGACTTTATCCTTCCACCTTTTGCTGAAAGATGAAGTGAGCTCTATTCTATCTTATTTTCGGTTATGTTTATCTACAAAGTTAGTAACTATTTCATGGATGGGCATATTATCATTCTTTCCATGAATCCATGCGCTTGTTTTCTTATCGACTACAGATATACACACAGTCTGATGGTATCTGTGCTCTCGTGTATGCTTATATATTGTTGTTATTGTTGTTATGCTATGCTTCCGTGTTTTGTGGCTTTATTTTAGAATTAGAAAAAAAAACTGTTTTATCAGCAACATGCTGGAGTAAGAGACAACAGAATCATCTGGCTATGCTTTCTGTCTGCATGGATGATATATAGCATTAAAGTAGCCTCTATATCTTCTCCAAGGAGTTGCTGATGTGTAGCTGGTGTTATGTATTAGTGGATGAGTAGGTACGTGTTTCGTACCAGTGGGTTTTGTGCGACATGTGGGGATCGGTTGTCCTTTTATCATCATGTTTCAACGTAATAATAGCACTCTGCGAGTATGCATTTTCCAATGTTTCAGTTAGATATATGTGGTTTGAGAGTTTCTTCATGTCTCGTGAATTCTGGTTTCTGCTAATAACCCTTGTCTGAATGTTGACAGGTCTGGATGCAACGAGCACAACTTTGCTAGCAGGATGGAATGTTTCAGGTGCAACGCACCCCGGGACTCCGGTAGCGCTGCCATGACCTACGAAAATTACTTGTAAATTATCAAATCTTGCCTCCTTTGCTGGCTTCTATCCACGATCTGACCCAACGCGTGGCGTTCGTTTGCATTGCAGGCACTGATGAGGTGTAGGAGAGCAAAGTTTGCAGCAGCGTCGACGAAGCAGAGAGGCAGCAAGAAGAGACAGGAGTCGTCCTGACATCATCATCATCATCATAAGAGAGTAGTAGATTTGCAAAAGACATCCGCGGTGCTCAATTACTAGTTTTGTTCCACCCCTACCGTTTCTTTTAGATTTGGTTCTCTCATCATCCCCATTTGGGACAGTACCCCCCGGACCTATGTTTGCTGTTTTAATTTCCGTTCGTTCATCTCCGCATATGTTTGCGCTTCCAGTCATGTGATTGTAACCCCACAAAACGCTTGCTTCATCACAAGTATTAACTAGTAGTGTTGCTTCTTAATATCTCGGGGGCGTTCATCCGGTTCATGTGTATTGTATGAGTATGGTCCTTTGTTCCTTATTGGTGTGTGAATTGCTGGCACCTATCTCAATCTGTTGGAAGCGTGGCCTTTGCCGCGAAGACACAAGGGACAAATACTGAGGATAAAGAGTTGCCAGCAATCCAACATGGCCTCGGTCTACTCTATTATGTACTGTACTTGTTGTGATAGCGTTTTGCTTCCGAGTAAGCACAGTCTAACTAGCTATGCACGTGCAACGCAGTGGTTCGTGCGGCGAACCAAAACCTCTCGTCCCCAGGGTCCCAGCTAGAGGTGGCTGCGTCGTCTCATGCAGTCACATGCGGTGCGGGTGCTTTTTGCTCGCGCAGAGAAGCGCGCGCCAGCACGTGCACACAACCTCGGTACATAAAACCAGCAGCAGCTCCATAATCAAATTGCCTTGCATTGGATTCTCTTTCAAGTCTTTTATGAGGCCATGCATGGCGCCCAGCCCATGCCTTGTCTTTAGCTCTTTGCAGTTAAAGGCAGGTGGTTCCATGAGCTTCCCCTGCACGACGCATGCATTCCCACGCATGTGCCGCCCGAAGTGATTTGCTGCTGGTGCTGGCAAAAGACGCATCCTGAGCATGGCATGGCTGAGCGGCGGAGAGAAAAGATCCCATCCCGGCCAGCTCTCCCTCCCACCAAAACCCAGGTCGGCATCAGCAGAGCAAACCGCGGCGGGGCATGTATTGGCAGCAGCCAGATCAAAACGGCTCTCAGCTTGAGGGAGATTCCTTCTTCGATCGCCTCGACTCCTTTCACGCCTTTGAGCCCCTCCTTTATACATGCATGCACTGCCACTGCCCGCATCCGCTTTGGTTTGCAGTACTAGCTTTGCCCGCGCCGCGCGGCGGCTTCTTTTCCCCCTCTCCCTGCCTGGCCGCCTTTTATCGTGGCGACTGGCGAGAACCCGGGGGAAGGGGGGGGGGGGGGGGGGGGCTGGCTCTGGCTGGGGGCATGGCCAGACATGCAGCGGTTCCCTTTGGAGAGGAGAGGACGGAGGGTGGCCGTACGTGCCCCCCCCCCCCCCCCCCCCCCCGATGTTGTCTCTTCTTGTGCGGTTCCCCTCACCCACGACCACGAGCACACCAACGCACGGATTTTCAAGATGATGGGAGGGACCGCGCCCGCCGCAGAGGATAGGAGCTAGTAGGGCCTAGGGAGGGGGTCGCGGCGCGCGCGCGGAGGCTTTTCGTCTTTCGGTACGGTCACGCCATGGACCCTAGCAAGGGTTTAGTGATTTTCTAGTTGAATGACAACTTAACTATTAACTATTAGGACTAATAATGTTTGCTACTACACAAGATAATTAGTCCTATAGATGGAAGAGGTAAAAAAGAATTAACAACTCAAGTGAAGATTAATGCAAACAATTGAAGACACTGAAAAATTAGATACTAAGAAGTGAAGCCCAAATGACACCGAAGCGAGAGGTACCATAACATACTTTTGGTGCACGGCGTTGTAACCGACTCTTGATAATAGTGAGGAGTGTTTGCTGGCTGGCGTCCGTGGTTTTTCCCCTTCACATTGGAGGGGTTTTCCACGTTAAATCTTACGTCTCGCTGTGGTTTGATCTTGTGTTCTTCGCCATATATCCGCCGTCATTCACAACACTAGCCACCAACTGTTGTTATATGACACACATTGATTCCAAGTATACTAAAGCATACAATATTATATGTTCACTATATAGATTTACTCATGTGGAGTCTACCAAAATTGTTTTTTTTTCTATTCTACAATGTTTTTGTAAGTTATTGTGTTTTTTAAAGATTTAGTCGAAATAAATAAAAAAGAATGAAACCATCGTCATTGTAGCATAACCACATCCAAAACCGATCAGGAAGATAAAATAAACGGTTTTCAAAGTTGGAGAAAAAAAAAATCTGATTTTATAGTCCACGGAGAAAAAAACGGACGCACCTTAAAATTAAGAGGAAAATTAAATTTTTCCCTTGCTTAAAAATGCCAGGCCTAGCGGCCCCTCGCGTGGGTCAACTGGCCTCTTTGGTGGGCCGTAAGATAACCCTTCCGCAATGCCGGCCCTGCGGCCCAGTACGCGCGAAGCTCGTCGTCCCTCCGTCCATGCGTTGGATTTTTCGCCGCTGGGCTCAGGCCGGCAGGCGGCTGTCAATCAATCTCAATCACAACCAGTGAGCCGGGTGGAGACGCCTTCTCTCTCACTCATCGTCGTGTTGACTGTCTGTCTCGCCAAACGGCCGAAGGGGTCACTGGACATGGCGAGCCTCATCCTCCTTCGCCATGGCCCACCGACTCTGCGAATTGTCTTTGGGTTCCTTCAGTCACAGGTTCCCGTACCACCAACTCTTTGTGTTTGTAGGAGCGAGTGTACGTGCGTGTTGAGTGTCTGTGTTGTACTCTGTACTTAAAAAATACTCTCCGACTCTGACGGTCAATCCCAACAGTCATGCCAGAAGAGTACACTATCTCCACACTGCAGTTGTACTTTAGTCATTGTCTTGAATTCAGGCATTGCTAATTTCAGTGGCTGATCATCCCAACAGCCATGCCAGAAGAGTACACTATCTCCACATTGCAGTTGTACTTTAGTCATTGTCTTGAATTGATCCAGGTTCTTTAGGTTATCTCTCCACCAAAATGACCCTTTGTTGGTTTGTCCTGGTAGTTTGCTATTTTTGTAATGTTCCTCCCAGACCATTTGTACCCAAGGGGTGTCTTTCCTATTGAAGAACTTATCCATGTTTTTTAGCAGCAATGCCTCATTTTGCTTCTCAATGTTTATCACTCCTAAACCTCCTTCTTCCTTTGTCTTGCATACCATCTTCCAGGCTGCTTTTGGTTGTTTTCTGACATTAATTTCATTTCCCCTCCAAAGACAATGCTTTCTGAATCTATCAATTCTCTTGATTACTGTTTTCGGCAAAGCCAAAGTACAGAGATAGAAGGTGGGTAGTGCAGTGAAAACCGCATTTGTCAACTCAAGTCTTCCAGCTTGGTTCAGGAAGGTAGAAACAGTTCCTAGCCTAGCTTCACACTTGTTAATGAGCGGGAGATAGTCCTGGATTAGGGGTTTAGTTATGCCCAAGGGTAATCCCAAATATGTGAAAGGGAAAGACCCTATGGAGCAGCCAAAAGTTCTTGCTAGGTGGTCTAATCTTTCATCACTGATATTTATGGGCAGCATCATAGATTTTTTCAGATTTACCCTCAAACCTGTTGCCTCAGAGAAGGTGTTGATTACTGATTTCATAAAGATTAGTTGTTTGACATCACCTTCCAAGATGATTAAAGTGTCATCTGCATACTGAATCACAGGGAACTCTTGATTTGTAGCCATTGGAATTGGCAACCTTAGTAAACCTATGTCCTTGCCTCTATTTATAAGAGATTGTAGGAAGTCTGCAGAAAACACAAATAACAATGGTGATAGTGGATCTCCCTGTCTCACTCCTCTCCTACAATGAATAGTCTTTCCTGGTGTTCCATTTAGAAGCACCTTAGAAGTTGCAGATGAGAATAAGGAGTTCATCCATCCTAACCACTTCTGTCCAAAGCCTTTTTCTTGTATGATTGTCAACATAGCCTGATATTCCATTTTATCAAAGGCCTCCTCAAAATCAAGTTTGAGAATGATGATTTCTTTCTTTGAATGGTAGCAAAGGTGCAAGTACTCAAAGGACCAGGCTAGGCAATCCTGGATGATCCTACTTCTGATAAATCCATATTGATTTCTATGGACCAAATTTATTATTGTTGACTGAAGTCTATTGGTCAGTAGCTTTGTCAAAAGTTTGACAGAGCTGTTCAAAAGTGAAATTGGTCTGAAGTTATTTGTAGTTTTTGGAGTCTCCACCTTTGAGATGAGGGTGATGTAAGAGGTGTTGATGTTTCTGAGGTACAAGTTGTTTTTATGAAAGGATTTGCAAAGAGTGTACACATCAGACTTAATTGTTTCGTAGAAAGCCTTTAAAAATTCATTACTGAACCCATCAGGTCCTGGTGATTTATCATTTGGCATGCCTTTGACAGCTGAGTCTATTGTAGTAAAAGGTGCTTCCAGGAAATCAAGATCATCTCTTCTATGTAATAGAATAACAGGATCAACACCAAATCTTGTAAATTCAGATTTGCCCAACCTTTCCTTAAAGTCTTCCCACAGAAGTTGCTATTTATCTATGTGAGATGAGAGGATGTTGCCATCATCTCTTTCCTTAAAGTCGGCTGCTTGCTTGCTTGCTCGTCTCGTCTCTGAATTGATGAATCGGGGAATTACGCTGCCCGTGTTCGCGGCGGCCGCGGCGGCGGCCATGAGGATGCACGCCGGCAGCCTGCTGCGCTGAGTCATCCATCCTGCAAGGGAGAGAGAGAGAGAGAGAGAGAGAGAGAGAGAGAGAGCTGCCTTTGCGGGCGGGCCGTGATCTGAAGCGGGTTGGGTCTCGAAGCATGGACGTGGTGCAGGTGCTCGCCTCGGCGACCCAACTGGTGTCGGCGATGGTGTCCGCGGTGGGGGCACTGGAGCAGGCGGCGTCCGACTTCGCGGAGGCTCCAAGGAGGCTGCAGGTGCTGGAGGACTTCGTGTCCGACCTCAACGCGCTGACGGAGCAGTCGAGGCAGCGGCACGCGCACAAGCTGCACGGCCCGCAGCTGGACCGCCAGTTCCAGAGCCTGGGCAGGCTCATGGACCAGCTGCGCGGGAACGTCGCCAAGGCCAGGAAGGTCCTGACCGCCGGCAAGGGCAAAGGGAAGGGGTTCGCGAGGTTGGTGCGGAGCTCCGTGTCGGGCGACCCGCTCATGAGGTACGTCAGGCAGATCAGGGACGACCTCAACCAGTGGCTGGAGTTGCAGGAGCTGACCCAGAGCGTCGGCAAGGTCATAGCGTCGACGGCCAGGAGCACGCCGTCGTTGGTTAGGGTTAAGTCGGAGCATGGGTACCCGGTGTCGAAGAAGTGCATCCATGTCAGGGAGGTGTTGGAGAGGGACGGGGCTCATCGAGTCGTCCTCATAGTCGGTCTCTCTGGTATTGGGAAATCGTGCCTTGCACGGCAGATTGCTTCTGATCCGCCTTTTGGTTTTGTGGATGGTGCGATTGAGATTCGTTTTGGGCGGTGGTGCAGCAGGGCGGCATGTAGTGGGAGCAGAGGTGAATACCATAAGCGCCTTTCTAGGAAGATCTGCACGTTCCTTGTGCAGATCGGCTCTATGACTCTCAAGGAGGATGATGGAAAAGATCTTGAGGATGTCTGTTGCTTGCTCCAGACAGCATTGGTCGGTAGGAGCATGCTCATCCTACTTGATGATGTTTGGGAGCAAGACATTGTTGATCGCTTCACGAGACTTTATGATAATGATTGCCGGTATCTTGTCACAACAAGGGATGAAGCTATCTACGAGATAGCAGAAGCTGAAAAGGTAGAAATATCCAAAGATGACATCAAGGAGATCAGCACGGAAATTCTTCTCTATCACAGCCTTCTCGGTGTTGGAGAGCTTCCGGTATGCTTTACTATTAACCTTCATGGCCCTTCATTAGTTTCAGCTGCATGTCACATCTCTTAGCTTCCTTTGCTCATACTAATTTGCATATGTTCATCTGCCGCTTTAACGAAGGCATCCCTGCTGCGAAAATCTCTGCTTGTACATATGTTTGCATTTCAAGATTAATCGTATCCCTGTTACCAACATGTTTTCTTAAGTAACATAAATGTTTAGCTTCACGAATACACTCAGTATTTTTACATACATATATGTTTTCATTTAGTAGCTATGCTAATACTTGCAAAGTAAGACATGTTAGGGAAAACAATTGTCACAAAAATTAGAACCACGACAAATTCCAAACACCATGAATTTTGGATGTTTAACTTCTCTATACTTCACAGCCTGCTGCAGAAGTCTTACTGGATCGGTGTGGTCACCATCCCCTTACGGTTGCTGTCATGGGAAAGGCTCTCAGGAAGGAGACCAGAGTGGAAAAATGGGAGAAAGCCATATCCAACCTCTCAACATATGCCACTTGTGCACCTGGTCCAGTTTCATACGTCAATGAGAAAGACGTGGAGACTACGTTGACCATATTTGGATCTTTTGAGTTCAGCTTAGAAGCAATGCCAGAAAATTCAAGAAGTCTTTTCATGGCTCTTGCAGCTATCTCTTGGGAAGAACCTGTTCCAGAGGCTTGTCTGGAATCCATTTGGTCAGCGCTTGAGCAGGGCGGCCTCTTCTCTCTCGTGGTTTCAAAATTAGTAGAAGGATCACTCATTATCAAACTGGAGGACCAACCGTTGTATCATATGCATGACATGGTTTCACTTTACCTTGAGAACAAAACAGATGATGTTGCTCGTGCTCTTTTATCTCAATCGATTTCATGTTATGCGGCTTTTGTGGCTCCTTGGCTTTTTGTTTTCGGCAAAGAGTGTATGAAAAGGCCAGCTGAACAGAAGATGGGGTCATTCTTTTCTCTGCTAGAATTCACAGAGATTGAGATTTTGTTGGTGCACACAGCTCAAGCTCTCATGGCATGCAGATCCCTATCTGAATTTGAGGCAAGCAAACTTGGGTTCAGCAAAATACTTGGCCCTCGAATAGCAGAGATAATTTCAGTAGGGTCACCAGATCTTATTTTTGCAGTCACTACGGCAATTGAAGTTATATTTTTCCAATCAGACTACATAAATCTTGCTCGGTCTCTTGAAACAGCAGGTTCCATAGATAAATTAATTGATCTTCTTGGTGCCTGCGAAGATACTTCAACCCTAGCCAACTTCTCCTTTGTTCTGGCCAAGATATCTGAGCACCTTGATGCCTCAATTGCTGATGAAATTTTGTCAAGAATTCCCATGGACCGAATTGCAGATCTCTTGTCTGTAGAAAATGAGCAGTGGCATGAAACTGTGTTTAAAACACTTGCATCTCTGACAAAGGTTGGAAAATTGAAGGCTGTTGAGACCATGATTGAATCAGGAATTGACAAGAAACTTCTTGTGCTTCTGGGCAATGGTTCTGAGATCTCACAGCACGATGCAATTACCACGCTAAAAACGTTCTGTGAACTTGGTGCTCCACTTCAAGGGTGCATGGGGCCTGCAGTGCTGCTTCATTTGCCCTGGCATGCTCGGATGAGTTTGGAAAGATTTGTTCTATTTGACAAAAATGTATCTCAACCAGCAAAGCCTCAACAGTCATTTGAGGCGATTCTTCATAAGATCCTTCAGAGAGACAACAAAAATATCATTGAAGCCATCCAAGGTTTGTTATCTCATGCTGAGATGGCAAATGATACAAGGGTGCAAGATCTCCTTTTGGGAAGCAACCTGTTTGATAGGTTGGCTTTGCTGCTACAACGCAGAGAGGTCGAAAACAACCAAGTGAGGTCTCAGGCCGCCCTTCTGGTGATGAATTTGGCCGACACTGGAGGAGAGCCATACGTCCATAGGTTCCTGGAGCTTAATATTGTTCACGAGCTCATTGACATGCTGCAGTGCAACATCGATGAGCTCCAGGATTCAGCATACATCGCTCTCAATCATATCGTCTTTGCAAAGGGTGGATCCCTTGCCTTGCAAAGATTTTTGCAACTAGGAACCATTGAAAAACTGGTGAAATTGCTCGACCGCAAGTCTTTGAAGACCAAGGATCTAGCCATGCAATTCCTGGTGGACATTGCGAAGGTCGGAACCAAGCCCTGCATTGAGAGAATGTTGGCTTCTCAAGTCGTCGAGAAGCTTGTGGCCCTTGAGAAAGCTGGCGATCCTTTCGGCGGCGCGGTGTCAAGGTACATCCAGGGATTGAACATGTGCAAGAAACTCCAGACTGCTGAGAGAGCCGTGATGAAGCAACATATTCTGAGGAAGGTGCGATCAGCAGTGAGAGGTCATGAGCTGGAGGCCAGCCTAATAGCTTCTGTGGAGGCATCCATCGCTGAAGGCTCCAGAGGAGCTAGTAGTAGTAGTAGGAAAAAGAAATAAACATTTTGCTGCGCATTTCAGCAGCCAAGATAATCGCTCATTGATGTAAATAGATCTCTGGGTCTGGGCGGACATTGCTGATATTTTATATACACTGGTAATTCTTCATGACCTTGTTGGCATCTGGCGTTGGTCACTGTCTGATGTGGATTGTAGCACTGACAACTGAAGAAATCAGAGGCCATAAATTTAAGAGACGCATTGCTCGAAGAAAGAACCCACTTCATCTGGTGACTGAATGGTGTTCAGGTACTCTTTACTGCCGTAGTATGCCCGTATATTGCTTTCCTGGCCCAGCAAATGAGCAGAAGCAGGCTACCAAGAAGGATCAGCGTTGGCCGTTGCGCCGTTGTTTGCCCTTGGCGCTCCGCTCCGTGGAACATGGTGCGCTCGCCCAAACCGCCCTTTGCTACCAACTCTTTTTTTTTTAAAAAAAAATATTAATCGTCGGCTGGTTAGTGGTTTCCAGGCAAGAACTTGCCCTGATCATGCTTTCCACGGACACCATCATCATACTGCTCCAATGTCTGCCACTCTGCCAACTTTCTCGAAAACCTACGGCCTTTTCTGCGCTATATATTGCCTTGTCGTTCACTGGTTCGTTGGATCGGACGAGCAAGCTCGACTCGATCGATGATGGCTGTGGCCGCCGGGCTGCAGAGGTCGGCGCAGACCTTCAGGAGGTCGGGCTCGTCGGGGCTGGTCTGGGACGAGCGCTTCCTCACCGAGGCCGCCGCCGCGGGTCGCCGCCAGCAGCAGCCGCCGGAGCTGCGGCACTCGAGGAGCGTCTGCAGCGTGCGTGGCGGCGGCGGCCACGCGGATGCGGATGCGCATCGCGACGACAAGAAGAGGAAGCTGCTGGTGCTGGCCAAGCCGGATCACAAGCAGGACCACCACCAACGGAAGCAGAGGAGGAGCTGCTGGTGATTGGCAGGAAGGCGGTGACGTTCCGGACGAGGGACGTGGCCCCGGCCGCCGTCGCCGAGGGTGCCCGCCGGCTGCTGCGGCGTGCCAAGAAGCGGTAGGAAGTTCACCCGTCGTGTGTTTTTTCTTCTTCACGGTCATCGGGTTGTTAAAACCCACTCTGTTCTGCTCGCACGAGAGAAATCGGAGCATTGGTGGCGCATCGGCGTGCTGACAAGTGTTTTTGTACATTTTGCAAAAAGACCATCTACATTTTAGAAATCAATCTTCCGTCCAAGGTAGCCCTTCTAAACAGTAACCACGTCTATTTACTTTATAAATAGAACCCTGATTTAAATTTTATTTCGACGCGAAGAAGACAAAATTCGACAACATGGTCGTTTTGCAGAAATCGCCTTGAAGTTTTGCGGAAACCCCCCGCAGAGGTGTACCCCAACCCTAGCGCAGTGCCCCGTCTCATCCATCCCTCAGTTCCTCTCTCCGCTTTCTCTCTCCCCGTCGCCGCCGCACCACAGTGCTCGCCGCACGCGCCTCCCTGCTCGCCGCCGTTGCTGGAGTGCAGGGAGCCGAACGAGCTCAGCGCAGACAAGCAGCTAGGCGGGGGCGGAAGGAGCTGCGCGGCATCAGGCATGGTGCCACCGCTACTGCTCTCCCCCATCCCTTCGTCGCCCAGCTCGCTGCTCGCCGCTCGCCGCCGTCACCATCCATCGGGCGGAGTTCTCCAGCCTCCGCGCGGACGCACTCGTCACCCATGACATCCTCGAAGCCAGGCTCTGCATTTGCGATGAGAAGCGACATATATCCTTTCTCCAGATCCCATTGGAACCTCCTCCTCCAGATCTGACGCGGTGGTGACTGCTTCCGTTGCCATGAGAAGGTCTACGCCGTGTCCATCTGCTTGGTAAGCGTCAACCCTCCAGCACGCCATGTACCCCTGTCCATTCATCCATCCATCCCTCTTCACGTTGATACAGTTGAAGGTGTTGCATTCATCTCTGGCAGTTGCCCCAGCCGCATCAGCAGTAGAGGAGTTATGCATGTGTTCTTGGCTTCTAAGGAACATTAGTACTAGATAATTTCCTTGATGTATATTCAAAACTTTCTGTACATTGTGAGCTCTTCTACTCTGTAGCATGGATAGGTTGCTTTGAATGAGCCTGCTGACTAGGTTATGCTTCTAAATTCATTTTGATCTTCTTGTTCTCCATATGTTTGTGCCTTAGTTTTACAGCATGTGTGTACAAAAGATTTATCATCACAACTGGTTATTTAAGTTTGTAGGTTGTAGTTGTGTCTCATTGTCCAAGTGTTATAGAAATCAGATCCCTTACTTCTACATTTATGTTTTATGTGCATCGACTGTGCCAACTATATTTTGCCTGGCTTCTCACCTATAGTTGCTAATATTCTTGTTACTTTCACTTGCAGGAAAGGAAGATATCTTTGTTGTGTACTGTTGGGTGAAGCTTCACCTTGTGGGTGATTTCTGTTTGTTTATTTGTGGCATCGTACAACTGGAGGTTCGGTCCCTATTCTACTACAGGTGTTAGTTTTCCTTTTGTATATCTTTTGTTTTATTCCAAGTGCTACATGTGTTTTGCACATCTAAAAAGACTTGCTTGTGTTTATCCTCATATTTGAGTTGGTGACATATGTCCTTGTTGTAGGTACTGTGACTGCATCTGTTAAAGGATCTTGAAATGTTGTCGTAATATGAAAACAGATAGAGCATTCATAACAATAATTTTGCCTCCATTTTTTCGCTAATTAATCATGACTGAGCATTCATAAAAGTGGCGCTGTATTCGGGCGTCCTACTGTGTTGTTTGGGCAAAGAGTGTTCACGAAGTCTCATATTTTGCCTCCAAAGAGTCCCAAAATATTTTAGCATCTATAAATTTAATCCATGACTGAGCATTCATCACGCTGAAGTTTATATTGTCAATATCCACAGCTAAGTGTTTTCCATGCTGCAATTTGGATGTCGCTGAAAGATCTGTGCAGTGTATGTTTTTAAAGGCTGCCTGAACACACAAATTTATGGCCTGAAAGTTTTGCATATTCTTAGAGGCTTCCTGAACTTTATGGCCTGAAGTTTTGCATCTACGGATTTTGGTCACGGGCAGCAAAGAGTATTTTATATTAGACATTGTTTTGTTGAATATATGGGTTGCCAAATGTGTAAAGCTTATGATGCAAAACATATTGCCTGGAGCATTGACTGAAATTACTTCTACCCACACCAGATTATGATCTCTTTAATAATCCTACTGTGTTGTTTGGTCAATAGCATTTAGGTTGCCAAAAATATAACATCTGTTGCAGAACACATTGCTTGGATCATTGACCGAATTTACTACCACTCACTCTATACTACAGATTGTGTAGTGGCTTGTGTTTAATACATCGACTCTGAAGCTCTAGGTGCACTAATATTTTATATTTTCCTACCTGATGAGGTTTAAGCATTGAACAAAATATTTACTGTGGTTCCTAAGATGTTTCTCAAAAAAGATGAAACTCTTGCTTCTTATAGGATGCCGCTTTGGTCGGTTGTTGGGATTTTCCAGTTAGTATGTTTAAGTTACATAATGCTTAGCTATGGATATATATTTCTCATTTGCAGCATAGACAAGCATTCTTAGAAGCGAAGAAACACTTCTTTTGTCTCCACCAATTATGCCTAGAACTTTTGTATTTTTCAGATTGACTATTGCTCATCATCTCTATTTGGCATTGAAAATTATTACTGTATTAGTCAATCGGATACTTTGGTGAAGTGTTCAGATGTTTAAATGGCACCTGCTTCATGGCGTCCATGATTAAATATTGTCTCACAGTTAAACGAAATTTGGGACTTTTTCCTTTGAAAGTTAGGACATATAAGATATGTCGTTGCTCTATTTGTGTCATATATGCATCTCTCTCTCTATATAAATGCCCTTAGATTTTAGCTATGACAGTTAATTCATTCATATGATAAAGTGTGGATAATGGCTTGTTTTCTTTAATTTATTGCAGGACGCCCGAAGGGCGCCGGATAGTCAAATTAAATCCTCCAGACTCCAGAGTCGAGACGAAGTGTAACCGAGCGAGCGGTGATCGTGACCAAAGTGGCTGGCTCGTGCGTACGTACGATTTGAGGCCCATGAATAAAATCTCTTTCTCATTCTGAATATATTTGTACTCCGTGATAAATAATCTGTTCAGCCAGGCCTTTTTTAACCACGATTAAGATAACCGACACTCTCTCTCGTGGATTTGAAGTTCAAGATTCATGGTGTTACATTCCGGATGCTTTACGATATGTTTGATACACATAACTAAAGTTTAGCTATTTAAAATTGTAGAGCTAAATTTTAAGTAGTTAAAATATCTCTTAGCTAAACTTTAGCTGATTGTTGGGATGTTTTAGCTAAGAGACTCAAGTAGCGGGGTTTAGATAAATTTTAGCTAAACTGTTTGAGTACCTACAACTAAATTTAGCTACCTAAAGTTTAATTGGCACATCCAACGAGCCTTAAGCGACCAACATCGAACGTCCACATGACGTGGCGCGGAATTCTGTTTGGCTGACAGCAGGGCCAAGTCATCAAGCTTGACCGCGTGTTGGAGATGCACAACTAGGTTTATCCAACAAATAAACCTTTAGTACACCAACACTGTTATATTATATGTTGGAAGATTCAACGTCATCTACGGCGCGGGATTATGTCCTTAGCAACGTGCTGTTTCGTGGAGTTGTCTTGATGTAAACAGTTCACGTGGAAATAGCTACTACCGTGTGGGTGACAAATATATAGATTTTATTGATCAAAGACTATGTATATATTTGGAACCTTTCACCCATCAGGCCATAGTGCAGCCTCACCAAACGAGGATATAGCTGAAGATTACCCGTTGGATCTCGGGGCTTGTGCAGTCAACAGGAGGGCCATGGCAGGCCTGTCTTGGCAAGGTTGGACAAAGACAAGGTGAGGAAAGTGAGGCAACGTGTGTAAAGAAATAGACATACTCTAGGTCTCACCCAAATTTTTGTATATATAATTCAATAAAATTCAGTTAACAGTTCCATAATAATTATGCATGTGTTCAAAATTCGATATACAAAGTAATATCTTCGTCCACAAAGAAAGACCTTAATACATTTATTAAGATTTATTCCACAAAGTAAGACACCATATATTACATTGTAATGGTATTATTTAGCATTATCCAATGATACTATTAAGCGGTATTATCTACTCCGTATATATCATGCTTGATCACTAATACTCGCTATATTTTTAAGTAAATAGATTTCTAGAGTTGTCTTAATATTACTATAAATTTGTTTTAGAAGACATACCATTTAATAACAGAGTCGGTCACAAAATTCAATCATCTTCTAAATAAAATAGAGTATTTTTAGAAGTGGTCACAAAATGCCTATCTAAAAATGAATTTACGAGAAACGGTCAAAAGTACACGTCTCTTAAAATCCATTAACAAATGAGGCTATTTTTAGAGGTTGCCTCTGTTAATTGAGCCCAACTCAGTATCCATCTACAGGCCCATCGTAGCCCATTTTGCTGCTTCGAGTATATAAACAAAAACAAAACAGAAACGTACACTTCTCACCTCATGCGTAATCCACTCACCTCGCCCATCTCGATCTCTCCGTCCCCTCGTCTCACCATCTCTCTCCTCTCACCAATACCAATGTGAAACTTTGATACTTTTTTCGTTGCAAAATATAAATTATTTTTTTTTTAAGTACACTATTTAGACATAATAAATATATCTAGATTATATAATAAAATAGATAAATAAAAAAAAGTCAAAGTGAAGTTTAATTTAGAATCCGCGGCTCTGCCTCCACGACGCCGACGCACGTGATGGCCGTGGCCGCGGCCGGCAAAGTGCGCAGCAGCACACGGCGCGCGCCGTCCACCTCAAGCGAGCGGCGAACCCGTGTGGGTTTTTTTTTTTTCGCGTGGCCGACGACGGGCCAGCGCGGTCGGCGTCTCTCAGCGCCAGGCGCACGAGTGCCGGGGGAAGGCCTGACGCACGCGAAAGCGCCGCGCGGCCCGGCCCACGTAAACGCGCGCCACCGACGCGCGGGCCCGGGCTGGCGAGGTGGCCCGCGCGTCGGCGAGGCGGGCGGGGGAGCGCGAAGGGCCGGGGCGTGGCCACGTTGATGGGCTGCGCGCCTTGAGATGGCGCCGGCGAACACGTGGTCGCAGCGGCGGCCACGCGGGCGCCTGTCCCGGCCGTGCGATTTTTGAAGGCCGAACGGCTGGGTCGCGGCGCGGCCGCTAAAACCCCCAAACCCACCACTCCCCAGTGGCCTGTCTCGCAATTAATGCTGTCGCTGAGGCATGTTTTGCACGTAGGTCCTTGCCGTCTGGAAACCATGACGTAAAGCCCCCTACGGTCTGTGTGCTCCTGGTGCACGAGGACCTGGATGTAAATAGAGGAGGGTGGATATAGAATTCTTAGAGCTGTCGAGGAGCTGAGTGGTAGAAACTTGCGTGGCGTCAAAAAGTAGTCTTGGTCCATACAAGCGACGAGGAGGGGAGGGTAGTCAGGAAGGATCGCAGCGTAGGGGAGGAGAGAGAGAGAGAGGGGATAGGGAAGGAGAAAGACGAGTGCGCGCACGCGGGCAAATCTGCAGAGCCCTGTGGCGGAGGTGGAGAGCAGCGAGCCAGAATGCAGGAGCAGGCGGCGAGCTCGCGGCCTTCCAGCAGCGAGAGGTCGTCCAGCTCCGCGCACCACATGGACATGGAGGTCAAGGAAGGCAAGCTACGACCCCTCTATACATATCACCCTCTCTGCCACCCCGCGTGCCGTCGAACTACCTGTGCATCCATCTTCATTCGTGTTAATTTGCTCTCTTTTGGTTTCATTAATCTTTGTCACCACTCTCAGTTCTTGGATTGGAACTTTACCACCGGTGGGTCTTGACTCGTTTGCTGAACTGAGCCGCTGTGATTGAGTTGCAGGGATGGAGAGCGACGAGGAGATAAGGAGAGTGCCGGAGCTGGGCCTGGAGCTGCCGGAGCTTCCACATCGGGCAGGGAGGCTGGCCCCGGCGCAGAGCGTGCCCTGGCCCAGTCGTCCACGGCGCAGGCCAGCGCGCGCCGCCGCGTCCGCAGCCCCGCTGACAAGGAGCACAAGCGCCTCAAAAGGTATGTGTGTGAGATTTCCTGTAATCCTAGTAATTGTAGCATATATACTAGCAACAGCTAGCATTCACCAGCGACCTGTGAGGAAGTTTAGTTAAAAAGTATAACATGATTATAGTATTCTGCTCCACGTTTGTTCATTTTTTTTCTTTGCTGCTAGTAGAGAAAGAGAGCACAACAAAGTTGATAGTACGGAATTCAGTTTCTTTGGATGAAGGGATGAATGGCCGCGTCACTGGCAAGCTCATTTGTTGACAAAATAAAATATCTTTCATGAGCCATGCTGCATGTTTGGATTTAGTGTTAGTACTAGTACTGGACCATATTGTTTGTATCCACATCAGAATTAGGCCCCCTTTGTGGGGTTTAGATAAGAAACGAGTGCCTGTGGAGCTAAGGTGGTTGGAAGACCATTGTTTTCAAAAACAGGAGTAATGTAGCCGGCTGGGATTGTTAGTTGTTAAGATAATTAGACAGTGATGCTCGATCAGTTTGTAATTTGTTGGGGGCAACAGTAGGAAGAGATGGTGGTCGAAACAAATTAACAGCTTTGAAGACGTCTCTGTTCACGTAGCGTGATTTGCTTTTTGCTCATCTAAATAGTTTTGGTGGGGGTACAAATGCAATGCAAGTGGAGTGGGAGAAGAGACGCAGATAACAGTTTGGACATATCATATGGTTCCTTTATGCTTATAGCATCTGTGCTGGTCCTGCACCTCTTGTGATGTCGACATTGGAGTGGTGGTGTTTGTTTGACACCAGTGATACCTTTGGACACTAGTGGCGGTGTTTCACCGTTTGTTGTTAGCACATTAATGCTAATGTTTCCCTAAGAAGCAATGCTAGTTCCATTAGAGTGTATAAATCCTTATTGAGAGTTCAGCTGGTATGCAAATGCAAGTGTAACATTTTATCTTTCAATCGAGATCAGGGATGGGAACTACTTTATATGTTCTCAAATTATGGAAAACATTGTTTGTATGCAATTTGAACTCTTAGATGAATTGGTGTCACATTAAAATGAATTCTGGGGAAATGTCAAATTTGTCATGATGTGAATTATTCTCTATTTTACCATTTACGAATGTCTCAGCCTTCTCAATTTTTTTTTTCCAATTTACTGCATTAAATTGCAATGTATATGTACTATGGTTAATCCAGTCTTGGCTCTGGAAGTTGTCTTGATTTGCTATGTTCGTGACTTGTGAAGATTACTGAGGAACCGGGTGTCAGCTCAACAGGCAAGAGAGAGGAAGAAGGCTTATTTGACTGATCTGGAGGTGAAGGTGAAGGTCCTGGAGAAGAAGAACTCGGAGATGGAAGAGAGGCTATCAACCCTCCAGAACGAGAACCAGATGCTTCGACAGGTACATTTTCAATTGATTTGGCTATGTTTTTTGGCACATACAAATTTCTGTACTGTTTAATTATTATCATCTTGTCAAATTTGTTTAGTACTCCTACTTGCCATGCTTCATCGTTCATGGACACAATAATGATGTCTTTATTCTGCATATACTGCTGTACCATCAGAACTGAAACCACTGTCTGATATTCGCAACATCTATTGCTGCTTTAGTCGCTTTCGGTGCACCAAAAAGATTTGCTGGTTATGGATTGTATTCTATATTGCCATGGAATTTGGAGTTATATTGGGTTGCAATGTTTTGTTTATGAAAAAATGTTGGCCAGTACCAGTAGTACTCTAGTAGGGTTATGCAGGAATAACACGTACTTATAATGATTGGAGTTTTTCGCCGTTTTGCAGATACTGAAGAATACCACTGTAAGCAGAAGAGGTTCAGGAAGCACTGCTAGTGGAGAGGGTCAGTAGTTCAGAATGACAGTAAAATAGTAATGCATTATGCTAAACATATGTTTATGTGGAGTGGATTTGGTCAGTTTGCTTTGTGGCCAAAGGAGGGGCCCTAAAAACTGGGGTGAAGAATTGTGCAGACAGTCATATAGTATCTCACTGTATTAATACGAAGTGCAGACAGTTCAGAAAAGAAAGAACTTATGGAATGCATTTAACATATATCATATCATATCATTTTGGGACATTAACATGCTTTGAATTCCATCATTTTCTGCTAGTTTTCTTAGAATGATGTTTGTGGATGAGACTGTGAAGACTTGTGATCACTGTGTTACTACGAAGTGCATACAGTCCAGGGAAAAAAGAACTTGCGAAATGCATTTAACATATATCATATCGTTTTGGGTCATTTAACATGCTTTACATACCATCGTCTTCTGTTAGTTTTTTATGATGTTGTTTGCCGATGAGATCGTGAACAGGAGTTCAGTATCAATTCAAGCGCTGGTGGCCAAAACTTGCAGAACAAAGCTGCAGGATGTGCTTCCATGGTTGTGTAATGATCACTTATCACTGATCAGCTGTATTCATTACAGCGCGTCAGCTGCTGACGATAAAAAAAACTCTGACCTCAAAGACAGCCTCCGCATTTTTACTTGAAGAAGAAAGATCTTTCTCACGCAAATATTTTTTTTTCTGACGGCCTCTAGCCATCTAACCAACCATTTCTTCAGTTGCTGACGAAATGGGGAGAAACTCATAAGAATGTGATTTTCCTTGCGCGGTAAAGACAACAAAATTGACTGCGATTTTTGTGCAGTCTGACAAAGCCAACCACAGTCTCTGGAAGCCTCATTGGGTTTATTTGCCCGTTTCTCAAGTTCAGTATCTCTGGAAGACGAAACGGTAACCCCTTTTCCACAGAACAGATACAGATCAAACCAAGTCTTCCATGGCTCGCATGGGCATGGCTTTTTCAGTAAGGAAAAAACTGCTCAAACCAAGTCGTCTGTATTCCACGTCAATGTTTCTCTTTCAGTTTCTTCTCCACGCTGGGGCACACCACACTGACATGATGATGGCAAGGTGGTTATTATCAAGTTTTCTTATTTCTTTAAAAGCATTCCTCGCTCTATTAAGTATCGGTCAGTATTCAGTGACGACGTTGCAATGCTGACTGCTGTACTTTTCAGCAAGACGAATTGCCAAGCTCGATCGCCGGTCTGCCCACGCAGTAAACGTCATTTTGCCTCGACACATCAAGGCACGTGCACCTTCATTAAATGATAATGGCAATAGCTTTGGTCTGCCCACGCAGTAAAGCCGTTGTGACATTATCGTTGGTCACTGTGTGCGCCCTAGTCCCTACCCCCCGTGGTGTGCAAACCCTATTGCATGAAAGGGATCAATCGATAAATAGATGATGAAGCACTGTGTGGAAAAGGTTTGATTTTTAAAAGGAAAAAAAACAAGAAACATTGTCATTATTTTTTTTCCTCTCCCTATAAAAATTGATGGTGAAGAGCACAACACATGTAAGATGGGACGGATCTCCTGTGCTAGACCAATTATTTTGGTTGAGTAAATCATGATGCCCTGGTTGTGTGTTTTATTGAAACCCAATGGCCTAGGATAATGTTAGTCTTAGACTATCTCTAACAATCACAACTCAAAATACAAGATTTATTTATACTTTAGGTGGCGCTATAGACAAAAGGTTACATATCGATTTTTAGTCTCTAACAACACGACCCAAAAGATAATTTTTTCAGCAAATGGATTTTTAGGAGATAGGAGACTTAGATTTGGATTATGTCTCCCCTCATATTCAAAACTGGTCGGCTGAATAGGTACTTTGTTGAAGGCCCATTTTGGATTTGGATACCTGAATACTCCCTCCAAACCCATATTATTTGACACTTTGAATAAGGTTTGAGTCTAACATTGAAAATATAAATCATGAATAACTTTTAAGTTATTAAGTTTAGAAAAAATGAAAATCATATCAATAGATTTGTCTTGAAAAATACTTTCATAAAAATTTACATATATTATATTTCAATGAATATTTTTAAAAAATATAAGTAATCAAAATTATGCTTTGGAATTAATATATGTATGGAGGGAGTAGGTCTTCTTATTGGATACTCCCTCCATCCCATAGAGAGTGTCGTTTAAAAAACGTGTCTATAAGGGAAATACGGTTTTCTAGCGACACTTTCAATAGGACAGGGTACCTCTTAGCAAGTTAGGATAACTAGACACATGACGCGTACTACTCCGCTGCACAGCATAGAGGAGGGAAACGGCTTGCGCAGAAAGAGGGTGGGCAAAAAATGAAGAGAATAAAAAATAGGAAAAATGAAGAAAGAACAATGTCAAACAGTACCGAACACTAGCCAAAGGTGCTGAGAAGCCGGGAATTCCTAGAACGTTAAAAAGAAAGTAGTTATTATATCATAGATATTGTATGTGATCACTGATATAATGTGTATGTGCCAGATCTATTACACACTCTAATAAAGAGTATATATTTTCATAGACTACACAGGCGTATCTATAGCGTAGATAGTGTGACATATGAAAGGATCAAGATGCCCAAAAGGGGAGTGAATTGGGCTTGTTTTAAATTTTAAAACAAATATAAAAACCTATCAAATGTCAATCACCCCCTAGTGCCTACCGTCCGTGTGTCCTAGCTAGAAAGCGTAGCAGTTCATAGGAAATAAAACAACCTAAGCAATTCTAGTAGGAAATGTAAAAACACAACGGAAAGTACTGCGGAAAAGTAAGAGCTAGGGAAAAGAAAATCTCATGAACACAGCGATTTTTTCCCGAGGTATCGAGGTGAAGACACACCCCCCTAGTCCTCGTTGGAGCACCTCGCAAGGTATCGCTCCCCCTCTACCCGCGCAAGGGTAGAGTGCTCTCTACGGGCTGATTCTTCGCCACTCCGGCTCGGTGAATCGCCCACAACCGATCACAAGAGCTTGGAGAAGAGCCGCCAACAATCTCCCGGCGCTCACTTCCTCCGAACACCACCAAACCGTCTAGGTGCTGTCGAACACCAAGAGTAACAAGCACAAGACCTTCACTTGACCCACTCAAGGCTAGGAAGGTGGATGGATGCACACAAGTCACTCCTAATCACTCTAGGAGGGAAGAACAAGATGAACTCTCTCTAATCTCTCCCTCACTAGCCTCTTGGCTCTCCAAAAGATTTCTCAAGGTGTCACTAGCTGAAACAATGGCCAAGAGTCCCTCTAAGGACCAAGGGGGCAACTATAAATAGTCCCCACCTCCAAAACTAGCCGTTTTTTTACTTTTTCTTCTCTCTGCGTAGCCACCAGACTAGTCCGGAGCTCACACCACCAGACCATGCACACTAGTCCGGAGCTCACTCTCGTTTCAAACTCAGGCACCGTCGGACTACTCTTGCTTGGTCCGACGCACTGGTCCGACGCTCTGGTTCGGAGCCTCGGTGCTCTCTGAGTGAAAACCTTTCTCTCTTTTACACACCACCGACCACTCTCCTTGGTCCGTGCCCTGGTCCGACGCTCTGGTCCGGAGCCAGGGTGCTCTCTGCATAGAACCAAACCCCTGTCATGAGGCGTCGGACTAGCCGTCGGACGAACCGTCGGACTAGTCCGGAGCCTTCTGACTCTCTGAACCAAGCCACCGGACCACTCTCCTATGGTCCGGTGCTTACCAAACAGGTGGTCCGGAGCTCCTCGAGCTGGAAAACTGCCTAAGTCAGAGACCACCGGACCACTCTCCTTGGTCCGACGCCCACTTAGCAGAGTGGTCCGGAGCCTCTTTCTCCCTCTTTTTCAACCGTTTTCGTTGAGGTTTCTTAAGGGATTTTGCTCCTACCATATCTAGGGTTTATCAAGGGCTGAAAGCAAGGTCTCTAGGACTAGTTGTGACAAGTGTGCATATACCCACTTTCCTAAACTCTCCTAGGTCAAGCTACTAATCTCATACCCCCCTTTATAGTACGGTCAAAGGAAAAACAAAAGTCCTAGCTATACTTAGTGCCCTTCTCAACCTTATGACACTAAGAACTAGCCTAGTCTTCGTCGTGTATCTCCATCCTTTGCAACCGAAACGATTTTCATCTTGGGGGCATGAATATCCATTAAGCATATTCAAAATGCATCACTCATGACCTAACATAAATGACTTTGTCTCTGCAAAACACATGTTAGTCATAGTGATCTAGTATTGTCGTTAATCGCCTAAACACAAGGGTCCATGATTCTACAATCTCCCCTTTTTGGTGATTGACGACAATACAAGCTCGAGTAGAGAATAATGAGTGAATTTTGATAAGAGAAAACATGACTTGACATGAGATAGGCATGGGTTAGTAATAAGAAAGACAAATACATGCCTAACCATTCAAGCCATGACAAGCACAATAATATGAAATGAGCATAGTACTTGATTTCAAAAAGGATATGCTATAACCAAAAGATCAGAGATTAGCGCGGAAGCAATATAGCATAACCAAGTGACATGATATATAAAGAAGAATGTCCACACATGTCACACAACCATCAAGTCTCAACCATCACACATATCATACAATGCATTAAGACGGTAAAACGTGATGCATGATGCAATAGAGTTTATACACAACAAAAGAACGAGTCCTACTAGCTCCCCTTAAAGCTAGCCCATCTACTCGACTCTCCCTCTCCCCCTTTGGCGTCGAAACACCTAAACTAAGCATCTGGAGGTGGAGTGGAAGCAGCGGTGGACCGGTCAAGCACCCTGAAAGCTGCCAGATATGCCTCATCATCTGAATCCTCCCCCTGAGTGTCTGTAGCTGGTAGTGAAGCGGTCTGGGGGTCGGAAGCTGACAGGTCTGCTGCGGTCGAAGACTCAGGAGTAGTAGCTGGAGAAGCAGTAGGAGCGGTAACCGTGCCAGTGTCTCTGCGGGAGCCTCAGGAGCTGCGGTGACCGGTGGTGCCTCATGCACTGACTCGTCTGGTCTGAAGAGCCGGAGACTGCTGAGGCTGGACTAGAGTAGAGGTGACAACTGTAGCATCGGTAGCGACTGCAGCTGTCGGAGGGGTAGACAACGGCTGGAGCCCGACTGTCGTGTGTAGCCTTAGAGGAGGCTACTGAGGAGCGGTGCTGATCAGCTATCGGTGCAATAAGCTCGGCCTCAACCTCTGCTGCAATCTGAGGACCAGTGGGGACGGCTGACCGGTAATGTCACTGAAGGACGCTGACAGATCTCTAGCAGTAGCACCCATCGTAGCGGTAAGAGGAGTGAAACCTGTAGTGAGAGGGGTGAACTGCTGAGTGGGTCCAAAGGTGTCCAACCACTGAGTCACCTGAGTCGCCGGTGACTGGAACGGGGTGGTCAATCCGGCACCCTGAAGTCCACTGGACTGTATGGCTGGGGTGGGAGTGACTGACTGACCGGCGGAGCTCGTAGGGGCCACTGAGGGGCCAACTGAAGGTCCAACTGAGAACTGTGACCCTCCTAGCTGCCCAACTGACTGTGAGGGCTGAGACGTGCTCATCATCTGTATCTGTGGAGCTGCAGGAAACTCTAGAGGAGGAGCACCAGTCCACTTCATCATGTGGGCCATAAAGGCCATGTTCTGCAGCTGCAGCTGCTGGGACTGTAGCTGAAGGCGCTGAGACTCTAGCTGCATAGCGAGCATCTGTCGCTGCATCTCGAAGTGACCGCTCCTCTGACTGTCGCTGCATCTCGTCCTGTCGCTGCTGGACCCTGTGTAACTGCAGTGACGAGAGAGCTCTGCTGCTCATTCATTCTGTCAAGGAGCTTGAGCATCATCGTCTCAGTGGCAGAGGCAGAGCTGCCAGCCTCAGTGTCGTGAGCCCGTGGGGGCATCTGTGGAACTGGCTGGAAATCGGCGTCTGAGCTGTCTGAAGTATCCTCAGGAGTCACATTAGCTCCAGTATCTAGACCATGGAGCTCCTGCTGCTCAACACCACGAATGGCCTCATCCTGAGCATCAACCTCTGCTCTGTCAGCTGGTGCTGTCCTCTCTCTGACAAGACGGAGGACCCGGTTTCCAAACCGGCTATCAAACGACCCCAGGACTCTGTAATCTGGGAAAGTAGTCGGTGACTGATCCAGTAGAGCACGGAGTCCAGGGTGTGCTCCCTCAATCTCAATAGCAACAATCGAAGAAATCCAGTGAGCATAGGGAAACTGTCGTCAGGCCCTCATGCCATCTGCTATCACATCCTCTATCTCTGACACAAGAAAGTTTGCAACATCGAATGGTGTCTGAGATACCAGGGCCTGAAGAGAAGCTGCTGCATGTTGGTCAATCCTTCCTTGAACCCGTGCGAGGTAGCAGAGTACGACGGAGCACCTCGTTCAACCTGTGAACTGTAGGCCTGAGCTCTGCTGGGCTACGCCTGGAGCCCTCTAAGAAGGGTGGCTTGAACAGAGGAGCCACCTCCTGCACTTGACAAAGTACGGCCTCCTCGAGCTCTGCGAGGCACTAAGGCTCCTCGGTAGCACTCGTAGTGTAAGTCAAGCTCACCACCTTGCTGACGGAAGCGAAAGATCTCTCTGAGTCTGGTCAAGTATAGCCTGTACCTCTCGCCTCTAAAGGTGTACTGCACAAACTTGTGCTCTGGATCCACCCAAACTGAAGCATAGAACTCTCTGACCCATCTTTCTATATAGTTACCAGAACGCCCGAGTAAATCGGCGAGTCCGTTGGTAAGTCAAGAACGGCCTGATCTCCTCACCTGCTAGCTCAACTATGCTCTCTAGGGAGCAAACCCCGTGTGGTCGTATCTGAATGCTGGTCAACTGAGCTGCTCGGTAGAAATCCTCCATGAGAGGTGTATGCCAACCTGGTGAGGCTCTGGGGTCTCTCTGATCCGGACACCACTTCTCTAGAGCAACAAATTTGAGCTTCTTCACTTGCTTCGCTGTAAGATTCCTCAGATCGAGGTGAACTGAGGCTGAAGCTGCTGTGGGAGCCGCTGACTGAGGTGACTGAGCAGACTGGGAACGTGTGGAACGCCCTCAGGAACTAGGTGCCAACAGTGTCCTCAGAGCTTCAGTGACAAGCTCTGGCTCCTGTGGAGTGTCCTCAGTGTGTGACCCAGCTGGAGGTGAAGAGGGAAGATCCCACGGAGGGGTGCCGAGTCTCACAGTACCTCGGCGACCGCCTCGCTTTGCGCGGTCCGTTGCATCGGCCACTGCCTCGGCTGTCTCAGCCTCTGTGAGCTTGCGCTTCTTCTTCTTGGCTTTCTCAACAACGGGCTTCTTGCCCTTATCACTGGAAGGACGTGGAGGTGGAGGAGCATCATCACCGGACCCAGCTGCACGAGCACGAGTACTGCGAGTCATACTGAATCAAGCAAAGTACCACTGCCCACTGACAATCACAAGATCACTGTCAACTGTTAGAACCACTGCCCACAACTGAAAGCTGTAAGAACCAACTGTCAACTAATCAACCCACAAGCACAACTGTTAGAGGGGCCTCCAAGCCACTGGACTGAACCTCTGAGGCTTTGCCTCAATCCTTACTCGCGAGCTTTGCCCCGAGTTTAACTGCCACTGACTGCTGCTAGATAGAATAGACAGGGTATACATAATCATATATAAAATCTAGAGATAAGAAACCGTATAGAAGCAAGCATCTAGATAAGTGATAGAATGAAATCTGACATGGTACCTGAGGTAAGAAAGCGTAGCTATTCAGAGCAATCTCAAGTACCAAAGCACTCTCCGAACGGGATATACCAGCTGCGAATTACATTGGCAATAGGATTTAGTGAACTGAATTGAGTATGGATTTTCAAGGAATAATTCTAGGGCATAATTCAATTAACGACTCGACAAAACGCGATATCGTAAACCGAAACCATACCCTAGAAGCGAAGCGACGGAGTCGACGACGACGAAACGGTCGCGGACGAAGACGTCGAAGTCGATGACGAGGAAGGCGTTCGGTCGAGGACGAACGCGTCGAAACGAAAATCGCCTAGGGTTAGGGAAAACCCTAGCTCCTCTGAGGACTAAGCAGGCAAGGACAATGGAGAGGAGGGGAACTGATGAGGACATCAACACCACACCAAAACCATCTCCAGCACCACTTGGTCCTATTACTCGTGCTCGTGCCCGTGAACTCAATCATCAAGTAAGTTTATTCTCAAACTCTTGTCCATTATATTTAGACAATGGAGACACGTGCACTCTTGTTTTGCTCAGGAACAATGGAGAGGATCAGCGGACACGGGATGGGCGCTAGCTGGATTTGGACTGCAGGACAGCACCAACTTGTGATGGATGCCACGACTTCATACGGACTCCGATTGGGACATTCTCACACTCTTTGGAAAACTTATCAAGTCTACTTTCCAACGGATCCAGAAGCATGGCTATACCTTATCAGATGCGTCCAGAGTCATCGTTTTTGTACCGAGACCTTTTCTGTCCACCGGTGCTGCGTCACCTTATTTTGGGCCTGTGGCCCATGTATCAAGTTGGGTCCATTAGGGACGCGTCCTAGGGTTGGAGAACGACCCCAACACCCTTGTGGTCGTCATCCCAACTCCTTATAAGTCTTTAGAGCCACCACAAACAGTTTAGGTTTTGTTTCGTCGAGTTAGCTATTGCTACCGCCTTTCAGCGCGCGTGTTGGATCAACCGTCCGTCTGATTGTCATCAGAACCTCACCATATTGTGTTCTCAGATTGAAACCTTCATATTCATCTTGCAATTGAGTGCTTGTTCATCTTGTTCTTGCTGGTTCTTCGATTGCTTGCAGGACGGGAGCCCTAGTGGCTGGTTGTCGCGCCGCAAGATCACGGCAGCCATCGGAGGTGGTGTATCGGTTGCTAAGGCGCAGCGTCCTTGGACGGTTTGTAGTCGAGCCGTGAACGTCATCTCCCTCCACAAATCGAGTTATCCACCAACTCTCATCGAAAGATCGAACTTCGAACCCTACGGGTCGTCATCAAATGATGAGGACATCCTCCATTATTACCCGTTGGCAAAGACGCAACAAATAATGGGCCAAGTGGCCCAGTTGTAGTCGGACGGTGACCGTGTGAGCCTCTGAATAATCCCACCTTGCTTAGCTTGGGAGGAGGAAGCCACCTTAAAAGGGAGAGCCACCATTCCCCTATCAGACTAGTCTTTTAGGGAGATTGGGCCTTTCTCCGAGTGGGTGTGCCTAAGAACTGTTGGGGTCCGGGCAACCTCAATTTATCGGCCTCGGCCAACCCTACCTGGGCCGGATGTATCATTTGGTATCAAAGCTGGGCCCTTGTTTAAGGGGGTGGGAATGATGAGAACATCCTCCATTATTACCCGTTGGCAAAGACGCAACAAATAATGGGCCAAGTGGCCCAGTTGTAGTCGGACGGTGACCGTGTGAGCCTCTGAATAATCCCACCTTGCTTAGCTTGGGAGGAGGAAGCCACCTTAAAAGGGAGAGCCACCATTCCCCTATCAGACTAGTCTTTTAGGGAGATTGGGCCTTTCTCCGAGTGGGTGTGCCTAAGAACTGTTGGGGTCCGGGCAACCTCAATTTATCGGGCCTCGGCCAACCCTACCTGGGCCGGATGTATCAGGAACCCTAGGAACTTGCGTAGGCTGGCAGGGAGGAGAGTGGGAGCTGGCCGCCGGCGAGGTTGGCTCCACGGCGGCGAGGACGGTGGCGCGGTGGACGGCGGCGGCGATGAAGGGTGGCCCTGCTGTACTGCACGGCAAGGGGAAAGGCGGCGGCGCACGGGGGGAAGCTCACCGGCGGCGGCTTAGGTGGTGCAGGGGAGCAGGATGAGTGGCGGCGGAATGACTGCGGAAGATGAAAGTGAGGAAACAGAGCCGCACGCGGGGGGTTATCCGCAAATTTTCAAAGCGTCGGACCACTCCGCTTGGTCCGGTGGCTGGTCCGACGGGTGGTCCGATGGTACCAGAGAAGGGAATACAGTGAGCAACCGACCACCGTACTACTGCGTCGGACGACTCACCGGACTAGTTCGATGGAGCACCAGACTGGTCCGACGGTGAACAGATCGATATGACAGAGGCACCGGACAACTTGTCATTGGTCCGGTGCAGCGTCGGACACTGGTCCGACGGTTTCTTTGACTGGAAAAGATTTATGCAGTGAGGGACAGGGCGTCGGACCACTGCGTCGGACCAAAGCAGAGTGGTCAGGAGGGTGGTCCGGTGCTTAATATTGCTCTGAATTTTCCTATTTTTCTCACCAATCTTTTCTCTTAGCCAAGTACCAACACAAAAGAGCAAAGAGGAACACTTGTTGGACTTAACATAAGAACCATCTCTCAAACCCTCAATTTTAGAAGTAGTTTGCCATAGGCTAGAATTAGTTTTCATAAGAAAATAGTTCAATAACGCTCCAAGGGTCACCATAGGGGCACTAGAGGGGTATTAGCTGAAGCTAGAGCGTTGAATTGCTCCCCCTAAGTGTTGAACCTAATGATGACCAATAAACTTAACCGAAAAGAAACGAAGAAGCAACACTTATGCATATGCAATGCAAAACGGAATTTGAATCTAGGTTGCTTGCAAGTTTAAACCGCGGTTAAGCTTTGTCACACGCTTTGAGGGCGGTTATCTTAACCGCGTTAGCCAAGCCTATTTGCATTACCAAATTAACATGTTATATTTACATATGAATGCATGATTCACACAAGCTTATCTTTTAGTGAAGTTAGAGTTATCAAGCACATTCAACTCGCTTCTCAACCTACAAAAGGTTGTTTCATCGAGTGGTTTAGTGAGGATATCCGCCAATTGATCTTCGCTCTTAACTCCAACTAGTGTGATGTCTTTCCTGGCCACATGATCTCTAAGAAAGTGATGGCGAATATCTATGTGCTTGGTGCGAGAGTGTTGAACCGGGTTGTTTGCAAGCTTTACGGCGCTTTCATTATCACACAAAAGTGGAACTTCTTTTAAAAACACGCTGTAATCAAAGAGTGTTTGGGTCATATATAAGATTTGTGAACAACTTGCTCTCATGGCAATGTATTCTGCCTTGGCGGTTGACAATGCCACACTATTTTGCTTCTTTGAGGACCAAGAAACAAGTGATCTTCCTAGCATGTGGCACCCACCAAAGGTACTCTTCCTATCAACCTTACACCCGGCGTAATCCGAATCGGAATAGCCAACTAGTTGGAAGGGAGCTCCTTTGGGATACCAAAGACCCATGCTAGGGGTGTGCCTTAAGTACCTAAGGATTCTTTTAACCGCACAAAGATGCGACTCCTTAGGGTTTGCTTGAAACCTAGCACACATACACACACTAAACATGATATCCGGCCTAGATGCGGTGAGGTAAAGTAAACTACCGATCATAGAGCGATAAAGAGTTTGGTCAATCGGTTTACCTCCCTCATCGAGATCGAGATGTCCATTAGTTGGCATTGGGGTCTTGATTGGCTTGCAATCCTCCATCTTGAACTTCTTAAGTAGATCATAAGAGTACTTTTCTTGAGAGATGAAGGTCCCTTCTCTCATTTGCTTCACTTGAAAGCCAAGGAAGAAGGTTAGCTCGCCAATCATTGACATCTCGAACTCCTTGGACATCAAGTCACCAAACTCCTTGCAATGGTCTTGGTTTGTTGACCCAAATATAATGTCATCGACATATACTTGGCAAACAAAGATCTCTCCATTAAGCTTCTTGGTGAATAGTGTAGTGTCGATGATCCCGATCTTGAAGCCCTTCTTGATTAGGAAGTCCCTTAGCCTCTCATACCAAGCTCTTGGAGCTTGCTTCAATCCGTAGAGTGCCTTGGACAACCTATACACATGATTAGGCAAGTTTGGGTCTTCAAACCCGGGAGGTTGTGAGACATAGACAAGTTCATTAATGAAACCATTTAAGAAGGCGCTCTTCACATCCATTTGAAAGAGCTTCATTTTGTGATGTGAAGCATACGCCAAAAGGATACGGATGGCTTCAAGTCTTGCAACCAGAGCAAAGGTCTCTCCAAAATCGAGTCCTTCTACTTGAGAGAACCCCTTTGCCACCAATCTTGCTTTGTTCCTCACAACCACGCCTTGATCATCTTGCTTGTTCCTAAACACCCACTTGGTGCCAATGATTCTTGCATCCTTTGGCTTCTCTTCAAGTGTCCACACTTGGTTCCGGGTGAAGTTGTTGAGTTCTTCATGCATGGCATTTACCCAATCCGGATCCGCAAGTGCTTCTTCTACACTAGAAGGCTCAACAAAGGAAATAAACGAGTGATGTTCAACATAAGATGCAAGTCTAGAGCGAGTCATTACTCCCTTTGATGGACTCCCTATGATTTGATCATGGGGGTGAGCTTGAAGGATGGATGTTGATTTTCTATTTGTCTCTTGAGGAGGAGGATGCGGTGCTTCAACATTGCTTGCTTCGGCCTCGGCTTGATCTTGAGGAATGTGAGTGTCTTCTTGAGCTTCTCTCACTTGATCTCCTTCATCAACTTGAGGCGTGTGAGGTGGAGAAGGATCTTGATTTGCTTCATCTTCAACTTCTTCCACTTCTTGCGGGTTGATAGCACCAATTGGCATATTCTTCATGGCCTCCCTCAAGGGTTCATCACCTACATCAATATCCTCAAGCGCTCCTTGGGAGCCATTAGTTTCATCAAACTCCAAGTCATACGTTTCTTCAACTAAGCCGGTGGCTTTGTTAAATACACGGTATGCCTTGGATTTAAGTGAATAACCAACAAGGAAACCAATGTCACACCGCCGTTGGAATTTACCCAAGTGTTGGCGCTTCTTGTAGATGTACACCTTGCAACCAAACACCCGGAAGAATGAAATATCCGGCTTCTTCCCATTGACAAGCTCATAGGGGGTCTTCTTTAATAGCCTTTGGACGAAGAGACGGTTTGCCGCATAGCAAGCGGTGTTGATTGCCTCCGCCCAAAACTTCTCGGGAGTGTTGTACTCATCAAGCATAGACCTTGCTAGAGTTATGAGTGTCCGGTTCTTCCTCTCTATGACACCATTTTGTTGTGGAGTATATGTGGCGGACACCTCATGTTTGATCCCAACTTCATCACAATAGTCTTCAATCTTTGTGTTCACAAATTCAGTGCCATTGTCACTTCTAATCTTCTTGATCTTCACATCAAATTCATTTTAAGCTCTTGTAGCAAACTTCTTGAAGATGCCTTGTGTCTCTGCCTTGTCTTGAAGAAAGAACACCCAAGTGTACCGAGAGTAGTCATCCACTACCACTAAGCAATAGAGATTTCCTCCAAGACTAGCATAGGTGGTAGGGCCAAATAAGTCCATGTGTAGCAACTCTAGGACTCTTGAGGTTGACATGAAAGCTTTGGTTGGATGGGTGTTTGCCACTTGCTTGCCGGCTTGGCATGCACTACAAAGTTTGTCCTTCTCAAACACCACATCCTTGATTCCTCTAACCATTTCCTTCTTGACTAGCTTCTTCAAGGTTGACATGCCCACATGAGCTAATCTTTTATGCCATAGCCAACCCAAAGAATTCTTGGAGAATAGACAAGCTTGCAAGTTTGCTTCATTTGAAGTGAAGTCCACTAAGTAGAGGTTGTTGTGCCGGAACCCTTTGAATAACATTGATGAATCTTCAATCGTGGTCACAATCACCTCATTTGGTGTGAAGAGACAATGAAACCCGAGATCACAAAGTTGACCAACCGATAGCAAGTTGAAGCTCAATGATTGTACTAGCAAGACATTTGAGATTGATTGATCTTGGGAGATAGCCACTTTGCCTAAGCCTTGAACTTTGCCCTTTTAATTATCCCCAAAAGTAATCTTGTCTTTATTTGCACAATCCTCATCAAGTGTGGTGAACATCCGGGGGTCGCCGGTCATGTGTTGAGTGCAACCACTATCAATTACCCAATGGCTCCCACCGGTCTTGTAGTTCACCTACACACAAGCAACTTGGAGTTAAGCTTGTTGTTTGGGAACCCCCTTAGTGCGGGGCCCCATTGCCTTGTCGACCAACTCCTTAGCAACCCAAAGAATCCTAGGCTTGTTCTTCATTGGTGGTCCAAGAAACACCACATGTGGTCTACCCTTGGAATCTTTGTTGATGACATAGTGAGCATCATGAGCAAATGGCCTAGTGTGCTTGGGCAAGGTCTTGGGAAGTGGAGTCTTGCATTGAAATGATAGATGACCAATTTGTCCACATCCAAAACACCTCTTAGGCTTGGGCTTTGGCTTCTCTTGATTGTAGCCATTGTACTTGTTCTTGTAGTAGTTCTTGGCTTCAATCTTGACTTTGGCCTTCATCACTTGGTTCTCCTTGTACCCAATACCGGTCTTGTCACTCTTCATGACGGTGCTCATTAGAAGCTCACTTTGGAGATTATGGCCCTTGGTGAACTTTTCAAGGCCACTTGTAAGCTTGGTCTTGTCATTCTTGAGCTTGGCAATTTCTTCTCGAAGAGAGTTGATCAAGGTGATAGCATCTTTGTCTTCTTCTTGAGCCGGCTTGATGGTGAAAGGCTTGTTTGCCTTGAGGTTGATTAGCTCTTCCTTGATCTTTGAGTTCTCTTCACTCATCTTCACATAATCATCATACTTGTCGGCTTCTACAACTCTCTTGCCCTTGCACTTGGCACTTTGCTCAAGAGCCACATCATCAAGCTTGATATCACAAGAGGTAGCACTTGCACACTTAGCACACGGGTTAGTAGCAACATGTGTAAGATCTTGAGTAAGTAATTCATTTGCTACCACTAGTGTGCCATGATCACTTTTCACTTGGTTGTAGTCATCTTTTAGCAAGTTAAACCTTGTGAGGAGCTCTTGGGATGACTCTCAAGCTTATCATGTTTCTCATTGGCTTGCTTAAGAGAGGCTTTGAGCTCCCTAGTGCTAGATGTGAGAGAGTTAATCTCAAGCTTCAAATCATCATTAGCACTAGACAAGTTATCAAGCTTATCATGCAAGTTTTCCTTGATTTCAAGAAGTTTGTCATTTTTACTCTTGTACTTCCTTATGATGCTAGCATATTTGTTGCAAATTTTAATTAGCTCATCATAGGAAGGTGCTTCTTCATCATCGCTATCATCACTAGAGAGGTCATCACCATCATCCTCTTTTTGTACCTTCTTGTCACCTTTAGCCATAAGACATAAGTGTGTAGAGGATGAGCTCGGCGATGAAGGAGGAGGTGGCGGTGGAATCGAAGAACCAATCACCAAAGCGGCCACCTTCTCTTCTTCACTCTCATCATCGGAGGAGTCGCTTGAATCATCAATGTCGGTGAGCCAATCACCCACAATGTAAGCCTTGCCATCCTTCTTCTTCTTGTGGAAGTTGAAGTTCTTCTTCTTCTTGTATGGCTTGTCTTGCTTCTTGTTATCATCACTTGAGTCATCATTGCCGCCCTTGTTCTTCTTGAAGTTCTTGAACTTGTTATCCTTGAACTTGTCTTTCTTCTCTTCGGGACATGCATGGGCTAGATGACCAAGAGTGCCGCAATTGTAGCACTTCATTTGGGAGATTGGCTTCCTTGAAGAGCTTGTGAAGAATTTCTTCTTCTTTGAGTCAAACTTGACTCCGTTCTTGTTTAGCCTCTTCAACATCTTGGCGGTCTTCTTCACCATGAGAGCGATGTTGTCTTCATCATCATCATCACTTGTACTCTCAACAACATATTGAATCTTGCACTTCTCCTTGGAAGATGCCTTGAGAGCCAAGTCCTTCTTTTCCTCCTTCTCTTTCTTCTTGGAGGATGATGAAGTTCCATCATTGATCTTCATGTACATCTCATGAGCATTGATCTTGCCCAACACTTGCGTTGGTGTAGTTGCGGAGAGATCGCCTTGATGAAGAACCGTGACGATGTGGCTATACTTGTCTATTGGAAGGACACAAAGTATCTTGCGCACCACATCGGCCGGTGTCATTTGAGAGAGCCCAAGGCCATTCAACTCCTCTACAAGCACATTCAAGCGAGAGTACATTTCATTAGCATTTTCATGAGATAGCATGGTGAAAGCATTTAACTTAGCAATAATAAGGTGATAGCGCTCTTCTCTTTCACATTTAGTGCCCTCGTGTAGAGCACAAATGTTTGTCCAAATCTCATGCACGGTTTTGCAATTCCGCATACGGTTGAACACATCCTTGCAAATGCCACGGAAAAGAATATTCTTTTCCTTGACATTGTTCTTCTCAAAGTATGGGTCCTCGGCGAACACCAACCCACCTTGGGTGGCGGCTTTGTGAACGCCGACATCCACGGCCTCAAGGTAGGCCTCCATCCGCACTTTCCAATACGGAAAGTCATCCCCATCGAACATGGGTGGCGGTCCATCCCCATGGGACATCTTGCTCTAGGCGGTGAAGCCTAATTTAGAGCAACCTGGCTCCGATACCAATTGAAAGGATCAAGATGCCCAAGAGGGGGGGGGGGTGAATTGGGCTTGTTTTAAATTTCTAAAGCAAATATAAAAACCTATCAAATGCCAATCACCCCCTAGTGCCTACCGTCCGTGTGTCCTAGCTAGAAAGTGGTAGCAGTTCATAGGAAATAAAAACAACCTAAGCAATTCTAGTAGGAAATGTAAAAACACAACGGAAAGTACTGTGGAAAAGTAAAGAGCTAGGGAAAAGAAAATCTCATGAACGCAGCGATTTTTTCGCGAGGTATCAAGGTTTCGACACACCCCCCTAGTCCTCGTTGGAGCACCTCGCAAGGTATCGCTCCCCCTCTACCCGCGCAAGGGTAGAGTGCTCTCTACGGGCTGATTCTTCACCACTCCGGCTCGGTGAATCGCCCACAACCGATCACAAGAGCTTGGAGAAGAGCCGCCAACAATCTCCCGGCGGTCACTTCCTCCGAACACCACCAAACCGTCTAGGTGCTGTCGAACACCAAGAGTAACAAGCACAAGACCTTCACTTGACCCACTCAAGGCTAGGAAGGTGGATGGATGCACACAAGTCACTCCTAATCACTCTAGGAGGGAAGAACAAGATGAACTCTCTCTAATCTCTCCCTCACTAGCCTCTTGGCTCTCCAAAAGATTTCTCAAGGTGTCACCAGCTGAAACAATGGCCAAGAGTCCCTCTAAGGACCAAGGGGGCAACTATAAATAGTCCCCACCTCCAAAACTAACCGTTTTTTACTTTTTCTTCTCTCTGCGTAGCCACCAGAATAGTCCGGAGCTCACACCACCAGACCATGCACACTGGTCCGGAGCTCACTCTCGTTTCAAACTCAGGCACCGTCGGACTACTCTGCTTGGTCCGACGCACTGGTCCGACGCTCTGGTTCGGAGCCTCGGTGCTCTCTGAGTGAAAACCTTTCTCTCTTTTACACACCACCGGACCACTCTCCTTGGTCCGGTGCCCTGGTCCGACGCTCTGGTCCGGAGCCAGGGTGCTCTCTGCATAGAACCAAACCCTTGTCATGAGGCATCAGACTAGCCGTCGGATGAACCGTCGGACTAGTCCGGAGCCTTCTGACTCTCTGAACCAAGCCACCGGACCACTCTCCTATGGTTCGGTGCTTACCAGACAGGTGGTCCGGAGCTCCTCGAGCTGGAAAACTGCCTAAGTCAGAGACCACCGGACCACTCTCCTTGGTCCGATGCCCACTTAGCAGAGTGGTCCGGAGCCTCTTTCTCCCTCTTTTTCAACCGTTTTCGTTGAGGTTTCTTAAGGGATTTTGCTCCTACCATATCTAGGGTTTATCAAGGGCTGAAAGCAAGGTCTCTAGGACTAGTTGTGACAAGTGTGCATATACCCACTTTCCTAAACTCTCCTAGGTCAAGCTACTAATCTCATACCCCCCTTTATAGTACGGTCAAAGGAAAAAATAAAGCCCTAGCTATACTTAGTGCCCTTCTCAACCTTATGACACTAAGAACTAGCCTAGTCTTCGTCGTGTATCTCCATCCTTTGCAACCGAAACGATTTCCATCTTGGGGGCATGAATATCCATTAAGCCCATTCAAAATGCATCACTCATGACCTAACATAAATGACTTTGTCTCTGCAAAACACACGTTAGTCATAGTGATCTAGTATTGTCGTTAATCGCCTAAACACAAGGGTCCATGATTCTACAACATACCTAACAATCTCTAGGACAAAGGCCCAAGTAAAATTTTGAAATGCACTTAAGAATGTCTTGATACATTAGAAGAGCATATTTAACACAATACATAAACACACTACTACCTATCCTTTTTAGATAGTAGAGGTAAAACCCACTTTAACAGACTACCTCCTAGGCATTCCAAATTTGTTGGCCCTTCAAATCTCCTTCCACTATCTATTCATGTTGGGCCAATATGTGAGTACATACCCAAATTTTTTCCTTCATTATTCCCACCCCATGGTCGTGCCCGACGCTGCCAATCCTTGTGAGCCATGTACGACGGAGGCCGTCAGCTACCTCCCTCTCACTCGATGTCGTCTTCTTCCTTGTCTACGGAGCCCACCGCCCCTTTTCGCACCATCTGGCACTAGTGAGATGGCCACCAACATCAGGTTTTCCCTCCAACGCCGTGATCTTGCTGCTCCTCGCGAGATGGCCACCAATGCCGGTGTCCCCATCCACCGTCATGGCCCCTTCGACCCTTCCCTGACTCCGGGCGCTCTAATGGTGGCTCTTCCCCGGTGCGAGCTCGCGACATGACCGAGTTCATCATGGCGACAAGATAAGAAGGATGACATATGGCTACCACATGTCATTCTTTATAAAGATGGATTTAAGTGGTCTGTTTGATTGTTTTAGTTAGTGTTGTTGGAGAAAACAAAAAAAAATATTAAAATAAGTGGTTACCCAAATAAACAAGTTGGGAGTGTGTTTTCGGTAACATTGTTGGACATGCTCTAAAAGCAATGTATGTAGAAAATGGGAACAGAGGGATCATGTGATAAGATTTTTTTCTCTTTCTTTTCTGGTCGGAGAATTTGCAAAATGTCTAAAATATAACATCGATTAAATACATTTTGCTATCCTATAATACAATTATTATTATTATTATTATTATTATTATTATTATTATTATTATTATTATTATTATTATTATTTGCGATAGACAAACCTATAGAAAACATGGTCTCTACAACCACAAGGTTTTCCCCGCAGGGTGGAAAGCTCATGCTATTGGCATCCCTAGTTGAAAAGCATCTTTGTGCTTCTATTTTCAAGGAAATGAAAAAAAAAGATGGTGCACACTGTCATCGATAATATGCTGGCCGTACTGCAGCCCTATCCTATGAATTACGATTGCTCCTGCAAATTGACCTATCATCTCGATCACACACCTCACATGTTTCCCCTTGTTTTGATTTCAAGGAATTAAAACTTAGTTTGTCTTGTTTGGTACAACAATAGCTCACAATAGCTTTATGAAGTTGTTGTGAGCTGTTTTTTTGTCAAATATTTTTTTTAAAAGAGCTTCACCTATGAAATTGTTTTTCTTCACCTCTCATAAAGATATGAAGGACCTGTTTGGTACAGCTCTGCTTCATATGTGAAGCTGTTTTTTTTAGAAAATAGTTTCATAGGCAACTCTCTAGGTGAAGCTGAACTATTTTGGAAAAAGTATATTTGGCAAAATAGCTTTACCAACAACTTCATGCATAGATATGAGAGAGAAAGAGGAGAGAGAGCTATGATAAACTACTATTTTTAGTTTTATCCTACTTTATATCTTTGTGAGAGGGAAAAAAACAGCTTCATGGGTGAACCTGTTTTGAAAAGAAGTGTTTGGCAAAAAAAAACAACTCTGAGTTGTACCAAACAGGCCCGAAGTGGGTGAAGTTGTTTTGCCAAACATTTTTTTTTAAAATAGCTTAGCTTCACCTAGAAAGTTGTTCATAAAGTTATTTTCTAAAAAACCAGTTTCACTAATGAAGCAGAGTTATAAAGTTATTTTCTAAAAAAACAGCTTCACTAATAAAACAGAGTTATACTAATCAGTCGTCTTTCGTCTCTGCACTCGCCTCATCCTGACTACTGATGCTGTCGATTGTTGTTCCCTCTTGTCTGCTTTTCTGCGTTTAGGGGTTCTGTTGCGTAGTGGCGTGGCCGTGGCCGACGTCGACCTTCTGTTCTGGCTTTGCTGTCCCAAACAAGTAAAACTTACACATGAAACGCCGAACGAGTATATGAAAGTTCTGCGACTATATAAACTAGGAGGGTAGGCGCGCGATGCCGCGCGTGCAGCGGCTCTTTGCGCCTGTGTGTGGTTTTAATATATATAGGAACCATTCAATAGACTGAACCTGTACTCTATGGTAAGTATTGACACATTAGAAATATATACTACTGTATATTTAGGATGGAGGGAGTGTAAGTTAACTTACGTACAATAGAGTGAAGTGATGTTCTATGACAACTTAGACATACATTAGCCAATTAGTCAAATGTGCACTAACATACCGCACAAAAGGTACATCCTTTAATAGAAGAGAAATCAGTTCGTAAACATCATCATACATATGTCAAATTGTCGATGCTACGCTACAATTTCATTGAGATATACATTTCCAAACACATGTGCATAATAAAAGTGTATGTACTTCATATGATGCTGACCGAAAAAAACACCTACTAAATGCTGGCAACCTTGGTATGATGCTGACTGAAACAAAACACCTGCTAAATGCTGGCACCTTAACTATAATTAGTGACGCAAGAATTGAAGGACTACTATTTCATTACATTTGTGCTCTCAGAGTGTTCTCTTCTGCAAGGTTCTTTGTTCAACTGCATATATACGTACATTTCACCCAAGAATAGGATTTGAAAACAATCAAACATTCTTGGTTAATCAAAGTATGTTATGAGTTGCTAAAACTCTTGAACGATTACAATGTCGGTAGGCTTGATGATGACAGAAGATATTAGAAATAATCTCAACATTCTTTTTGGGTTCATCAAATTGTTGCTAATTCTCTGTCCCTGACATTGAGTGAAGCATTGAATTCATGTTAGAACTATCACACGACACTTTGCAGGAAATAAGAATAAATCAATTTATCATTAGGAGGAGATGCAACTATCGTTGCTTTTGGGTACACTTCAGATGTGAGTTCATATTGCCCAAACAAATAATCTTATAAGAACTAACACTATAAAGGCAAGAAAATTGTTTGAAGTGAAATTTGTTTTCAGTGTCCATCACTTTAGTTGGTCACATAACTCAATTAGGATCCTATAAGATTTATTTTCATTTGCAGTTCAATCAGTACTTATATCTGAAAAAGAAAAGTGCAAGCACTACACAACCTGACCTAAGCCTTCATCGTGTTCCGCTAAGCCTCTTTGGATGATGCCGGTGTTTCTTAACTGCAGATGATGTAAAAGTGTAGAGAGATAGCGGAACACCTCTTACCCTTAGGGGGTTGGGTGGCTTTCATATATATAGTCATACATGACTTGGAGTACAAGTAAACACAATTACATAGGACCCCCTAGGATATATACAATTATATATCTAACACTCCCCCGCAGTCTAATCGGGAGTATCGCGAACGCAAAGACTGGATTTAAAATCAGTAAATAATAGTCATAATGTCAACGAACTGATAAGAGGACGGCAAATGGAGCACTCGAAAATCACCAAGCGCGACCTTCTCACGGACGAAGTGGATGTCGATCTCAATATGCTTAGTCCGGCGGTGATGGACAGAGTTAGCTGTCATATACACAGCACTGACGTTGTCATAGAAAATAACGGTGGCAGAAGACAGTGGCCGATGCAGCTCCTGAAGCAACCGACGCACCCAACAACACTCGGCGACGGCGTGGGCAACAGCACGGTACTCCGCTTCAGCACTGGAGCGAGAAACCGTAGTCTACCGCTTCGAGGACCAGGACACCAAGTTGTCACCGAGGTAGACGCAGTAGCCAGAAGTAGAACGCCGAGAGTCTGGACACCCTGCCCAGTCAGCGTCGGAGTGTGCGGTGAGGGACCGGACAGGACCAGTTCCAAGGTGAAGTCCTGTGGAGAGAGTGCCCTTCACATACTGAAGAATCCGCTTGACCAGCGCGACATGCAGCTCGCGGGGATCATGCATGAAGAGGCACACCTGCTGAACAGCATAAGCCAAATCCGGTCGGGTCAAAGTCAGGTACTGGAGAGCACCGGCGAGGCGACGATACTCAGACGGATCCTCGACAGGAGCACCATCCGAGGCCAAAAGCTTAGCCTTGGAGTCCACTGGCGTCAACGTGGAGTGACACTCAGCCATGCCAACGCGCTGGAGCAACTCGGCAGCGTACTGACGCTGGGACAGGAACATGTCACTGGAGGAGCGCGTGACGGAGATGCCGAGGAAGTGGTGTAGCTCGCCGAGGTCGGTCATCGCAAACTCATAGCGTAGGCGCTCTGTGATGCGAGTACGGAGTGCTGAGGATGAGGCCGTCAGGATGATGTCGTCGACGTAGAGCAGCAGGTAGGCGACACCATCGTTCTCTTTATAAATAAAGAGAGATGCATCGGATGCAGACGGGCGGAAACCGAGTGTGCGAAGATGCGAGGCGAAGCGCTGGTGCCAAGCGCGGGGAGCCTGCTTCAGTCCATACAACGACTTCTGCAGCAGGCACACGTGGTCAGGCGTCGAAGGATCAACGAAGCTAGGTGGCTGCTGACAGTAGAATGTCTTGTCGAGATGACCATGAAGAAAGACATTCTTCACGTCAAGCTGATGTAGAGGCCAGGAACGAGAGGCGGCGATGCTGAGGACGATGCGAATCATGGTCGGCTTGACGACTGGACTGAATGTCTCGTCGTAGTCGACACCTTACTGCTGGGAGAAGCCACGAACCACCCAGCGTGCCTTGTGACGAGCGAGCGTGCCATCGGAATGGAACTTGTGCCGAAAGATCCATTTGCCGGTGACGACGTTGGTGCGGGGTGGACGAGGCACCAGGCGCCAGGTGCCGTTGTCGATGAGCGTCTGGTACTCATCGGCCATGGCCGCACGCCACTGCGGATCGGCAAGGGCGCCACAGTAGTCGCATGGCAGCGGTGATGCGGTGGAGGCGAAGGCGCTGCTGTAGTCGACGGGAGTGATGGCGTCCGTCTGGAGTCAAGTCGAAGCGCGAACAGGGCCGCTGGGAGGTGCTGGAGCGGCTCCAGCCGCCTGGGCTATGATGACGGGCGCCGAGACCGCACTGCTGGGCGCCTGTGCAGTGCTGCCGGTTCCCGGGGCAGAGGTGCGCGGCGCCGGTGCAGGGACTACGGTCGGCGGGGCAACAGGACGCCGCTCGTAGACGCGGCTGAAACGACCCGGGGCTGCTGCACCGGTCGGCGGGGTAGTAGGACGCCGCTCGTAGACGCGGCCGAAGCGACCCGGCGGTGATGGCGGTGGCACCAGAGGGCCGCAGGCGATCACGACGGGGTCATCGATCGGAGCGCCGGGTGGGGGCACAGTGCCACGCCCACCAGGCGTAGCCTGCTGTGACAGTGGTAAGTCGCTATCGTCGTCGAGGAACTGGAGGGAGCTTGCCGTACTCGAACCTGCAGTGTTAGTGGCATACGGAAAAGATAGTTCATCGAAAACGACATGTCGTGAGATGATTATGCGCTGTGTGGAGACGTCAAGGCAACGGTACCCCTTGTGGGAGGAGGGATAACCAAGGAAGACACAAGCAGCTGAGCGAGGAGCAAGCTTATGTTTCGAGGTGGCTGAAAGGTTTGGGTAACATAGACAGCCGAACACGCGAAGGTGGGAAAGGTCTGGAGACTTGCCAAATAGGCGGGAGAAGGGAATCTCGGTACCGACGGCGGAGCTGGGTCGGCGGTTGAGTAGGTATGTGGATGTGCTGAGCGCTTCAGCCCAGTAGGCTGGAGGCATGGAGGCATGGAGAAGCATGGTGTGGCAGATGTTGTTAATGGTTCGGATGATGCGCTCGGCTTTTTCATTCTGAGCTGAGGTGTACGGACAGGACATGCGCAGACGGAGTCGTGGGCAGCGAGGAACCTACTGGTGGCGTGGTTGAGAAATTCAGTCCCGTTATCTGCCTAGATACATTTAACTGGGAGGCTGAACTGAGTGCGTGCGTATGCGCAGAAATCCACAAGATGTTGATGCACATCGGATTTGCGGCAATGGGAAACGTCCAACAATAATGAGTATAATCATCCAATATAACAAGGTAAATTGAATGACCAGAAATACTAGGAACTGGAGATGTCCATAGATCACAATGCAAAAGCTCGAAAGGTGCACTAGTACAGGACGTGGAACTGGAAAACGGTAGGCGAACATGTTTGCCTAAATGACACGCATGTCACAAACTAGACGCGGACTTGACGGGTGGAACCAGGGACTGGAGACTGGTGACGGCGGCAGGACCAGGATTCCCGAGGCGGGCATGCCACAAGCTGGTGGTGTTGGTGGAGGTGGCGAAGGCGCGGCTGGTGGAGGCAGCTGTGGGGTAGGTGTAGAGGTCGTCGGAGCTATTGCAGCAAAGCATCACCTGACTGGTCCGAGGATCCTTAATGGAAAAACCAAAGGTGTCAAATTCAACAGAACAATGATTATCACGTGTGAATTGATGGACTGAAAGAAGATTGCGAATAATATGTGGAACCACCAGAATATTATTGAGCGCAAAGTTGGATGAAGGAGACGCGAGCTGGGAGTCACCCTGGCAAGTGACTGGTAGGGAGTTGCCGTTGCCGACAAGAACCGAGGAGGAAGAAGGACGGGAGCGAGAGAGGAGTATACCGTCGTTGGAGCTCATGTGCGAGGTGGCACCGGTGTCCATCACCCAGGGTGCGCTGCCTGAGTTGAGTTGCATCTGGTTCAGGGCAGCCACCAGGGCAGTAGGATCCCACACCGGCTTCTGCGGGGTGTAGGCGGTGTGCGCCTGATGAGGCTGGCCGAACGGGCAGGGCTGGCTGGAGGGCACCACTGCCCACCACCGGTAGGGAGGTCGGCCCCCAGGTTGAAGCAGAACCACGGCCCGGGAGGCGGCTGCTGCTATTGCTGGTATCCCTGCTGCTGCTGTCCACGCTGCCCACCGCGGCGGTTGCCGTTCCCGTTGCCGCCCCTGTTGTTGCCCTGGCGCGGCTGAGATGGGTTGGCAGGGGGCAGGAGGAGGAGGATGGGGGGCGGCAGCCGTCGGTGCCGCAGCTGGAGGAAGACGAACTGCCTGCAACCAAGGTTGTGTTCTTCTGAACTTTCTCCTCATTGGCGAGGCGAAGTTCCTTCAGAACTATCATGTTGCGGGCGGCGGCGAAGGTGGGCAGCACGTCACGGTTGGCGATGTCGTCGGTCGTGCTGGAGAAGCGAGGGTTGAGCCCACGGAGCAGATTGAGGACGAGCCGAGGTCGGCGACCGCCTGGCCGACGTTGCGAAGGGCATCGGCGGCCTGCTTCATGCGCTGGCAAGTACTCATCGATGCTGGAGTCGCCCTGGGTCATGGAGTGGAACTGCTCGCTGAGGAAGATGGCCCGAGGCGTGGAGAAGCGAGGGTTGAGCCCACGGAGCAGATTGAGGACGAGCCGAGGGTCGGCGACCGCCTGGCCAACGTCGCGAAGGGCATCAGCGGACTGCTTCATGCGCTGGTAGTACTCGTCGATGCTGGAGTCGCCCTGGGTCATGGAGTGGAACTCCTCGCTGAGGAAGACGGCCCGAGGCGCTTTGTTGGCGTGGAACAGAGCGGCAATGGTGTCCCAGAGCTCGTGGGCATTCTGATCTTCTTCTGCCATGGCGAGGTCGAGGGTGGCATCAGAGACGGAGCCGAACATCCAGCCACGGACGGCGCAGTCCGCGGCATCCCACGGCGGATCGGCAGGGTTGGCGGCAGTGGTGCCGTCGATGTGGCCACGCAGCATGAACTTGCCGCAAAGCAACTTGAAGAACGCGGACCACTTGGTGTAGTTAGGTTACCAACTCCAAGGTGATTGGAACGTGGTTCTTGACGTTGACGGCGGCGTATTGGGAACGGCGATGGGATGGCGGCTAGTGGTGGATAAAACCACACCACTGTCGTTCCCTTCGGCGCATGGCGGCGGCCTGCTGGAGAGAGCAGGGAGTGGCGGCGGCGGCCGGGGTTGGCTGCGGCGGCGGCAGGTGTTGCGGCGGCGGCCTAGATAGGCACGCGGCGGTAGCAGGGGGGTGTGCGGCGGCGGCGGCAGCAGGGTGGTTGGCGGCGGCAGCGGCCTGGACTAGGCAGGCGCGGCGGCGGAAGTGGTGGTGCTAGGGTTAGGATCTAAACCTAGGCGTCTGATACCATGTAGAGAGATAGCGAAAAAACCTCTTACCCTTAGGGGTTGGGTGGCTTTCATATATATAGTCATACATGACTTGGAGTACAAGTAAACCAATTACATAGGACCCCCAAAGGATATTTTACAATTATATATCTAACAAAAAGAACCTGCAAACTACACAACATATGAAATTTAGTTAGGGGAGTAGTAGAGTGTCAAATTCCTTTAAATTTTATGTGTTATTTTGTCAGACAAAATCATACCAAATTTTCAACAAATAAAGATATATATCAGAGCATGAACAACAAAAATTGGAGAGAAGATTGGCAAAACACCCTTTGAAAGTATATTTAAACCCAACAACAATGCCCTTCACAATCAGAAGTCGTCCATTATTTTTCCCATCTTGAAACTAAGTCAAAGATATAGAAGAACTAAGGTTGAACTAATAAGTAACCTATTAAATATTTAGAACTACTCACGTACCGATATTCAGACTTAATTCCCATCACTACAAATATGCCACACCATCAAGCATGACTAGCTCAGTAGTGTGAGGGAAGCAATATAGGCACCAAGATGCCAAGATGAAATAAGTTGCTGATTTTGCACGTGATAACAAAAATGAGTTGATAATATCGGAAGGAAAAAAACCCCTACTACTGACTCTTAATTTGTTCATTCAAACTAATCTAGAGGAAAAGAGACTGAAGTCAATCACCCACGCTTCCCAATTCTGAACCAGCAAAAACACTATTTTATCAATGTTTTCTAGTCGTCCTTATCGATTCTTTTGGCGCTCGATTGGGTCGCCGACCGCGATAGTCTGATCAGAAAGCTAGTCGTCCGATTAGTCCCTCGATAATCACGTTAGTCGCCGAATAGGACACGGACGACTAGGTTAGTTTTAAAAGGCGGGCCTTTTTGGTGCGGAATTGGGCGAGCGCGGCGCGCGCCGCGAGCAGAAGGGCGCGGGAAAGGATTAGAGTGCCTGGGGGGAAGGAGAAAAAGGAAGACGGAGGAAAAGGACGGGCACCCGCACCTTCTGCTCGCCGCCAGAAGCTGCTCCCCCCGGGCCCCCCCCTCCCCGCCGGCGCCCTCCTCCCCGCTGGACCCTCTCCTTCCCGCGGTCTCTCTGCTTTCCCTCGGCCCCTCTCCTCCCTGCCGGCTACTCACTGTCCTTCGTGATAGCTCTCCACGATGGTTTGCCTTTCCCCCTCCATCTTCTCCCCCCCTCCGCCATTCCATTAAATGTAGCCTCTCTGGATCTCTGCTAGGTCTAGTTACTTTGTGCTTGTTGCGATGTCCCTCTGCTCTAGTACTTTCTGTAGATTTGGGTCGGCGATGTACAAATGTGGAAGTGATCATGCCTCCACCTGACCTTGAAAGAGGTGTTTCACATTCATCCAGTTGGGTCAGATGCCCACGGCTTCCTCATGTAAGCTGATATTCCTTCCCTAATTGAGAGAGCTATAAAAAAAACTACCTCAGATTTTGCCGCCCAAGCTGTTGAATCAAGAGGAGCCAGATCAAAGACCGGGAAAGGGAAATATGGGTGGTGGCCAGAACCTTTCCAAGAAAGAGTTTGTGCAGTGCATATTTTGCAGGAAGGTAGTCCTGCTGGAATAAAAAGATTCAAGCAGCACCTTTCTGGGGGGTTTGGAGATGCAGTGGGATGTCCTAGTCCTCCAGAAAAAAGTTTTTAAAAAGGAATGGCTGCTTACCCTAAAAAAGAATGCAAGGACTGCTCTTGTGGAGAGCCTGCAAAGGTGAAGATGAAGAGGAACAAGATGTTGCCTGCTGCTGGAGAAAACCTGCAGCTGTACCATTACCTAGTCCTGGAAAAAAAAGTTAAGCAAGCCAAGAAGAAGATTGCTAAACTGCCACACTTCTTTCATGTTTCAGGAACTCAAAAATAGTCCAGGTCAGTGAATTCCATGCTTTGCAAGTCCCAGAAGAAGTAGTTGCAGAGAGGCCAACAAATCTAAGCAAAGCAACCTACACTAAGCATTGCACAAAGAAAAGTAAGGAGGCCAAAGTAATTGTTGATGATCATGTTGCAATTTCTTTTATGAGAATCGTCTTCCATTAAATGTCATTTAATTCAAGAAGCTGGAAGTTTTGCTTGAGTCAATTGGACAATAACGGTCCTGGGTACCGCTCACCATCATATACTGATGTTAGGACTCCGCTGCTTGAAAGAGCGTGAACAGAACATCAGAGTTGGGAAAGAAGCATGAGGAGGCTTGGAAGGAATATGGTTGCATAAATTCCGATGGTGGACGGACACAACCACCGCCATCTATCAATTTCCTTGTAACATCCAGCAGGGACTTTCTTTTTAGGGTCTGTTGAGCTTCAAGTGAGATAGCAAATTGCACCAATGTTGGCTGACTTGTTGGAGAAGCAAATTGATAAGGTAGGGAAGGAACATTTGTGCAGATTGTCACTGACAAGGAGCCAACTTCAAGGCAGCAGGAGGCTTTTAAGGAGAGGATCCCCACGTCTATTTTTTGGGCACCATGTGCACCCATTGTTTGGATTTGTTGCTAAGGACATTTGGGAAGAAACAAGGAATTAACACTTGCATCAACATGGCAAAGAAGGTAACAGATTCATGTACAAGCATGGGGGGTTTTTAAATCTAATGAAAAATAAATTGGAGGAGATCTTGTGAGGTCAGCTGTAAACTCGCTTTGCCAAACCGCATTTCCACATTGGCAAGCCTGCACAAGAACAAGACTGGATTGGGAATTTTAGTTGTTAGTGAAGAATGGCATGCTACCATTTCTCTACCAGTCAAGAAGGCCGGGAAGTTGAGAAAATTTTTTTTAACCTTTTTTTAAAAATGGAATTATCCCAAAAGTTACACCACTTTTGTTTCTCAAGGAAACTGGGATAAACACCCACTCCTGAAAATTAGGCACCTGGATGTTCAAAAGGCAACAAGATTTTTTAAAGGGCAAACCAATTTACTCAAAATATAATTATTTTTGACAAAGATGGAAAACCCAAAATAGCAAAACTGAAGGGCAGCCCATAAAAAAACCCCAAATAATTCTTTGCCATAAAGGAAAAAGGGGGAGACAACGGGAAAGGTTAAAAACATTTTAAATAATTATGGGAAGATGGTGAGTGTAGAGGAAAAAAACAAAAAGAAAGGGCAGAACCCTATGAGAGGCTAAAAGGCAATTGTCGGGTTATGCCCGGGGGTCAAGACCACCAACGAGTAAATTTGAAATCGCTGCTCCTCCTCAACGTATAAAGATGGAAAAAAGTTTTCCGGTTCGGGGAAAAAAGGCCCACGTCCCGCGGGGGGAGGTGACTTGTATTACTCCACCCAAAGCGGTTTTACAGGAGGGGGACAAGTGTTTACACGGGTTTCCCACCCGGGGGGGCGATCGGTGGCGGTGTTGGGGGGGGGGGGTGTCAGGGTCGAACTAGGCCCGGGGTTTTTGGGCCGCCGCCAAAAAGGAAGAAGCCCCCCCTCCCAACCTGGCGCCCCCTTTTTTCCCCGGGGGGTTCGAGGGTACGGGGCCCAAAGGGCCCCTAGGGGGAGGTATCCGCGACAGTGTTTTAGGAGAACTTAGCACTTGGGGGGCTGGCCTTCCCGTCCTTTGGCGTCCCCGGCGGGCGGCAGGGAATCTCGCACACGTTCCCGGGAGGCAAATCCCACGGGTAAGGGGAAAAATGGGGGGGGAGGGACGGGCCCCCGTCGGAGTTTTGGAAGGGGGGCGAGCCCCCCGGGGTCGAGGGGGGGGCGAGCCCTGCTGGCTCTTCCTTTTCCCAAGTCGTCGTCGAGGGGCCCTGTTCATTTTTTGGGGGGATTTAGCCCCCTACTCCATGGCACGGGCGGGACATTGACGGAACGGGGGTCTGGGGGGATTGGGGAAAATTTCAGCGGCGCGGGGGCCCATGCTCAGGTATTCATTTTTAACCCTCCGGGGGGGTTGGGTTAACGAGCCCCCCCCCCGGGGGCTTTTCCCCTGCCCCTGGGTTGAGGAAAGGGGCAGGGGTCGGGGTCCCCAAGCGGGTTGGAGGGTCAGGGGAAGGGGGGGGGTCATCGTTCCCCCTCGTCCCCCTTCGTTTCCAGGTGGGCCGGGGGGCTTTTTGCCCCCCCCCTGGGGCCCCCATTTTTGCGAGGGGGACCCGGGGGGGCATTCCCCCCCCCTCCCTTTTTTTTCGGGTGGGGGCCCCCCCCGGACCGCCCAAAAAGCCGGGGTGGGGGGGCCTTCGGTGAGGGCCCGCCCCTTTTCCCAGTGGGTGGGCCCTCCCTTTTAAAAAGGTTGCTATGTTTGCTTAAATTTACAAGGGTTTAGGGTCCCCCCTTCCTTTTTACCCACAGAACCCCCGGGGCCCCAGGGGATGTTTAGAACCCCCGGGGGGGTTTTAACCTTTCTCGGAGGGGGGAAAAAATTGCCCCGGGGTTTTGCCTTTGGCCCCGGGGGAGTGAGAATCCGATTCCCGCGGGGCCGCACGCACCCCGGGGGGGGCCCCCAGGCCCAGAGGGTGTTTAAACTCCTCGGGGGTAAAAAACTTGTAAGAGGGTTTTTTTAAAGGTACGTGGAAGGGCCCCCCTGTGGGGGGTCATTCCTTCCTTTCCCCGAAAAGAGAAGTGTTCGAGGGGGGTTGCAACCCTACTAGGGGAGCCTTCCCCCCGAGCACAACTGGATCAGAGGCCCCCCCAGAGGTCAACCTGTCTCCAGATCCATTTTCGACCCCTTTTGCAGGGGTGCCTGCTATCGAGCCCTAATGGCTACCTTCCCCACCCCGTCTCCTTCCCAGGATCCTTTCTTCGGATTGTGGGGGGAAGACATCATGATCCCTTGGACGACCCCCAAGCCTCGGTAGCTTTCTTGGCAGACCATTAGAAAGGGCCCTGTTGGGAAAATTCGGGTAGAACCGTCCCTGTTCATAGGGGGCGATAGGGCCCGGGGGATTTCATTTTAAGCAACCCAGGGGTTACAAGCACCCCCGGATCACCAAGGTCCCAAAACCCTTTTGATGGGTTTTGGGGCTCGAAAGTCCCACGTGGGGGGTCCTTGGGTTTTTCCTTGGATCCTGGAATATGTCCCGGGGGCCCCAAGGTTCGTTTTTCGAGCAAAACCGGACATCCCTAAACTCGTGAAATCGAGGGCGGCGGTCAAATTTTCCCTTCTTTTGGAGCAAACCTTCGCTCCCCCCAAAAATTTGGGGGTGGACCGGGGACCTTAACCCCTTTTTTCCCCCCAAAAATCAGGTATGGGGGCCTGTTTTTGAACCCAAGGAAGGGGCCCCCGCCCACTCCCCCCAAGATTTTTGGGAAATTTTTTTCACCAAAGCAATTTTCCCAGGGGGGAAATTTTCCGCCTTTTTGGACCCCGGGGGGAAAAACAGGGGGGTTTTTTGTATTAAAATTGGGGGGAAAAACCCGTGTGGAGCTCTCGAGGGGTTTTTCAAAAACCCCGGGACGGGGCCAGCCTTTCCCCTTTAGGCCGGGAAGAATGCAGTTGGGGGACCCAGGCCCCCTCCCCTCGGTTCGAGGGGGCTATCGGGGCCCGTTTTTGGGGCCGGCCTTTGCCCCTTTTAAAATTTTGGGGGGGGACCCGAGGCCCCAACCCGGGGCCCCTTTCGGCCTCGGGACTTGGGGGTGGGGTTTGAACCCCTTTCGGGGCCAGCTCCCCCTTTTCCCTTTTAAGTTCCCCCTTACCCCAAAAAAACGATTTTCCCCGGCCGCCGCCTTTTTGGCGATTTTCCTTCCCAACAGTGGGGGGTTTGCAGGGGGGGGTGCGGCGGGGAAAACCCCCATGATGGGGAGGGATGCCTTATCCGGGGGGAAACAAGAAGGGATCTCAAAATTTTTTAAAATTGCGGATTTCTTTTTCCCCTTTTTCCGGATTGTCCGCGGGCCCCCGCGAAAAAAGAGCAAAAAGGGGAGGAGTCGGGTTTTCCGGGTCACTTGCCCTTCCCCCCCCCCTTCCCTTTCCCCCCCCTTTTCCTTTCTTCCCCCCGCCCTCCTTGGGCCCCCCGGCCCTTTGGCGAGCCCAAGAGAGAGAGAAAGAAAAATGGGAAAAGTACCTCCCCCCCCAAAAGTCCCCGGCCAAACCTTTGGGGCCCAAAAGGGCCCAAATTTGACCCCCGTGGGGCCCGACGCCCGGCCCCCCTCCCTGGGTACCATCCCCGCATCTGAGGGGGTTTTGGGGGGGGGGGTTTTCCTCCCCCCGTTCCAGGGGGGAAGGGGCCCGGATGGAAATTTTTTCCCCCGGGGAAACCCGCCGAGCCCAACCCCCGGGGGGGAGGGGAAAACTTTCCCCAAGATTTCACCGGGGGGGCGGGGGCCCCCCCCAGCCCTTTTGCGCACGGTTCTCCACTATTAACGCGTGGGCCCCCACCTCCCCCCCAAGGTGTCCCCCCAAAGGGGGGGTTTTTGCCCCCCGGGGGGGGGCAAAAGGGGTCCTTTTGGAAAACGAGCCCCTTGGGAGCTGTGGCCCCAAAATCTTCAAGCCACTTTCCCTTTCCCCCCTTTTGTCGATGGGGGACCCCCCCAAAGGGGGGGGTGGGTTTTTTGCACATCCCCGCAAGGGACGAATGTTTGGTTTTCCCGCAAAATTTTGTCCTCGAGCCACTCCGGGTGGCACCCCGGGGGGGTTCAAAAACCCAAAGGGGAAAGCCCCCGATCTGCCCCCCCGGCGTACCCGGAGACACTCGACCCCCAGCCCGCCCCCCGGGGGTAAGGGGGGGCCCAGGAAAAAAGCGGGCCGCCTCGACGTTGCTGGAAAAGCGCCCCCAAGGGGGGCCTTTAAGGAAAGGGGGGTCCCCGGCGGAGATCGTCGCGTCGGGCCACCGGGGGGGGGTCGTGCCGCTGATGGTTTTACCCCCCCCCCAAACGACAGAGGGTCCGGGGGGTCGATCTCCCCGGGGTGGCTTCGCCGAAGAAAATTTCCCCGGAAAGGGGGGTCCCCCGGGCCCCCCCGCTTTTTTCCCCGGGCCTTTTAAAACCCCAAAAACTGCAAAGATCCCAGGGGGCCAGACGAGGGTTCTTTTTAGCGGGAAGGTCCTTTCCCCCCTTTGGTTGGGGGGCCCCGTGCTCCCCCTTCTGTCCTCTTTTGGGCCCGTGTTCTAACCCCTTGCTTCCGGGGGGGTGTGTCCAAAACCGACCCTTTCCCCCCCCCGCCGGTAAAAAAGGGGGAAAACCCGGGCCCGAAGGAGGCGAATCCCCCTTTTCCCGCGCGGAAAAGCAGAAAAGGGCCGACAAGGAAAAAAGCCGGGGTGGGCCAAAAGCCCAAAAGGGGCCCGGGGGAAAAGTTGGAGACCCCGGCGGGCCCCCAGGGGCGGGGGGCCCCCCGGGAAAAAGTTGTCGCCCTCAAAGGGAGGGGGGGGAGGATGAGGAAGGGGGTGGTAACGGGGGCGATTGGGGGGGAGGAAAACGCCCTGAACGTGGCCCTTTTTAACCCCCGGGGAGGGGGGGGTCGACCCCCAAAAGGTCGGCCCCTTCCCCTCAAGCTAGGCCAAGGGGGGGAGGCCTCGGGCTTTCCGGGGACGTGCCGGGCCCAAAAGCGCCCCGCAAAACTCGGGTCCCGTCAGGGGGTCCCACCCAGCCCCCAAAGCCCCCCCGCGGGGGCCCCCGGGGTGCCGGGCCCCTTTTCGGCGCAGGTGGGCCGGCCAAGGGGACGGGGGGTCCCCCCCACCCGGGGGGGTCAACCAGGCGACCCCCGACCCCCCGCGTAAAAGGCCCCGGGGGCCCCCCGGACCCGTCGGCCCCAAAGGGGGGGCCGGAAAGGGGGACGACGGGGGGGCCCCCCGCCGGCCCCTCCGGGGAAAAGGGCCCCCGAGGCCGCCTGACCCCCCCGCCCCCCAAAAGGGGGGGCCCCAAAAGGGTTCCCACCCAACGGCCCCCCCCGGCCGAAGCCCCCGGGCTCAAAAGGGGAAAAATCGCTTTCCCCATGGACGTTGTTTTTTTTTTTTTTTGGGGAAAATAACGACCCTGTTAAAATTTTGCCCCAGTTTTTTTTTTTCCGGTAAAAAGGTCCCCAGGGAGCGCCCCCCTTCCCCCCTCCAAAAAGCTTAAGGTGGGGGCGCTCCAAGCAGCCCCGGGGTCGGTCCTCCGCTCTGCCCCTTTTTTGGACGGTTCCCCCGGGGGGGCTTGGGGCACCCCCGGCCCTTTTAGGCGAGGCGCGGGGGAAGGCCGGGGCCCCCCAAAGGCTCCCTCAAGGCCCCGGAGGGGCGACCCCCCGGCGGGGGCCCGCCAACCCCGGGGGGCGTGGCCCCCCGCGCCCCCGTCAAGAAGTGACCGGGGCGCCCCGGGGGCCCGGGAGTTCCCCCGAAAAACCCCCCCCTCCGGCCCAAAAGGAGGTGGAGGTGGCCCGGCCCAGGCCCCTTAACGAGGGGGGGGTCCGGCTACCCAATTTGGGGCGTTGGCCCGAGGGCCTGCTGCATGGAGGCTCGCCCTCCCGGCTAAGGGCGCGGAGGGCCAAACCCCCGCCGCCTCGGGGCCCCCCCTAAAACCCCGCCGGGCCGAGGGGGGGGGCCCCCGGTTTTGACCGGGGCCCAAGGGAACGCCCGCCCGCGCGGGCGGAAAGGATTTGGGGGAGTCCCCCCCCCCCCCGGGGTTGGGAACGAGATGGGGCCCGATTGGGGGCTGGCGGAGACGAAAAATCGCGGGGGTTTTCCCCGGGGCGGGGGCCCCCCGGAGGTGGCTGGCCCCCCCCCCAAAATTGGGGGCTGCTGTCCGAGGTAATCCCCCCTTTGACTCCTCGGGACGTAGGGGTTTTGCCTTGGGGGGTTTTTTACTTTTTTGAGTCCTTCATCGCGCTGGGCCCCCCCACTGGCCGGGCCTCCATTCCTGGTGGTGACGGGGGGGGGGCCGTCGACGCCCTCGGGGTGGCCCCGGGGAGGGAAAAGAGGACAGGTGAAAAAGCCTTTTCGCCCCTTTCCCCGCTTATGGGGGGGGGGATTTTTGCGCGAGGGCTCAGGGGACGGTCGAAAGAGGATCGCCACCCGAAAGGGGGGCCTGGGGCAGGATTTTCCTGATTGGGCCCCCGGACCCTAAAAACCCCCCGGGGGGGTTTTTTCCTCACGCTCAAAAAGACCCCGACTCCGACGGGGGAGCCGCGGGAAAAGGGGCGTGGTTTGAGCACTCGGTACGCGCGCCGGGGAGGTCCCCGCCGCGAAAAAAACGCGAGGGAATGGAGGTGGTTTTGTTCCCCCTTATTTTGTATCAAATTTTTTCTGGTTGCCTTGTTCGGTCTTCTTTTTATCTTCGTCAGTCGCTGCGGGTGAGGGCTTACAGAATCCCAAATTCCCGGGTACGGGGGCAACTCTGCCCCCCGCCCTTGCGGATGGGGGGGGGGGATAAAATCCCCCGCGCAAGGGAGATGGCGGCTGCCGGAAGGATGCCGGTCGAAGGTTCCCCCCCCCAAAAGGGGCCGCTACGGGGCCTTTTCCCAAAAGGGAAACCGGGGGGGCCCTTTCAGGCGGCGAGACGAAAGTCGACCTCCCCTTTTTTTTCCTCCGTAAAACCCCGGGGGGAGGAAGGGATGCTGCCCCTCGGGCCAAAAGGGAAGCCGGGGAAAAGGCCCCCCGGCTAGGGGGAGCGGGGGCGAGCGAGAAACCCGAGGGGCCCCGGGGGGGCCCCCGACGCCGCCCGCGAGCTGACGCCCGGCCCCCCTTTGAAGAAAAGGCCGGACCCCCGACCTCCCTGGGCGTGGTGGCGATAAACCAAAAGGGCCCCGTACGCAGGCAAAACCATCGGGGGCCCGAGGCCAAGGTAAGGGGCATCCTCCGCCCTTTCCCCCGACTCCCCGCCACTCGAGGAGACCGGGGGGGCCACTCCCCCCCTAGGAGCCCAAGGTGAGTGTTTCGGGGTGTTGCGAATCTGCCCTTTGGTTTTGACTGTTGCGTGCTTTTTTTGGCAGAGCTCGCGAAGGATAACCTCGCCCCCCAAAACAAGGACCCGAAAATTTTTGGGGGCCTCCTCGGCTTTTGGGGCGAACCTAACGCGACGCCGCGGACCCAAAAAAACCCTTTGCAACACCCCCTCGGTCAACCGGGGAGCCGGAGGTCGAGGGGATCCGAGGAGACTTTTTGTTTTCCCCCCCTTTTCTATCCATGGGGGGGGGTGAGGGGAAAAACTTTTGAGCCCCCTGCACGGGGCCCCGTAAAGGGGGCCCTCGCGGTCGTCAACCGCTAAAAACGCGGGCCTCAACCTCTTTTGCGAGGGGTTCCCCCACCGACCCGAACTGACCAAGGAAGAGAACCCCCGAAAAGGCCCAAAAAATTTTTTAAAAGGATAAACCAAGGTGCCTGGAGGCCTGCTGGCGAAACCTTCGAGCCCGAGGTGCCCCCCCCCCTGGTTAAAGGGTAGCCCTGGAAGGGGTTCGACGGGTATTCCCGGGCCTGCGAGCCATATCTAGACAAAAGGCCAGTAATATTGGCCTTTGATGATAAATGTAAACCCCCCCGAGGGTTTATGGTATAATTTTTTTGATCGAAGCCATTTATTTTTTTTTTTTCGGCCCCTCCCTGCTTTTTTTTCCCAAAAAGTCGACGTTTGAACTAAGTGTTCATAAAACCGTTTTGGGATGGGGAAGGGGGTGGCGAGCGGGGGGCCTAGCCCGGGGCGGGGGTTTTTTCCCGGGTCGACCCCCCCCTCCCCCCTTTAAAAAGGATTCGAGGCCCTTTACTTATTTTCGAAGCGTACTGGGGGGAAAGAACAGGGAGAGTCGAGTTTCAAAAAACGTTCAAAGTTTTTGGGAGATTTGGGGGGGGGGGGTTCCCCCCTGTTACCCCCGGGGGCTCGACTTTGCTGAGGCAAATTGAGGCCCCCTTGTGCTATAGGGGGGTTTTGTTTGCTTTTTTTTATTTTTAAAAGCTCTTTTTTGCCAATCGACGCTTGTGAACTAAGTATTCCCCCGCACGCTCGTTTCCCCGGAAGGGGGGGGTGGCGAGCGGGATCCCAAGCCCGGGGGGGGAGTATCCCGGTCGATGCCCCACTCCCCCCCCTTGGGGGAAGTTCGAGGCCCTTTTTACTTTTTTTATGAAGCGACTCGAGGCAAGATCGAGAGGGGAGCCCTTTTTTTAAAAAAAAAGGGGTCGGTTTTTCGGGGATTAAAAGGGGGGGGGGCCCTGCTTCACCCCCAGGGGACTCGTTTTTGTCCGGGCAAAGTCGGGCTCCTTTCGAGCTGCGAAAAAAAACGTGAAACTTTTTTTCGAAACTTTTAAAATTATTCGAGAATTTGTACATAAATGCGAAAATGTACAACCCGGGGGCCCGGGGATAAAGCGAGAAGATTTTGTTTTGGGTTTTTCCCTAGACTAATCATGTAATGTTAATTCCGTTGTATCCGATTAATAAAGTTTTTTGAATACCCCTTTTAAACCCCAAAAATTTGTTGAAAAATTTTGTAATTGTTTGGGAAAAATCAATTTCCTGAAGGTTTTTCTAATTTTCCCGGTGGGAAAACTTGAAGGCCACTTGAATTTAAAAAACCCCGCAATGATTATTGAGGTAAATTTTCCCCCAATCTTTGACAAAAGAGATGTCAAACTAATAAAGGGGGGAAATTTTAGAAGTGGCCCCGGACTGACCCAACAAAAAAAGTCTCTTTTCAGTCAGTAGGGGATGCCTTTCCCGAATTGTGGTAACTAAGAGTGAAACGATCTATTAGAGACTACCCCAAAGCTATTTCCCGGGGATTGGGTAGTTATAAAAGGGGTCCTTGGGGGGGGGAAACCCCCTGCATGAGACATAGAAAATAAGTGAATTTGCCCCTCTCTTGTGGGAGAGAATCACTGGATCACTCATTTTATTGGTCAACAAATCATGGCCATGCTTGGGTTAAGTGTTTAAACCCCGATTGAAAACCCTATATCGAGTGGGAAGGGAATAACTTTACATGGTCATAGTGGTTGTCTGATAAAACAAGCTATCATAGGATTTTCACGTTTTTTTTAGGCCGCTATCAATTTGGTCGAGTAAGAGATTGGGCCAAGTCTATGTAGCGTGACCCAAGGGCGCACCCTTAAGGGGGGTTGGGGGCCTAATTGGGTTGGCCCCCTTGACTATTTGGGTTTTTTAATGGGCCCCCACCGGGGGATCGTTGGAGCCATATAAGCAAGGGGTGGGGCGGGGGGAATGATCCCCCTTTTTGGAGCCGCCGTGCCCCCCCACGCTCCCCCCCGCCTTTTGCTCCTCCGGGGGGCCTAGATCCGGAGGGCAACGCTTCCTTTTCCCGCACGGTGGGGTTCCTCGGGGGTGCTGCACTGGGCACAAGGGGGAACCACGCGAAGGGGAAATTTTTTAAAGGACGACCACGCAATGCACTGCCCTTGGGGCCCCGATACATCAAGTCGTCTTCCCCTGCACCCTTTTTCGTCTAGGGGGGAAAATAACCTTTTAATAGCCTGATCCTGGTTTATGAGGGCGAAAAGTTTTGTTTTTCCGTAGCGTACAACCCCGTATTCCACAGTTGTGTTCCCACGGTTGGTGAAGATCTCGCCCCTTCCCCCTTCTTAGTTTGAATGCCCCGGGCTTTTACTTTTGCCCGAGAAGGCCCTCCCCCAAAATGTGTCAACTTTGACCCCTTGTTTTGTTTCCCCGGGGGGGGGGGGGGCAAAAACGACCCGACGTTGGGCCCTTTTCCACGTTTTTTTCTGGTACCCCCCACGCCGCTTCAAAACCAAAAAAGGGCCGACTTGAAAAAGGGGGCCAAAATCCCCCCCCAGCTGGGCAAGGGGGGCCTCTCGGGTAAAACCTGTTGGGGGTTTCTCCTGTAGGCCCTTTTTTTTCAGGGACCCTACTCGAGGTCTGGGGAGGACGCTGGGCCCGTAACCAAAAGAACGGGGAGAACCCCGTGGTCGATTTTGGAAAACGTTCGAAAACTCCATACACAGCGGGCACCCCTTTAAAAACCCCCTTTTCCCCCTCCCTTTTCCCCTCAAAACGAAGATCCTTGGCTTGGGGCCCCTTTAAAAAACCAAAAAACCTTGGCACCTCGCCCTGACCGTTAGTTGAGGGTGGGAACCGCGGGGCCAATTACCCTGTGTGGTTTAGGTCCCAGAAGTCCAGGAATTTTGGCCGGGGAACTACGTGCCTTTCGGGGGGTTTTATGCGTTGGGGGGCCCCCAACCGGGGGGATTCCCGGGAAGAATAAAACCTTTTTTGAATGATTTTGGAAAGGGTCCCCGCCCGATCCCCTTCGAGATTTTCATAGCCCGAGAAAGGGGGAATGTGCCCACCCTTGGTTCTTTAGGGGGCCACCAGTTGGGGCCCCCAACTTTTGAAGGGGCCCTTATGGGATCAAAAAAGCTTGGGGGGTAGGGGGGGTTCTGCCTGGCCCAAATTTTTCATCCCTAGGCCGGTCAAAGGTTTGTGGCGTCGTTTAGGCCGTCGGGGCCGTACAAGCCCAAAAAAAAAGGCATCCAAAACCCCTTTTTTCGGGGGCGCGGGTTTTGGCCCCAAAACCCCCGAGTGTAGGCCCCCTTAGCAAGCCCTCCCCCCCCGAGGGGAGGGGGCCCCTTTAAAAACACCCCAGGGGTTTTTTTTCCGAAAAAAATTCCGGCCATCCCCCCCTAGGAAAAAAAAGGTTTTTTTGGACATCGATACTCGAAAAGGGTTCCCTTTTGGGTTTTTCCGGAGTTTGCCCCCTAGGTATCGGAAAGGGGGAAAGGGGCAAAAAGCCAAACCGCGGAGGGGTTGGCGCGCGCGGGCCCCCTCGATCTCCATGACCTCTCCCCCCCTCGAGGGGGGATGTCGAGGGGGGTGGGCGACCCTTGCCGAGGGGGGGAGCCCCCGTCCAGGTCGAACCCCGGGGGGGGTCTTCAAATCCTTCGAGAAGAAAGTCCGGGAGGGGACCGGTTTCCCTCGAAACTGTTTTGGCCGCCGTCGGGGAGCCCTTGTTTTTACCCGAGGCTACGGGGGTTACCCAGGCCCAAAAAAAAAATTTCCCCAGGGGCCTTTGGAAAACCGCTTGCATAGGGTTTTTCCTCTTAGGGTCTGGCAGTCAGTCTTTCATCCCTTGGGCGATTTTCCAGCTGAGATCCCCCTCGCAAAAACCCAAATGGGTTCCCCAAACCCCAAGCTTGGGGGGGGGATGGGCCAACCCCGGTGACGAGGGCCCCATATTTTGGCGACGTTGTTGGAGGGGGGGGAAGTGGAGGGGGGTGCGAAAAGCTAATGAACCCCCCGAGGGGATATGAACAGCAATCCGCCCTGGGGCCCTCCTTTTTTCAGATCCGGGGCGAAGTACAGGTCCAAGCTCGCCGGACCGCCTGGGGTAGGGGTTTGGGGTCGCCTTTTTTCAAGAAATCGCCAGTACCTTTTATTTTGGGTAGCCCTTCCGAGGGGCGGAGGAGAGGGTTTCCCCCATGGCTCGGCGGACCACTTGGCGATCCTTTCCCCCGGGGCTCCCCGGGTTTTGGATTTCTCTCCAGGGGGGAAAAATAAACCCAGTGACCGGGGGGCCCCGGAAAAGTTTTGAAAATTACGCCGGTGGGACACCGCGTACAGCACTTCGGATTGGGGGGTTAAACCCTTTCTTGGGGTGGTAAAAGGACCTCACTCACGAATAGAAAAGGCCTTTGGGGAAACCCGGAGGGCGTGCCCCTTCCCCTTTTCCCTCTCGACCAATTGACCGCGCGGGTAACGGGTAGGTTGCTGCGACAAAAGAGCAGGGGGGGTTTGGGGGCCATTCCCGGGGGACCAAACCGGGGGCAAAGTGGCAAAAGGCCCCCTTAGCCTCGAGACGATTCCTCGGCTTCGGGGTCCCCGGAAGTGTTTTTTTCTTCTTAGGGTCGGTAAGGGGGAGGCCTTCCCCCCGAGCCTCGAGTGAAAACGTGAGGGCGGGGGGGACCCATAACCCTTTGCAACCCCTTAGGTCGTTGATCCCCGGGCCCATCCTCAGAAGGCCCCGGGTTTTTTTCTGGAATTGGCCCGTCCCCCCCGCTTGGAAACTAAGTAAAACCCAAGAAAAAAGCCCCCGAGGGACCCCCAAGAAAAAATTCTCAGGATTTTTTTTTATCGATTCCCCCCAAAGGGCCCCCAAAAAAGGAAAATCGAGATCCCACCCGGGGGTTTTTCCCCAATTTTTGGCTTGGCCCCCATTCATCGACGTAGGCCTCGAAAAGGCGGCCCTAGGGGGTTTTCCCCAAGACATGGGGCAGGATCCTGGTAGGTGGCCCCGGCTTCCGCAAGCCAAAGGGATTGGGGATTTTCAAAAAAAAGCGAAAAGGGGGTGAAGGGGTCGCAAAAAATGATCGACCCCCTTTTTCTTTTTTGGTGGTAACCGGAATTGATCAAGGAAGAAAAGGGGGTCAATCCCGAAGTTGGGGCAATTTGATCGATACGTGGTTTTAAAGGAAAAAGGGAAAAATTTAAAAAAAAACTTTATTTAAATTGGGGGTAGGGGTTTTACAAAAACCTACCCTTCCCCCTTTTTTTTTTTTACAAACCCGGAAAAAATTAAAGGGGTAAACCCCCCTTGGGGGATGCACCTCCTTGAGAATCCCCTTCAAAGCTTTTTGACCCCCTTTTCCCCAGTCTGCCTTTCTCCCGCGAAGCGGCCAGGGGTTGCTTCACCGGTTTTTTGGCCCGGTGGTTCCAAAAAGGAGTGCCGCGACCCCCCTCGGAAGCCCCGGGAAAAATCCAGGGCCCCATTGGAAAAAAGTCAGCATTCCAGGGGAAAACGGGGGCACTGCTTCAATTTTTGGGCCCGGGGGGGGGGATGGGGCGCGCCCCCTTTTCCCCCCGCAGGCCCGGGGCGAGGGGGGAAAAGGGCCCTTTGTGTCTTCCCGGGTTTTAAATTGCCAACCCCGTCGCCCCTTTGGGGGGGGATCTCTTTTCCAAAGTCCCCCGAGGGGCCCAGGGATCCGAATCCCACGGGCCTCGGCTTTTTCCCCCCACCCCCACGTCGGGGGTGATGCGTGTCGTAGGGGGTGTCGCGGTGAGGGGCCCCCGGGGCCCCGGCATTTTTTAAAATTGGGTAGGTTTGTTCGGGACCGCCCTAAAATTTGGCTACCCTTACCCATGATGGGGGGGGGTGCTTTTTCCATGGCCGCCCCTTTTAATTTTCTCCTCCCTTTTTGGGAAATTAGGGGGCCCCCAAACAAACCGCAGCTTAAAACGGCCCCCTTTTGGGAAACCCCTTTTTTCCCCGGGGGGCCCCCGGAATCCCCCCGCGTGGGGGGAACATGTCCTCGGGACCCCCGGGGTCGAGGGGCCCGGGGTAGAGATCTTGAGGCGATCCCCCCCATCCAAAACACCTTGGGAGGGGGTGTTGAGGTCGGGCCGCCCCCAAGCGGTAACCCCCCCGGGGGTGGGCTGGGGTTTTCTCCTGGTCGAAAAAAGGGGCGGTTTGGGCCTCTAACCGGCCTTGGCCCGAACGGAAAAAACTTCTCGGCGGGGCTCTCTTGCGCTGGCGTGGGGAGGCGGGGGAGGGGCCCCCGTAGAAGTACCATTTTTGGATTCGGGGAAAAAACCCCCTTTTTTACATTTTCCCCTTTTCGTGGGCGTCATAGGGCGGTCTTTTTCCGTGTTCTCCTGAAACCGGGGGGAAAAATGTTTCAGCAAAAAAAGGAGGGGCCTCGAGGCGGGGTTGGGGCCCCCCATATGATAGGGGGAAGCCTCCTTTACATCTTACGAAGCGCCCCCGTCGGGGGGGGGCCCCGAGGGCCCCTTTCTTTTTCGCCCCCCAAAAACGACAATGTCGGGGGCGTCGTCGTGTCGCTTGGGGGCGACCTTGGTCGGCCCGGTTGGTTTCCTTTTTTTTGTTCCGGCCGCCGTTTCCGGGGGTTGTTCCCCTTTGGTCTTTTTTTCTCTTGGGCCCATCTCCGAGCCCCCGGGGTTTTTTCCGCCTTTTCCCTCCCCTTCCCCGGGGGAAACTGGGAAAAGGGGCCCCCGCTTTTCCCCGCTTCGTATTTGGCGATCCCCCGGGGCTCGTTGGCCGGTTTGGGGGTGTTTTTCCCCTACTCCCATAAAATCCTTGCAGGGTTTCCCCCCGGGATGAACGCTGTGATGAAAACCCCGGGGCGGGAAAAGTGGGTCAGCCCCCGGTTTGCCCCCCCCTTGAAAAAACGGCCGGGGGAAGGTGCGGGGGCTCCCCTGGCTCCCCCTTGAGCTGCGAAAGGTCCCAGGGGTTCCCGGGGGCCCCGAAAAGGGGCCCTTAAATTGCCCCAAGATCCCGAAAACCGGTTTTTGGAAAACCGTCGGGTTTTAAATCCGGGGTAACTTTTTCACCAAAACCTTTTAAAAGGGGTCGGAGAAAAGGGAAAATGGGAATTGCCGGAAAAATAAATTTGGGGATTTTTTTTCCCCCACCCGCTGGATAGCCTAAAGTCGGCAAACCCGAGCTCTGGTTTGGTTTCGCCGTTTGGGGACTTACCGGTGGGGGTGGAAAGGAAAAGTGGGCAGGGAGGGGCCCCCGGGGTTTTTGGTTTTTTCAAAACCAAACCCCCGGGGCCCCACGGCTTTCCCGGGAACCCGGGACGGCTTGTCGCGTCCTAGGCCCACCTCGGGACCCTGTTTTCCCCAGCCCCGGGGGGCCGGACCGGGCTCGATTGTTCACCAGGGGGGGGGGTCGTCCCACCCAGGCATCCCCAACCCTCCCCCCCGACCCCCGGCCCTTTGGGGGCCCTTGTTTTGGGGGACGGGTTTTCCCATTTTGTCGAGGGGGCGCGCTTTCGTCGGAAAAAGGAGCCCCTCGACCCCCCGAGGGGGGTCTCCGCCTGCTTAAGGCCGCAGTTTGGAGAACCCCTGGATTTTGTCCCCGATAGCCGTGCCCGGGGGGTCGATGGCGCCGGCATGTCCGGGAGGCCCCCGCGCTTTCACCATTCTGGCTGGCGGGGGTTAAGACCTGGGGTTCGGCCCCTTCCCCTCCTCGACGTTTGCCGGTGGAAAATTTCCCGGGGGCCCCTCGCGAGCTCCCCCCCTGGGACGCCCTCGACCCCCCCGGGGGCTGTTCGAGCTGCTTTAAAACGCAGGCTCCCCTCGAGCTTGCTGAAAGGGCCCCGGGCCCCCGGTAATCGGGTGCGGGGGGGGAAAAGGGCCCAAAAAGGGGGCTTGGGGTTGGCATCTCAGCTAAAAAGCTTTGGGGCCCCCTTCCTTTTTTTGGGGGCCGCGGTGCCCCTCCATCCCCAAAGGGGGGATGGGGTTGCTCATCGGGGGAAGCACTCCCCGAGTGGAGTCTAACTCCCCGTCGGGAGAGCCCGAGTCGGGGTCGGCGGGTAGAAATGGGGGAAAGCCTCCCCTTTTTTTTCCTCCTCCACGCCCCCTAACGTGCCCCCCGTACAAGGCTTTTGCTGCCCGGTGAAGGGGTTTTTGGGACGGGGTCCCTTTTGCCCCCCGAGGGGTCCATGGAATCGTCGTATGTAGTCCGCCCCTGCGAAAGAAAGGGGGAAGTCTGGCGCTTGTTGCGGACCCGTACGGGAAAGGGTCACGCGGGTGGTGACGGGTTGAGGGTGTTGGAGAGGCCACGGGGCCTCGGGGACACGACGTGGCAGAGCCGAAGTCCCGCCGGGGAGCCCCCGCCCTCGACCCACAAGCGTGGGTCAAGCGGACCCCTAGGAGAAGGGGCCGTGTCCCAACTGGGCCCCGGGGGAACGGAAACCCCGGCGCCTCAAAAACTCGCACGACGGCGATTGGCGTCGGAGCCGCTCCGCGCCTCCTCCTGATCGCAGGCCAGAGTCGCAAGCGGAGGGACCGTCGCTGATCCTTGCTGGCTCCGGCGCAGCGGAGCTGCTGATGTCTAGGCACGGCGGAGGGAAAGACTATGAAGTCGCCCTGGTCCGTTGGAAACGAACCCTAGACTACCGAACCAGATGACGGTGGTGAACGGGAATGGTGGGATGGTAAGAATCCATCTGAGAGAGTAGTTCGGAGTTGATCGACACGCGAATCCCCTACCTGGTGCGCCAACTGTCGGTGTTATGACCGGGGGTCAAGACCACCAACGAGTAAATTTGTATATCGCGTGCTCCCTCTCTCAGACGTGATGCAAAGATGGGACACAAGGTTTATCCTGGTTGGGCAAAGAAGGCCCTACGTCCAGCGGGGGGAGGATGACTTGTATTATCTCGCACCCAAAGCGTGCTCGTACAGGGGGGGTACAAGCTGTGTTACATGGGGTTTGCCACCCGAGGGGTCGATCGAGTTGGCGGTGTGTGTGTGTGTGGGGTGTCAGAGTCCGAACTCAGGTTCCCGGAGGTTTCGGGCTCTGACCGTCCAAAAAGGAAGAAGCCCCCCCATCCTCTACCTCGGCGTCCCCTTTTATAGGACCAAGGGGAGGTTCGAGGGTACAGGGTCCTAACAGTGGCAGTATGGGTAGCGTATCCGCGGCACAGTGTTGACGGAGAGCGTTGAGCACTGTGGCGGCATGGCCTTCCCGTCCTTCTGGCGTCCCCTGGTCGTGGCCGGCAGTGGAAGTCGTCGCAGCACAGTTGCCCGCGGGCAGGGCACGAATCCCACGGCTGAAGCGGGACGGGGCGGATGGGACGGCCTCCGTACTGGAGTTTTTGGAGAGGTGGGGTCGAGCCCCCGGTCGGCGAAGGGGGGGGTCGAGCCCTGCGTGGCTCTGTCGCTTTCCCGAAGTCGTCGTCGAGGGTCGCACTGTTCACTTTTCGAGGGGTACTGTTGGAGTCCGTACTCGCGTAGTGGCGACAGTGGCGGCACAAAGTTTGACAGGAATCGGGGGATCTGACGGGGAGTTGGCGGATTTGGGCAAGCGGACGCGGGCACCCATGTCGTCAGGTGAGTTCACTTTAACCCATGTCGGGTAGCAGTTGGGTTAATCGAGACCCTCGTCCGGGGGGTCGTCCGCTCGACCCCTGGTCGAGGTAGAGGTCGAGGGCGTCGACGGGGGTCGGAACAGAGACGGGGTCTGGGAGAGGTCGAGGTAGAGGTCGGGGGGGGTCGATCGTTCGACCCCCTCGTCTGTCCTTCGTTCGTCGAGGTGGAGTCGGGGGGTCGTTCGCCCGCCCCCTCGGTCCGTCATTTTTCGTCGAGGTGGAGCCGGGGGGTCGTTCGCTCCCGCCCCCCCTCGCCGGTCCGTCATTTTTTCGTCGAGGTGGAGCCGGCCCGCGACTCATCGCCACAGCCGGTGTAGGGGGGCCTTCGAGTGATGGGCCGCGCCTTACCGAGTAGTTGGGCTGGTCCCCTGCCTTAAAAAACGGTTGCCTATGTTTAGCGTTAATTATCGAAGGGTTTAGGGTACCCCTTACCTTCGTTACCCAACACGAATCCTTCTCAAAGCCAGGAGCAATAAGAGACAGAGATAGAAAAAATCCTAGTAAGTTCTCTAGTCTGTAATTTTTTTGTCTAACTATTTCCTTCCTTTTTCTGAAGTAGTCAGCAAATAACTAATAATGATATTACATGTTTGGAATTGGAAATTACAGTGCTTTGGTGGGGGTGCATATGGTGGCTTGACATATGAGCTCCAATGTTTTGCAAAACGGATTGTTAGCCTTTGTTGCTCTGCATCTGGATGTGAGCGTAATTGGAGTGAATTTTCTAGTGTAAGTGTTACTGTGCTAGTGTACTACTGCTGAGTAATTAAAAGTTTGCTAGCAATATTGGTATCTGATTTTAAATTTTATTTTGTGTAGGTGCATACAAAAAAGAGAAACCGGTTAGAGCACCAAAGGTTAAATAAGTTGGTTTTATGTTAGCTAACAACCGCAAGATGGAAAATAGATTTAAAAAAATTAGAGAGTTGGATTCCAAAGGAAAGAGATACAATCCACTCTTGCTTGATGAATTTCTTTGGGGGAAAATGAAGGGTCGATGAAAGTTGTGAACCAGTTGGTCTAGTTCAGAAAAGGTGGTGGCAATGCTATAACTTGGGCTGTTTGTGGATGATGTCATTGGTGCAACTCAAGGTCTAGAGGGACGTAACTTGCCTAGGGTTGGCTCTGTGCTCTTTGCTGCTGTTGCAGCCCCTGTGAGGCATACTTATGCTAGAAACAGGAAGCGTGCAAGGAATGGAAAACCAAGTATTGATGAAATTGACGATGAAGACCAAGATCAGCATGTAGGATCTGATTCAGCCACAGGAATGAAGGAGGACGAAGAATCTGCACCAACTGCAACTGAAGATGGAGGCTTCAGTTTGAATGTTGATTTGTTTTAATTTAGATGGCTACTTGCCTACTTTTGTTGGATATGGAATGGCAATGTTTGTGCCTTTGTGATGAACAATTTAGCTTATTTGTGACTTTGTAATATGTTGGCTGTGTGGGCTGCTATGGCCTTCTAAATGCTAGTTATTGCTACTGCACTATGCTTGTTATTTGCTAATGCAACAGGCTTCTGTTGGAGTTGTGTCAAGTTTTAGTGTTTCTAATTATGGTCTTCTTTGGTACAAGCTTTCAGCAGCAAGTCAGCAAAGGAATGGAGTTTGGACAATGCATAAAAGAGAAGAAAAGAAGTCCCACAAGTAAGTCACTAGCTAAAGTATTGATCCTTGCTTTGCTTGTTTTATTGTGTATATAGTAGGTATATGTCCTGATATATAGGACGACTTGGACGACTAGCACGGTCGACTAGGCTCGACTAATCGGCCTTGGTCGACGACTAATCATGATTAGTCGTCTGATCGGTCCCATGGCGACTAGGTTCGACTGGACGACTAGAAAACATTGCTTTTATAAGGAAAGTATCATGTGTTTTCTGCAACTATTTTGTAAGCCTGTAGATAAAAAAGAAATAAAAAAGCTATCGTGAGTACGTGGTTCAAAATAATATGTGGTTACAGAAAGAAAGACAAATTGAGGCATTGCGAATAGGAAATAGTTTTTGGCGACAAAAGACAGGTGTTAGGGAATTCTATTTGTAATTTTGTATGACCTCATTAGGCATACGCATATTTTTTAAAAAAAACTCAAATCATATTCAAATTTCTGTTAATTAAAAAATACAACATATTTGTTTCTTCGCATCCAAACGCCTATGGTTGTGTCTCATTGTCATGCTAATCTCTCTATCTGGTGAAACCAAACCTTGTGGTTAGAGCTGACAGTGTAAATTTTCTGAAGGTAATTTCAAATCTGCAGACAAAATATAGATAGAAAGTAGTATACAGAGAGGAGGATAAGTTACATGTTAGCTGTGGAGATGGGGCTATGTGGAGGCGTTTGACCATGGCAACGACAGAGAGCAGGTACAGTCCATCACGAGCAGTCGGCCGTGCTGCACTCCATCGGAACATGTTGGCAACCAAACGGGGTTGCGACTGCTGTCAAGGTGCTCTGCCTCAACTCCGTGTCGACAAAGTTCGAGAAGTCCATCTGCGACCTGATCTGGCCGACATCATTAGGATATTTGAGTCAAGGGAGAGAAGGAGGATTACAGAGGGGTACAATCCCGATCTGGTGTAAGTGACACTTGGCAGGGCAAGCCTAGTGGACCACCAAGTCCTCGTCCATGACATTTGATCATGCCCTGCGCTGGAAAGAAGGCAAATCATGCGGCTAATCATCTAACCTTCTTCACAAGAAGTATGCTCTCCCGTAGGCATAAGATTGAAAGCACCCATATAAATTTGAGATACGAAAATACATCATGAGATTAATCATCATAAACGTTATCACCTGGATACGCTATCCAAGCATAAAAATTGGAGAACAATCATGTAAATGCAAGCTCGCGTAATAATAAAGGGCAATAAGTTACAAATGCAATGGGACTGCAAATGCAAGTCATAAGTCAGTCCCAATTCCGATTATACCATAGGCAGGTAACTGAAAGTTCACTTACATAGGAAACCAGAACTGAAACCAAAATGACTAACTCTAAACTATAAGTTGTAAGACCAATAATTCAATAATCACACCATTTGTTAATACTATAATCAAATATATTTTTGGTAATGGGGATTGTCAAGGCATACAAAATACCAAAAAATGCTCTTACTCTCTTCAGAATCAATTGTGAATGGTTTAGGTAACATATAAGATCATGCTGGTGCTGAATACTGAGCAATCTCATAAGCATTCATGTAGTAACTCATGTATCCGAAGATAAGGCATACAAAAATAAGGAAAAAATTGTTCTTTATTATCTTCCAAATCGGTCGTGCATGCTTTAGGCAGCATGTAAGATCATGCATGTGCAGGACAATCTCAGTAGCAATCATTCTGAAAGACTGAAACTAATCCGTGGTGTCTTAGCTGCATGGGGAAAAAAATAGGACATGAACTCTCCGTATAATTTGTAAAACTCTTGCCATTCCAGAGTGACTTATTAAGGTTGTCAATGGATGCATTTAGTGCAACACATCATCATGTATATGTTAGAGTTACAGATTAGCGGCATCGGTTCCCAGATTAGTTTGTTACTTTCAAAAAACAAAGAGGCACCAAGCAAAGCAATGAGGAAATTGTGAGAAAAAAAAAGTAAAGGTAAGGCTAATGATAATAATACTAAGAAAT